>CM062809.1:337970850-338570850 GCA_031772625.1 Pinus tabuliformis
CCAAAAGTTCATCTTCTTCTAGACTGTCTGCTATCTGAGTACTTAACCTTTTAATATGGGTTGGTTTGTTGATTTGAGGTGCACATTCTTCCTTCTATTTTTATACATTTTCTATTAGAGAAGGTGGGTGAGAATTTCCAAGAACCTTCCTAGACTCAAGGTATATTTCTTGAATTTTTATAGAATGAGTTGGATAAGAGGTTTCTCCAATGTATACAAGATGAGCCTACTTATTGTTAGGATTCAGGTTTGATTGGGTGAGAAATTGAGGTTGTTTTGGAGGATTATTTTGGAGTAATTGTGTTTGAGGAGGCATTAAACCATGTGGTTGTACTACCTAAGGCCTCTGTCCTTATGGATTACCCCATTGAGGAGGTTAGTGTTGATATGGCTGAAAAGGAGGAATTTCATTTTGGGGAGGATAATACCATGGAATAAGCATAGACGAGGTTGAAGAGATAGTTGGATACTAAGGTTTAAAATGTTCATTATAACTTCTATTGAAAGAGGGGTAGTTCATACCTTGTTGACATTGTAATGGGCCTTGCGGGAGCTCTTGATTGAGAAACAAAAATTGCTCCATGGTCCCTTTTTATCCTTGGCACATAGCTTTGAAACCTAAAAAATATTGAGATTTATTGGTTGAGCAATATTATTCACATACAAAACTGTTGATGGTGTTGGAAATCCGTCAACCATGGGGATCTCTCTGATATGAAGTTTGAATTAGACCTCACACCATTTGGTGTAGGAGTCCAATCTGGCATAAAGGCTTGGTTTGCAAATACTCAAATATCTTCCTTGGCTCTAGTTGTTAGCACAGGAGAGTGATGCAATGGTATCTTTCAACAACAAGGTGAGTGTGCAACGCAACTTTGTCTAGGTTCTCATACTATAGCAAGTGATGGGCGGGGGGGGGGGGAAGAGAAAATTGAGCCTCTAAGTGCAAGGTAATAGTGCCACCTAGAAAGAGACACACATGAACCAGAAAGTCCTATCCAACATCCAACAAAATAGTCCACAACAGATGCGAAAGTCGTTACAACCAATGAGCAAGAAGAGACCCCCCTACAATCTAGTGGAGTATTCAACAATGGATGTGATGGTAGTCATAATTGATGAGTAAGGAAAGGTGTATCTAATATCCCACTAAATAGTCCACAAGGATGAGACAACAATGATAAACATTACAACACATTCCCAACAAGATAAGGCTGCACTAAAACAACTGAAATAGTTCAACAACTATCTTAGTACATATGAAAGAGAACATGAAATACAATGTCTCAATGCATAGTCTTACAAACATCCGTAACTCATGCATGGAACTGTGTTGGCCTAGAAAGGGTTTTGTAATTAAGAAAATATTCCAAGACACAAATTTTCATTATACATCAGTAGCCCTAGTAGTAGGACATTGGAGCCACTTCTTTCTCCTCAAAGAACTGACTAAAACTCTATATGATTTAAGGGAGGAGCCAAGGTGAAAAGTCCTTTGCTCATACAATGAGGGGGTATACATAACCAAGGGGTGATTCTTGAACCTTGTGACTCTTTCTCTACCCTCTTGATTGTTTAGCTTTCTATGACTTTTCAACTAACATGACTCTTCATATCCATGTGTGTCCATTGGACTTCCACTTTACATTATTTGCGATATAGATGGATCATAATAGTGATGTGGCCTTTAATGACTCATGATACGAATTGACATAACGTTGTTGACATGGACTGGCTTGCTCAGGTGGCAATGTCAAGCCATTATTGCTACTGAGTGATAGATGTGTTCTTTTGTGTGCTGTTATGAAACCAGCTCTCAAAAAGATAGAAAAGAGAGATCCACGCCTTAGAATTCAGCCTCTTCGAGGGGGCAACCTCCTTTACATTACATAAATGAACAATTCTTGGATGATTCAAATGACAAAGCCTCCTTTCTATATATAGGAGTCTAAGGAGTCACAATATAGTCCAACCGACCTAACAATAATAATATAAAGCCACAAAAATAACAATAGAGGGATTCTAAGCGGCACAGAAATAACAATATGGGGGTAATAGGGGCACAAAAATATAAATAGGGGGTATAACTACAATAGTAATGGGGTAATCACTAGTATTATAGGGACCCAACATGCCCTTCTCCTTCAAAAAAGTGTTGTCCTCAACACTTGAGCAGTTCCGGATACTTCTGCACAAAATTTTGATCCTCCCATGTGGAATCTTCAGCGGATAAGTTCTTCCACTTGATAAGATATTCTGAAATTGATCGATTTCGTAGCTGTCGAGTTCTTGTTTCTGTGATTTCTTCCGGTTCCAATGTGTACAAGATGAGCCTACTTATTGTTAGGATTCAGGTTTGATTGGGTGAGAAATTGAGGTTGTTTTGGAGGATTATTTTGGAGTAATTGTGTTTGAGGAGGCATTAAACCATGTGGTTGTACTACCTAAGGCCTCTGTCCTTATGGATTACCCCATTGAGGAGGTTAGTGTTGATATGGCTGAAAAGGAGGAATTTCATTTTGGGGAGGATAATACCATGGAATAAGCATAGACGAGGTTGAAGAGATAGTTGGATACTAAGGTTTAAAATGTTCATTATAACTTCTATTGAAAGAGGGGTAGTTCATACCTTGTTGACATTGTATGGGGCCTTGTGGGAGCTCTTGATTGAGAAACAAAAATTGCTCCATGGTCCCTTTTTATCCTTGGTACATAGCTTTGAAACCTAAAAAATATTGAGATTTATTGGTTGAGCAATATTATTCACATACAAAACTGTTGATGGTTTTGGAAATCCGTCAACCATGGGGATCTCTCTGATATGAAGTTTGAATTAGACCTCACACCATTTGGTGTAGGAGTCCAATCTGGCATAAAGGCTTGGTTTGCAAATACTCAAATATCTTCCTTGGCTCTAGTTGTTAGCACAGAGAGAGTGATGCAATGGTATCTTTGAACAACAAGGTGAGTGTGCAACGCAACTTTGTCTAGGTTCTCATACTATAGCAAGTGATGGGGGGGGGAAGAGAAAATTGAGCCTCTAAGTGCAAGGTAATAGTGCCACCCAAAAAGAGACACACATGAACCAGAAAGTCCTATCCAACATCCAACAGAATAGTCCACAACGGATGCGAAATTCGTTACAACCAATGAGCAAGAAGAGACCCCCCTACAATCTAGTGGAGTATTCAACAATGGATGTGATGGTAGTCATAATTGATGAGTAACGAAAGGTCTATCTAATATCCCACTAAATAGTCCACAAGGATGAGACAACAATGATAAACATTACAACACATTCCCAACAAGATAAGGCTGCACTAAAACAACTGAAATAGTTCAACAACTATCTTAGTACATATGAAAGAGAACATGAAATACAATGTCTCAATGAATAGTCTTACAAACATCCGTAACTCATGCATGGAACTGTGTTGGCCTAAAAAGGGTTTTGTAATTAAGAAAATATTCCAAGACACAAATTTTCATTATACATCACTAGCCCTAGTAGTAGGACATTGGAGCCACTTCTTTCTCCTCAAAGAACTGACTAAAACTCTATATGATTTAAGGGAGGAGCCAAGGTGAAAATTCCTTTGCTCATACAATGAGGGGGTATACATAACCAAGGGGTGATTCTTGAACCTTGTGACTCTTTCTCTACCCTCTTGATTGTTTAGCTTCCTATGACTTTTCAACTAACATGACTCTTCATATCCATGTGTGTCCATTGGACTTCAACTTTACATTATTTGCGATATAGATGGATCATAATAGTGATGTGGCCTTTAATGACTCATGATACGAATTGACATAACGTTGTTGACATGGACTGGCTTGCTGAGGTGGCAATGTCAAGCCATTATTGCTATTGAGTGATAGATGTGTTCTTTTGTGTGCTGTTATGAAACCAGCTCTCAAAAAGATAGAAAAGAGAGATCCACGCCTTAGAATTCAGCCTCTTCGAGGGGGCAACCTCCTTTACATTACATAAATGAACAATTCTTGGATGATTCAAATGACAAAACCTCCTTTCTATATATAGGAGTCTAAGGAGTCACAATATAATCCAGCCGACCTAACAATAATAATATAAAGCCACAAAAATAACAATAGAGGGATTCTAAGGGGCACAGAAATAACAATATGGGGGTAATAGGGGCACAACAATATAAATAGGGGGTATAACTACAATAGTAATGGGGTAATCACTAGTATTATAGGGACCCAACATGCCCTTCTCCTTCAAAAAAGTGTTGTCCTCAACACTTGAGCAGTTCCGGATACTTCTGCACAAAATTCTGATCCTCCCATGTGGAATCTTCAGCGGATAAGTTCTTCCACTTGATAAGATATTCTGAAATTGATCGATTTCGTAGCTGTCGAGTTCTTGTTTCTGTGATTGCTTCCGGTTCCAATATAATTTTTCCTTCCTCGTCAAGTTCTGGCAATATTGTTTGAATTGGGAGCTTGTCACCTATAACCTTCTTTAAACATGAAACATGGAAAACTAGGTGCAATCGAGAAGCTGCAGGGAGCTCCAATTTGTATGCCATAGTACCAATCTTTTCCAACACCTTGTACGGACCATAATACTTTGGTGATAATTTATTATCCTTCTTAGCTTGCTTTAGGGACATTTGCTTATATGGTTGTAGCCGTAGGAATACCCAATCACCTGCATCAAAACTTCTTTCACTGCGATGTTGATCTGCCTATTGTTTCATTCTATTTTGTGCCAACACGAGGTTATCCTTTAAGAGTTGGAGGACTTGTTGTTGATGTTCGATGTGATGTTCCACTGCCTGAACCTTAGAATTTTCTCTTAAATATGATGTGATGGATGGTGGTTGATACCCATAAAGTGCCATAAATGGGGTCATTTTTGTTGCTGTATGGAAGGAAGTGTTATACCACCATTCAGCCAGAGGCAACCATTTGACCCATTGTTTCTGTTTATCAGATACAAAGCAACGAAGATATCCTTCCAAACATTTGTTTACTATCTCAGTTTGCCCATCAGATTGAGGATGATAAGATGAGCTATGACCTAACTGAGTACCAAGACAAGAAAATAATTCTGTCCAAAAATTTCCAGTGAAAATGGGATCTCTGTCACTTACAATAATCTTTGGGTTTCCATGTAGCTTTTGAACTGTTTCCATAAATGCAGTAGAAACTGTACTGGCTTTAAATGGATGTGATAATGCACAAAAGTCTGCATACTTGGTAAGTCTATCAACTACCACCATGATGACACTCTTTCCCTCAGACTTGGGTAAACCTGTGATAAAATCCATTGAAACCTCCTCCCAACGTTGGCTTGGAATGGATAAAGGTTGTAATAGACCCGGTGTCTTAATTGTTTCAACTTTATTTTGCTGGCAAACCAAACATTCCGCCACAAACTTTTGAATATCTGATTTAAGGCCATCCCAAAAAAATTCCTTCTTAACCCTGTGGTAAGTTTTTAAAAATCCTGAGTGCCCTCCTAAGGGAGAAGTGTGCAATTCCATAAGAATCTTTTGTTTTAGCTAGGAATTCTTACATAGGTATAAGCGATCTTTGTACCATAGTGAATCATTTTGCCAGCTAAATGTATCAGAAGTACTGGAATCTTGTTGTAGCTTTTGAATAAGTGCCCACACTTCTTCGTCGTTCTTCCATTCCTCCCTTGCTTCTTTTATCCAATCTGGTTGGATAATAGAAATGGCACACAACAATGCTTCCACATCCTCATCCTTTCTTGAGAGTGCATCTGCCACCACATTTTGCTTCCCTTTTTTGTAGATGATTTCAAAGTCATAACCCAACATCTTTGTGACCCACTTTTGTTGCTCTTCAGAGGATAATCTTTGTTCTAAAAAGTATTTAAGGCTATCATGATCCGTTTTTACCTTGAAGTGTCTTCCCATTAGGTAGGGTCGCCATTTCTTAAGTGCATGGAGTATTGCCAACATTTCCTTCTCATAAATAGCTTTCCTTAAAAACTTTCCCTTGATTGGACGACTTTCAAAAGCAATGGGTCTTTCATCTTGCATTAGAACAGCACCAATTCCATTTCCTGAAGCATCACATTCCACAATAAAGGTTTTTGTGAAATCTGGCGTAGCTAAGACCGGTGCTTGGCACATTGCCTCTTTAAGATGTTCAAAGGCCTTTGTTGCTTCCGAAGTCCATGAAAATGAATCTTTCTTCAATAATGTTGTTAGAGGTGCAGCTATTCTCCCATAATTCTTAACAAACTTGCGATAATACCCTGTCAACCCAAGAAATCCTCGCAGATGCTTTATGGATGTGGGGATTTTCCATTCCTTAATGGCTTTAATTTTGCTAGGGTCTACCTTAACTCCTTCATGAGATACAATATGACCCAAATATTCCACCTCCTGGACTCCAAAGAAACATTTGGATCTTTTTGCATATAATTGTTTCTCCTCCAATAGTTGTAACACCCTGTCAACATGTTCAACATGATCCTTCCAAGACTTGCTGTAGATTAGTATATCATCAAAAAATACTAACACAAATTTTCTAAGGAATGGTTTGAAAATTGAATTCATCAAACCTTGAAATGTTGAAGGTGCATTGGTAAGGCCAAAAGGCATGACCAGAAATTCATAATGACCCTCATGAGTTCTAAATGCTGTTTTCGGAATGTCTTCAACCTTCATTCTAATTTGATGATATCCCGAACGAAGATCCAACTTGGTGAAGTAAATTGATCCATGCAATTCATCCAGTAATTCATCAATAACAGGAATGGGGAACTTATCTTTAATAGTGAGCTTGTTGAGCTCCCTATAATCTGGACACATGCGCCATGATCCATCCTTCTTGTGCACCAATACTACTGGAGTTGAGAAAGAACTTTGACTCGGTTGAATTATACCAGCCTCTAACATTTCTGCAACCATACGTTCAATTTCACTTTTTTGGACATATGGATATCTGTACGGCTTGATGTTTGGAGGAACACTTCCTGGAATCAGATGAATAGCATGATCATGATCACGCATAGGTGGGAGACCTTTGGGAGTATCAAATACCTTGGAATGATTGTCCAGGACTTTTTGGAGATCTGGAGAAATAGATGATTCCAATGTGGAAACATCTAGTGAACATAATTGTGCAATTACACCTCTTTGCTCCTTTTTTAGAAGCTTTGTCATTCCATTAGAGCTGATTATCTTTCCTGGTTTCCCTGCAATACCCCTTAATTCAACTTCCTTTCCTTCCACAGAAAATTTCATGAAAAGTTCTTGAAAATGAAAAGCTATTGTACCCAAGGATTGTAGCCATTGGACTCCTAGTACAACATCAACACCTCCCATTGGAATGGAAAGCATTGGGCTAGTCAATACATATTCTCCCATGGATAGCTTGATATTATGGCACTTTCCAGAACAATTTATTGTTCCTCCATTTGCAATCATCACTTGACACTCTGGAGCTAGATATAGGAAGCAATTCAATTCTTTTGCTACCCTACAATGAATAAAATTGTGGGTGCTTCCTGAATCAATCAACACTATTACCTTTTTCTTCTTGATTTGTCCTTCTATCTTGATGGTTTGAGGAGTGGTAATTCCCGCCAGTGCATTACAAGATATGGTCGGATTTATTTGTTCTTCATCTAGGCTTTGTTCTTGGAATATATCCTCTTCTTTTGACCTTTCTTGCTCCTTTTCTTCTTCCTCTTCACAATCTATGTAGAATAATTTCTTCTCAGCACATTTATGACCTTTTGTGTATTTGCTATCACAATTGTAACAAAGCCCTTTTGCTCTTTTTTCTTCCAATTGTTGTGGTGTCAACCTTGTAGGTTGTGGAAGACTATGGGCAACAACACTTCCGTCTTTATAGTTGTGAATTGTATGCTTCCTAGTTGCCATAATTTTGCTTTCCATTTTTCTTGCTAACCTGAATGCCTTCTCTAATGAATCAGGTTCCCAAAGGCGCACATCATGTTGGATATTATCCTTTAAAGACCCTATGAACACATCAATCCTATGCTCCTCTGGAATATCTTTTACCCTTATGTTCAATTTTTGGAACTCCTCAATGTGCTCCATTATTGAACCCTTTTGTTTGAGACTTATCAATTGGCTAAAAAAAGTGTTGCTTTTTGTATCCTCATAATGTGCTATTAATTCTTCCGTAAAAATTGCCCAAGTGATAAGTGGTTTACGAGAACAAAGCCATTGATACCATACAAACTGATTTGGTTCCAAATATAAAGTTGCCATACGTACCTTTTGTGTGTTTTGCACATTATTGAGATCGAAGAATTGCTCCATCTGTAATATCCATGTGGCGGGATCCTTGCCATCAAACTTCATCATATCGATTTTTGGAACATGGTGAGTCTTTGATCCAACATTAGAGTCTATGGAATCATGATTAACATTTCTTTTGTTCTCATCATGAGTTTCCTTTACTACCTTTTCACCATTAGTGACCCTTTCTTGTAGCAACTTCTTCAATTCTTCCATGTTTGTATTCAAATCTATCTTCAAATTTGCCATCGAATCCTTCATCTTAGCTTCCATGCCCTTTATCTTAGATTCCACGCTATTTACCTTAGATTCCACGCCACTTATTTTAGCTTATGTTAGCTTTTGTGAGCGTGACATTTGTTGCACTTGTTCTTGTAATTTTGATATATCATGTAGCATTTCTTCCTCTTCTTCATGAGTCATGCTAGAGCTTTCAGGTTCCTTACTAGGTTTTTGCATTTTCTTTCCTCGGGGCATCAATTACCGATAATAATGCTTTACTATGCCCTTTGAATTCCGTTAAACCAAGCTTACACAAAAATTAAAAAAAAAACTACACACTTTTTTTCACTTTATAGAAGCCTGATATTGAATCTGATGTATCTCTGTAATTTTAGATCATTCAATTCTAAAATTGCTACCTGTAGTAGCCTTCTGCGTCCTCTTTCCAATGCCACAAGTCTGAGCCAAATTGGATTCTCCAAGGAAGAGTTATGTGAAATCTCCCACAGTGACTTGCTTTTAGACTGGTTCAGTAGAGCAAAGTTGTATGACGTGCCACGAGTCACTGTTTCGACCTCTGGATCTGAAAAACACCCACAAGAAACTACAGTCCGTCCTCTTTCTGTAACTTCTTACGAAACTTCAATCCGATGCTCAGAAAGAAAGTTATGACGATTTTCCCCAGGTCACCTGTTTTGAGTGTAATTCAGGAGTCATCAAAAATACCAACTTCCTGAGATAATATCTCCGAAAATATCGTGCGAAAAGCTCTGAAATTTGGACCCAAGGTTAAGCGCGATGTCTTCTCAAATAGGTTTTTTTTGCGACTTCTGAAACGTCACAGAAAAAAATTTATAGCGAAAATGCCACGATGACCTGTTTGGAGCAGCGAAACCCTAGAATCCAAAGCTCTGATACCAAATGTTATGAAACCAGCTCTCAAAAAGATAGAAAAGAGAGATCCACGCCTTAGAATTCAGCCTCTTCGAGGGGGCAACCTCCTTTACATTACATAAATGAACAATTCTTGGATGATTCAAATGACAAAACCTTCTTTCTATATATAGGAGTCTAAGGAGTCACAATATAATCCAGCCGACCTAACAATAATAATATAAAGCCACAAAAATAACAATAGAGGGATTCTAAGGGGCACAGAAATAACAATATGGGGGTAATAAGGGCACAACATTATAAATAGGGGGTATAACTACAATAGTAATGGGGTAATCACTAGTATTATAGGGACCCAACATGTGCTCTCTCTTCTCCTCCGCATAGCTTGATGATGTGGGGTCTTCAATGATCTTTGGTCTTGAGAGGTGGTTCTGTACATGTTTTCCATTTTCTTTCTCTTGATAGGTTCCTTTGTCTATTCAACTACAAGTGAGTCTTCAAGCATGCTTCGCTCATTCTTCTCTTTCTTTATCATCTTGCCATGACTTGATAGTGTACTTGTTCCTGAAATTCACTCATGACGGGGCGACATCAATCTGAAAACTTGTTATCCTAAGATGATCTATTATTATCAATGGACTGATCCTGAGACAGGTGACAGGCTGTGAAAGAGGGCCCAATAACTGTGCATTGTGCAGTTCCATGTGAAAAGCTGGGAGAGAGGGCTTAGTAACTATGCATTATGCAGTTCCAAGTGACAGGGAGAGAGGATGATCACTGAGACTGTGCAGAGTGCATCTCATGGTTAAGTGAGGAAATTTTGAGCAAAGTCCTCAATGAGGAGAAAAAATGTATTGTGGCCACTAGGAGTTGGGATTATGTAGCTCAGGAAGTCAAGGTTCAATCTTGATGACTAACACTACGCGGTGTGCAGCTTAGACCACTCAAGGCGAAATTTGGGCAGTCACCAATGAGGGAGAAATTTGTGTAGTTCAAGTAGGCAGGGATTAAGCTTGATCACTGAGACTGCACTGTGTGCAGCTCAGGCCAAACTGAGGGAGAATTTTGGGTAGTGACCACTGAGGGATGAATTTGCATAGCGACCACTCAGGGAGAAATTTTCACAATGAGAGGGAGAAAATTTCTTATTGACCTCTGAGGGAAAAATTTGTGTAATGCCCATTGAGGGAAAAATTTGCGCATTGACCACTAAGGCAAAAATTTGCATAGTGACCAATGTGCAAAAACTTCGTGTAGTGCCCATTGAGGGAAAATTTTGTGCAATGAACACTGAGGGAAAATTTTTCTCTGTTACCACTGAGGGAAAAAATTGTACAACTCAAACAGGCAGTGTAGGGTATAGGTTGGGGCCTTAGGTGGACAAATTTGCATAGTTTTTAGTGGCAAGGAGCACTCAACATCAGAGAGACCTGGAGGACAGATTTGCATGGTTCTTGAGGCTAGCGAGTGTTGGAAAATTAGAAAGGCAGTAAATTTTTTCTTGATCTTGATAATTACTTGTGATGATTCTTATTATTATGATTCTTTATATCTTAGTTCTTTAGTTAATCAAGCAATTACCAAAAGCAACTTCACATGCCAAGGAAAAACTCCCCTTGAGGGGTAAACCCAATTAAATTAACTCTTCCTTTCAATATTATTCTTTGAGACTCTTCACCCTAGACTAAGACTAAACTTTCCCTTCACACTAAGAAAATCTCTAGATGTTTGACCTCTTCCCAACAAATTTGACTATGCAGAAAATAACGACTTTTGGTAGAAGTCCAACTTCGAAGACTTCAATCTCCCAATCTAGAGCATGAAATGGAGAGAGACCACCACCAAAATTTCATTTTTCCCTGACTCCTTAGACTTCCCCAAATTCACATTCACTTTGACTTCCCAACAACAGAATTTTTCAGCTGCCAAGTTTGAACTTATGCCGAGCAACAAGATTTTCACACTTCTTCCTAGTAGAGAGAATTCAAACTTGATGAGAAGTGATACTCCAAATGAATCTGATGTCCTTCCTTTTATAGTTCTCTTGTTGGGTCAAATAGGGTTTTAGGCCAACATGGTGCAGAGGTTCCATAATTCATATTTGACTCAATACTAAATCTTTTACATGATTCAAAAGCAGAAGAACAGTCTCTTTAAATGTAATGTAATTCTATAGACCCAGAATAAATCCTATAATTCCTCGATGGGGACTTTGACCTAAAACATGGTGACCCAATCATGAATCCCATGCTTTAATAAATCACAATAATAATATTAAAAGTTATTTCCTTTATTATTTTGACAAGTACATTACATAATGACTCAAGTACATTATTGAAGACCAAACATAGTTACATTTTCCAACACTCCCTCTTAACTATGGAGGTGTTCATAATGTACAAATATGATGAAAGATTTAAAGCTATATGGACCATGAAGAACTTTAGGCACCGCAATGCCATGGACTACATTCTTGACCATGGCAATCTATCCAAACAGTCACTAAATAGTTTAGGCACCACAATGCCAAGGACTAGACTACTAACAAAGGAAATCTATCTACGTGCAACTAAGATGGACTTAAGCTTTCAGTCCATCTAGTCACCATCATACTTACTTGCTAACCATCAACCCAAAAATCTAGGTGCGTACCCAAAACATAGCTCAATTATCAACACCACCTTTCCAACATCAGGACTCAAACATCAACACAAAGTTTTGACCATATTCTTCCCAAGCAATGGTTCACTCGCAAAGCGTAAACACCCCTTGATCAGCAAATCAATAATAATCAATCTCTGTGAATCAAGCTAATTGGTAACCAACGTGCTTTCCTTCGAGAGATTCACTTGTACAAACACAACCCTAATCAGTAATATACTTTCGCATGTACATAATCAAATACAAATCTCTGAGGCCTTACAAACAACTGATGTTGCTTCTCATCTTTCCATTGTATGACTATCAAATGAATATTTTACAAAATATTCCTCAATCATATGTTTTCCTTCCTACTTCTAATGCAACAACATATCCTTTGAAATCTATTCCTTAATTAATACCAAACTATGCCCTCCCTCTCAACCAAGAATCACCTCTTTATTTGGACTTCCTCTTAATCTTAGGGAGATCTCTTATATTCATGCTTCCTTTGAGAGATCAAATTCTTCTTTTTGACATCGAATAATCTTTCATGGCTTCCAACTATTTCATCAAAGTCATCCTCATCATGCTTATCACATCAATGAGGATCTTCACCAAGTTGAAGATTTTGTACCTCCACAACTTCAATAGAATGTAAAACCAAATCTACAGAAGCATGATGTTAGCCATACCAAGAAAACGCGGAAGCATTAGAACTTTATTCATATCAGATACCCAAACGTAATTATAAAGAAGAGACATAAACTCTTCAACGTCTTGCTAGGGACTTTATACACCCTAGACTACTTGATAACAACATTTATTCCATCTAGGGTTTCAATTTGCCTTCCAAGGGTATGGCATACCTTACTACAACATAAAGTAAACCCTAGAAACATTTCATAAAGCATGTAACAACATTACATGATACACATGTTAGACTTCTCACTCAAGATTCATACAAATCCTAGATTTCATGCAGAATAAATCAAAGTCAATCACAACATAGTCATTAACTCAACCAACATTCACTAGGGTTATTTGCAACCCCTACATTTTCAATCAACCATCAAATAGTCACTAACATGACCAGCTACCACTAGTGTTAGTTTGTAAACCTAGATTTCTGAGAAATCATCAATCTTAACCAAATATTCAAATTTCAACAAATCTCTCACATATATCAAGTTATTATTCATTAGAGATTTCTACTTCAACTGAGGTTCCACTCCAAAACCCTAGAATTTCACAAACTCAACAATCATTACAAATCTCAAATCATCATATTCCAAATATTTTACTTTGACTAAGGTTTATTCCAAAACCTTAGAATTCTATTTTCACAATCTTAACAATCATTACATATATATATCTCAGAGTATTACTAGACAATATCACTACTAGGATTTAACTGAAATCCCTAGATTTTTATTTTCAACAATCATCTACCACATTTCAATTTTTTATACATACTAGACAATCTTAACTTTACTACGATTTAGCTACAAAACCCTATATCATCATCCTATAATATAAAACAAGGTCTTTCATTAAATCCTAGGAATCATGACTGTCAATTACCAGGTCAACACACATATCTTGGAATTCATAAGCATACATAAGCATATCATATCTCCAATAACATAAATACATTTGAACTAGACCAACCTATGACTTCAACCAACATGAAATATCTATATATATGCCTAGATTTCATTATCATGCAAATATATTTCATATCATGTGTTAGTGAAACCAAAATTCAAAAGAACATCAAATAAGAGTTAGACACACAATCATTTTGATTACACTAGGGTTTGCTCACATAAACACACACATACCAAGGAAAATATTTTTAGACAATATAAGGCACTTACTCACACATTCCACCAAACCCCAATGATCTAGGGTTCTAATATAGAATCACATATTCCACCAAACCCTAATGAGCTAGGGTTCCAATATAGAAACTTATCAAACCAAGAATTACTGAAACTTCAAAGGTTTGGGATTTTATACCTCATCATTCAACCCTAACAAGTTACAATTTCTGTATCACACCAAAATCCCAAACAAGACATCATCAATAGAACTTCAACTAGCATTTCACAATCATCCTAAGAAGCATAATTTTTCAAATATTCACATTAGCATACCCTTGAGTTAGGTTTTTCCAGAATGTATCTAGGGTTCTACATATTCAATCAAGAATATGAGTGAGGTTGGTAGATTTATCAAGAGATGAATCACCTAAAAAGGAATCACTAAGATTCAATAAAACTAGTCAGAACAAAGTTAGTAATAATCATCAAATGAATAATCCTTTCAATCATTGTATTCAAAGCATACCTTTTTTTCTTGACTAAACTTGTCTTTAGAAATCCTCCTTATTTCAGATGTTTTCCTAATCAAGACAATAGTGGGACAACTCTGATTAGCGTTTAATATAATCAAAACTAAATGAGTACATGAATCCAAAACTGAAAAAGAAATGATAGACTTATCTTTTAGAGTTGTTGGGATCTCCCTCCTAAGCTTGAGGGAAACCTACAAAATTAATGAAATGCAAAAAAATATTTTCCAAAGCTATGTTAAAAAACTATAAATTCTAAAACATATTAAACAATTTGTGTAAAGAAAATGACTTAATAGTATAAGTCTCTAATGTTGGATTCCAGATTCTTCAGGCTTGACTTTCTTTGAGTCTCCTTCTATAACAAGCTTGGCTTGATCTCTTCCTCTCTTCTTATTCTTTGGATTCTCAGGACAATCACTTTTATAGTGACCCTTCTTATGACATTGATAACACTCTATCTTGTACATGTCAACTTTCTTCCTCGATCCCTTCGATCTCTTTCCTTTATTATGAGAAACATAAGCATTAGATACTCCTTCAGGATTGGCAACCATTGAGATCCTTAATTATTATTGACTACATGCGGTCCATAATCCTTCAAAGGTTGGAGATACCTTCCAATTGTTGAGACATTAAGTAAATTCACCCCAAGAGGGTGGAAATCCTAATATAGAAGTGATCAACAATTGTTTGTCTATAAAAATCTCATCGATGGCCAAGCGACCATCCCTGAGTCTGGCTATCTTCACAAATAAGGTTGACACAATATCTTATTTAGTCATCTTCATATTCCTCAGCTCATTCTTCAAACTTGCCACTTGACCAATGTTCTTGATAGTGAATATCTTCGACAAGGCTTGATACATTTATTGAGCATGATTGATGTTAGCTATGAATCAGACAAGATTTTCTTTTACACCTTCTACCATCAGAGTCATAGCCACCAATTCTAGATCCATGAATTTCACTTTGTCAGCATCACTGTCATCTTTTATAGGTTTCTTTACATTTCCTCTTATGAAATCCAGTAACTTGTTCTTCTCGAGCATTAGGTCAATCCTCTTCTTCTAGGATCTGAAGTTGGATGCACCTTTAAGTTTATTCTCACCCTTGATTTAATTAAACATCTTCCTTGAATATAATAGACTCTTTTGCTGAGATAGTGCCTATGAATGGATCTTCCTTTTTCTTCTTTCTTCACAAAAGCTCTGAAACCAGGTTGGAAAATCATAAAGGTAGTAAATATTTTCTTGGTCTTGATAATTACTTGTGATGTTTCTCATTATTATGATTATTTATATCTTATTTCTTTAGTTCATTAAGAAATTACCAAAAGCAACAACACATAAAGCAATGGACACAAGATGTAGGTACATGCTAGGTCAAAGTCCCCTTCGAGGGGAAAACTGAGTCAAAATAATTCTTCCTTTCAATAGTATTCTTTGAGACTCTTCACCCTAGACCAAGACCAAACTTTTCCTCCACACTAATCTAGCCTCTAGAAGTTTTACCTCTTCTCAGCAACTTTGACTATGCAGCAAATTGCAACGACTAATAGCTTCTCACAACCGTCCAACTTGGGAGACTTTGATATCCCAATCTAGAGAAAAAAACAAAGAGAGACCACCACCAAATTTTCGTTTTTCCTTGACTCCTTAGTTTCCCCCAAACTCATATTCACTTGGGCTTCCTGGCAACAAAATTTCCAACTACCAAATTTGCACTTCTGCCTACCAACACATTTTTCACACTTATGCTTAGTAGAGAGAATTCAAACTTGATGAGAAGTGATCCTCCAAACGAATCGATACCTTTCCTTTTATAGGCTTCTTCTGGGGTCAAAAAGGGTCTTAGGCCAACTTGATATTCCCTTAGGCTGACATGGTGTGAAAGTTCCATAATTCATATCTGACTCAATACTAAACACTTTTACATGATTCAAAAGCATAAGAAGGGTCTATTTAAATGTACAATAATTCTGTAAACCCAAAATAAATCATAGTAGTCCTCAAGAGGGACTTTAACCTAAAACCTAGTGACCCAAACATGAAACCTATTCTTTAATAAGTCACAATAATAATAATAAAAATTAGTTTCTTTACTCTTTTGACAAGTACATTACATAATAAATAAAGTACATTATTGAAGACCGAACATAGTTACATTTTATAACGGTGAGATTGAGTTGAGGGAGTACACTGGGGACACTTTTGCGCAGTTCCAGAGTCTAAGGGAGGATGGTTTCTCTTTGCATTACGGGGTTTCAGTAAGCAAGGGGAGAAGCTTGAAGACTGAAAGTGTGAAGTGCACAGTTCAAGTTAGACTTAGATGAGCTGCTGCATAATTATGGGGGTGAAGGGAAGTTGTCGAGCTCTGGAATTGCAGAGTTAAATTTACCTTCTAGATAGTGAGTGTGCACTGCAAAATTCTAGGAATTAAGGTCACATCACTGAGGGCTAAGACTATGCAATGCGGAGTTCAGTCAAGGTCTAGTGACACTGAGTTTCCCGGTCGGGGAGATATTTAGAAAAATGGCTAAGTGCAAGAGGAAGATGAACTTGTGAATAAAATAAACTTGTGATCACACACTTAACATACTTTGATGACACAAAAACATAGGCCACCGGAAAATAGACTTTAGGATGACCATGAAGACACTTGTGTGATAGTGCTCAAAACTTTGTGTATGAGTGTGAGAGGTGTTTATATAGCTAGGTCAACTCATATAAACAAATACCAACCTTCAAAACTGCTAGAAAATATTCACAACCATGGAAAAATAGTCAAATGTGCCCAAAGGCCACAATTGATTCAACAAGCAAAAGGGGTGAAAGGACTCTAGGAAAGCTCATGAAATGAGCTTAATTTTTTGCAACAATCTAAGGAAAGGCCAAGCAAAGCTTCAAAATTTGAGTGCAAGCCAAAATTTTGTAGGGTATTGCATTGGCTACAACAAAAACATATCTATATGACATATAAGGAACACTCATTGTTAGGATGTCTTTTGGTGTATTTAAGGAAAAATAGAGTTAATGTTGTTTCATACTTTTGTTATCTTTTCTTAATATGTAGTGTCTCCATATGCATAGAAAAGGTGTGTAATTTCTCAGTTTTCATATCCTCTAGGATAGCTCCTATCTAACTCTTAGTAATTGTAGTGGAGGAAGAGGGACTTCCCAAACCCTTGTTTCTTATACCTTTTTTCTAGCAGCTCTAGAATGATTTTTGAATATAGTTTTGATGTATTCGTAGTTGAGTTTATAAATATCGCCATTGGCCAACATATTTAGGGTCTCTACTTTTCCTTGTCTCACTCCTCATCTCAAGACTAATTTCATGGCATCTGGATCTAGAGTGGTTGTCTTCTCTTCTCTAACATAGCTAAAATATTTCCTCAAAATATTAAGGGTTTCATCTACCCCTTCGGTCATTCTCAATATCTCATCCCTTTCGTCCCTTGATCCACAATAGTCCTTGTACTTGGTGTTAAAATTTTATAGCATATGTCCCCATGAAGTGATGTTATCCCTTTCTAGGCTCATGAACCATCGAAGGGTTGCAACATTGAGGATAGAGAAGAACATTTTGAACTTTTTCTCATGTGTTGTGTAATCATATGTCTTACAAACTACAACAAACTCAAACATAAAACTGTCAATTTGTTGGTATATTCACCAAAGGACTACCAAAAGATAAGTTTCGTTATATGAGGAAGATGCTTAGAACCACCTCATTAACTGGTACGATGGAGTGTTGAAGATAATGCCTAACTAAGTATGAGCCACATTTTTAGTTCTTTGAGCACAAATTACGGTTCAAAGTGTCCATAGTGAGTCAAAATTACTAGTCATAATTAATCTCAAATAAGTAGCTAGAATTAATGTTGAGTCACTAGTAGTAATTTCCACAGCTTTAGAAATTTAGAGGGAATTTCCATAATTGTAAAAACATAGATATCAAGCATTGATATAGTTTATGATTTTGAAATAGATGTTTATATGAACTATGATTTTCTAAGTATTTTTATCTTCTCACAATTTTCTACTTTGTATTGATGTAGAATTTAACAAAAGTCTCCTCGTTAAAATAAAATGAGTAACTAAATAGTACAATTTAGTTGGGCTCATCTACTAGATTATGAACAATCTATATTTCAGTTTTAAATACACTCTAAAGAAAAGTATATAACACCCATTTCCATTATGTCCATGGGGATGGAAAAACATACCCAACATTTCGGAGACATGAATACCCAGTAGCTAATAAGATGTGCTCACCTCACCTAAAAGTACATATTAGGTTCATTCAACTCAATAAAATTTGCAGGATGAGGAATTACAACTCTCTTTCTGTATGATTCCCTTCTGATGAAAGAAAATAAACTTTAGTTACTCTTGAAATTGAGCTGATCTGGTAAATAACTTAAATTGAAAGAGGTAATGTGGAATCTCAATGACTCCCACCATTTTCTGTGAAGAAAAGAAAGAGAGCAAAGGAATTTGTTCAAGATTCTCTTACGATATCAATTGCCTTCAAGGAAAGAGAGAGAGCAAAGGAATTGAATTGGTTCAAGATTGTCGTATGATAGCCATCAGTAGTTGCACAGGAGTAAGTAAAAGTAATAAAAAATCTAAAAATACATTCTACTTCCGCATGTGTTCACATATCAAACATGAAATTGACTTCGATGCCTTTTTACTCATATCGCTTTTGTGCGCGGGTCGTTCACAATTTTTATAATTAATTTCTTTTTATTTATGTTTTTGTTTCTCTTTAAACCTATATAATTCTTTTAAATATTAATAAAAATGATTTTATGGAATTCGAATAGTATTTTAAATTATCTTATGAAATTAAATATATAAAGAATGGGATGATTTTTAGGGAGCACCAAAAACAGGTGTAATAGATTAATTTAAATGTTTAGAGTTAAAAACCTTTAAAATGATGTAATTATAATTAATTTAGAAATTTTTTTTGTTTATAAAGTAAAAAAATTTTAAAATTATATAAAGTATACTGCATAGTAATCATAAACCTCAATTTAAAATAATGTTACATGCAATATCATATTTATATCTCCTAAAATTAAATTACTATTATCTAAAAAATTATATTAAAAATTAAAAATATATAAATTTATTTTTATTAGTAAAATATATAGAAAAATAAATATTAAAATAATGTTAAAAATTAAAAATATATAAATTTATTTTTATAGTAAAAATGAATATTAAAAATTAAAAATATATAAATTTATTTTTATTAATAAAATATATAGTAAAAATAAATATTAAAATAATGTTACATGCAATATCATATTTATATCTCCTAAAATTAATAAAAAATTATATTAAAATAAAAAATATATAAATTTATTTTTATCTAGTACATGATAAATATAACGACCATTTCCAATTGATTTACCGAAACTGGGTCTCACAATTCAATTTTAAACAGCATGAAATTAGACATTTAATGTAAATGAACTAATTGGAAAATAGAAATTCAAATTTAAAAAAAAATTAAAAATTTATTTTCCATATTAAAATATCTAAAAAGATATTTAATTTTTTCAAAATTTTAATAAATTTTATAAATTTTATATAGACAAAACTAATTGAATGTGAAAATTTTTTAACTAAAATAAAATACAATATAACCTGCTTTAATTAAACTAAATTTTTTGAAAAAATATATATGTATATGATCTAATAACCTATCCCAAGATTTCCCTTACCTAATTACAATGTTACTTCTGTAAACCACCAAGATTAACTACTTATTTGTTCTTGCCGTCGTAAACCCGAATAAAAAGAGTCCGTTAAAATTTAAACAAATTCTTTGAAAATAAGAAGAAAAAGGTCCAACAGCCGAGCCAAGGATTTCCCAAGTTTGGTTGCAATGCTACTTCTGTAGAACGCTTGCAAGATTGTCTACTTATTGGCTATTGTCCATGTAAACCCGAATCAAAAGAATCAGTTAAAAGTAATTATAAAGGGAATTAATTAGAGGGCTATACTTTTACAAAAATTATGTGCTGCAACATAAAATTTATCGTTACAGGAAATATGTCGATAATTAGATATAACTGAGAGAAAAATATATAATTCCTCATTCTTTATAATTGGTAGGAAACAAGATCTTCAATCAGGATGGGTCTCAATAGTTTTAATAGTCAAGCTGAGTTTTACAGAGCAGTTTAATTCATTAATGGGTTATAGTTTTTCAGAAAGAAAAGCAATATATTGTATTGAGGCAATATACATCATGTTCTGTGGATAATAGAAAGAAGATCTCATGACATTGATGACCACTGTTAGGAACACATATAACATATAGCTGAGAGACATATAAAATGAGAACATTGAGCAGCATATAAAATCATATGATGAAACATATATCAACAATTTTGCTTGTGATATGAAACACTGTGTACTGGTCATAGTTGAGTTTTACAGCGCAGTTTAATTGATTAATTAGTTATAATTATGATATGAAGTATTGTGTATTAATTATAGTAGTGATATGAAGTATTTTGTAAATTAAAAAATCTAATATTTAAATTTTTGAGAATAAAAATCAATTTTATACAAATGTCTGGGAGTAAAAATTCACTTTATAATATAATTGTGTTATAAAATCAAATTTTATATTTCTTTAAATAAGTAAAACAATACTTTTATTATATTTTTCCATCTTTTAATTTTATATCCTGTATTAACTCTATAATATTAAATAAATTACACAGTAGTAAATTTAATTGCTGTAATACTTAGATTTCCACTTAAAATAAATGTAAAATCAATTTCAATTAATTTAAATACACATTTTATTTTATTTTTATTTTTTTAATTTTTATTTCTTTCTCACAGTTAACTTTATATAAAATATATTTACTATCAACATTTATTTTATCACTTACAAAAGTTAAATCGAAACTAAAAATATTCCACTCCTATGTAGCGATGACCATGAGTAAGCCCTATTAACCTTTTAATTAATTCCATATTAAAATGAAACTGACTTATATTTTTCGAAATTTTAAATACAAAGTTATCCTCCTTTGTCACAACTTTTTTCTATTTAAAATTGTAAAGCATCTCAATAACAATAATATTAACATCTGTCACATACCCCGATAACCTCGCATGTAAAAGTAGGGAGTTAGAATCTTTTTTTTTTTTACAAATTACCACAGGTAAATAACCAATTCATTACTCCACAAACATCATTACCATTAAACATAGTGTTCATTAACACATCAAGTAAATTGCCATCAAGACAGTAAGTTTCATAACCATGGCATGACCTTTAACCATCACTGTAATAACATAAACTGTGTAATTGAATCCATGCATTCATTTCTTGATATCCTTAACCATATTAGATAATCATGTACTAAGACATTATGCTTGTCACATCAAACAAAGAACCATCATCATCAAGGACCCATCAATATCTCTCATCAATCACGCCATAGAACACGGATATACCTTGGAAACCCCGTAGGGTGAAAACCAGCAAACGTTTAATCTTCTTATTAAACGCTCGTGAGGGTTTTCACCCCTCACTCAATGGCTTATAAGGGATTCCATCCCTTAAGCATTGTATTAAAATCTTTACAATAAATTATCATTAAGCTATCACATAACTAGCTGAAAGCTAATACAGCTTACATGTAATCTTTTATTTACATACCGCCACATACAACATCCCTTGTGGCCTAATGGTTCCAGCAAAAGACAATACTGCAGCTTAAATCCATCTGCATGGACGAATAATCCTTTTTCCTGCCATAATGTTAACACACACTTTCCTTGGCACCTTCTGCCATCGTTTCTTGTCAATGCAGTCATTAACAATCTTGGCAACAAGATTAGTTACATTACTATTCAAACAATACTCAACATCTAAGAGATCTTTTAACATCTACTCATATGCATGAGCACGCATAACATACTAGCTAACTAGCATATATATATATATACCCAATAATAGTGTTTGACCTCCACAATGTTTACTAATGAATAACTCTTTTTAAGAGTTCTAACCATTAGTTTACAAGTCCATGTTTCTTCTAATACATATAACACAAGGGTCAAGATTTATGCATACAAAGAACACATCTCCCTAACACGATGACTGTTCTTTGAGCCATTAGCTTATCTTAATACCCCTTCTTTAGTATATGCAATGGACATAGTCTTTTAATGATACAAGCATCAACTCATTAATTACTGCTTTAACCAAGAAAAGAGATAAACTAATCAGCCTTTTGCCATACACAATACCACATGCATTAACCTATTCTCTTACAAAGAGAACATCTAAAATCAATCATTCTTCTAATGCATGCACTTTCTATCTTTGTGATCCCATGACAAAGAAAGCAACCATGCTTGAATTTACTCTTAGCACTCTTCATTTTAATGGACTTACGGTCAGTTAATATACAGCCACAGTATCTGAATTGTATTCACTACACTCAATAATTTGCTCATACAAACTCTCCCAATACCCTAAGCAATCAATACATTACAAAATGTATTATGACTTTCAACAATGTAAATTCAATTCCAGATTCATGATATATTAGCACATCACCTGGTCATGCTGCCATTAATACCCAGCGTTTGACTCCATGGTTACATATTTCCCAGCGTTTGACTCCATGGTTCTTCATATTTTAGCACATCAACTGGGCATGCTGTCATTAATACCCATGGTTGAACCCCACGGTTCTTCACACAGATCTAAAAGTAGCATATTATTGTTGGCTACCAAATTTACTACCGCTCTATTTCCACAATAGGATCTTATGTGGTTCCGCACAGATCCAGGTTAGATTTACGCATTAATAAAAATATTTGTTTTACAAAAATATTTCTACAGATACTAATATCCTAGTAGCTTTCACACAGACTTAAAAACAAAACATCATCCCACACAAACCCCTTTGCTGGTAGCTTCGTTGTCATGTCTCATCTGGCAGCTATCTCGGCGGCCTTGCACTTCCAATACAAACCCCTTTGCTGGTAGCTTCGTTGTCATGTCTCATCTGGCAGCTATCTCGGCGGCCTTGCACTTCCAACACCGCTTAGTCGCCCAATTTTTTCCAGGAAGTAGCAAATCCCTGCTCTTGATGACATTCGCGGTTAGAACTTCGATCTCAAGAAGAAATTCCAGGAATCTGTTTCGAAATCAAGAATCAGTTTCCATTTCCCAAGCCCCCATTAGCACCCTCTCTGCCCTTCTTTAATCGATCGCTTTATAGATAATAAAATTAGTTTTTGTAACTAACTCGTGATCTTTTCTTTTAAAAAGAATTATTATTTCATAACCCAATAATTTATGCTAATTTATTACCACAGGGATGTTACATACTCCCCCCCTTAACAGGAACACCGTCCTCGGTGTTCATCTTTCGTTGGGAACTTGAGATTTTACTCATGGTATAACCATCTCAACCCCACAAAAAGATGATCCTTCCTTTTTTAAAATCCAAGATTTCATTTCAATAAATGACCATAACCGAAATAGTAGTGATATAATCAGAAGAAATATCATTAGTTATAAGCATCAATAGTCATAAGCATTCGTAATTGCAAAATATGCAACTTTTAATCGCCACCACCCGGCCCTTATTCATTCATAATAGACAATTCTCCGTGTCAACTTACCATAACTTACCATCTTATGCTTGAAAATCATGAATACTTTCATGTAAGCCCTTTAATAGCGGTTGGACAATTCTTCAACCCTCCATGGTAAGTAACTCCTGTAATATGTGACTAACAATTTAATCACATTAGTCACTATATTTTGAGTCAAATGAAATACGTTTAACCAACAATCAATTGTGCAATGCTAAATGATTTCTAAATCACAGTACTTTTACAAGTACGTTAAGAGCACTAACACTAATCAACCAATGATAAATCACTGCTCACGTGCACACTGCATGAATTTTCATTAGAGACATCCATAATGTACTTCTAGAAGTACCAAAAGAGCACCTAGCTCTCTAACCATCAAAACTGTCAATCACTGCATCCAGCAACAACTGTCTTAGCTCCCACTAAGATGTTCATAAAATTAATAATACAATAAAGGAATTAAAATTTCCAATTACTCCTTATTGAACATTAAACTCATTTCCTGTTAAAAGTGCATAACACATTTCACACAACTATATGTAAAATTTATTTCTAACATAACATATAGCTGATTAGTTAATTCCTTTAGCCATGAAACCACAATGGACTAAAGAATTTCCAACCCATGGGAACTGGTTTCCAAAACCAAACCGAGTCATTTTCACATCCAGACAGTTTCTTTCATAGAGACCTTACCAGGTCTAACATAGAATCCCACTGGACAACCAGCTCAAGAATTCTAAGGAGAGGAGATCTGGGCAGACAAGTACCATCAACCCTTCCGGGCAGGTAGCTGCCATCAACCCAACTCCGGGCAGACAAGTACCATCAACCCCTCCAGGCAGGTATTGCCATCAACCCAAGCACTTGCAGGTCCTACTCGACCGCAATTACATTGGTCTCGCCAGTAAACGCAGGTCCTACTCGACCGCAATCACACTGGTCTCGCCAGTAAACGCTATCTGATCCTAACCAGACGTAGCGTACACAGGAAATTCTTTCCTCTTATGCCATCTGATCCCAACCAGACATAGCATGAATATTTCTCTTTTTTCATCTCTTTCTCAAAGTAATTTACACAATGAACCATATGAACATTATCATTAGCACAACAGACATGCATGTATACCATGCATTTACACTTAACCCCAACATGGGTCCACAACATCAAGATTGATGGGAAACATATCCATCATACACGTTGTATGCATGCAAATTTTCCAAATAACATAATTCATGAATATCATATAATATCATTCTTTCTCATTTATAATTGCATTTCACATTGCAGCAATTTACGTGATGAGTTTTCTTGTTGCCATTAAGCTACCACTACTTAATCCCATCAGCAACGTTAGTTATAAATATGCATCAGTTAACACATATTCCATTTCCAAGAATGTTCATGCATACAATATTGTCATGTATAAAAGCATATGCAAATACTCATTAATGTATAAATGTCAACAACAGTTGAGTTAACAATCTAAGCATTTCCAATTTTGCCATAGTCTGTTGTTCCAATTTCAACCATCATTAGTGGAGTATTATCTCACGTTTACTATGGCTAGCTTGGGTCATGCATTGTTAATGTAATTAAACATATTCTCTCTAACATACAAAAGATCATAACTCTATATCATAATGACTAATCTTTGTGCATACCATTGCTTATCATATAAGCCTTTCTTTAATGTATACAACCCATATTCCTTTCACTAGAATACTATACAACAAACCACATACCTCTTTCTTAAAGGAAGTCATTTTTAATCCTCATTTTTCTATCTTCCGATGTGAGGGTTTCTCCAGATTCCCTTTCAAGAAATGATTAAAGATATCTATCTTTAGGCATAAAAATCAAGATACAAAACAAATTTTACTTATCCTTTATGTATCAAAATCAAGCCATCAACACAGCTCATCCAACAAGACAATCTCTCCAAGAGATTACTTTTTTCAAAGAAGCTAGCATGACCACTTTCTCCAAGTACACACCGACTTACAATTTCAAAGTCACAATAGCTATTCATATGCAACATGTGTTCTCCTAACACAATTACCTTACTTCAATGCACATAGTTCTTTTCATGAAACAAGTAAGGATTTTGGTTCTTGTATGAACACTATTCTAATGTGTCTTTAAGGAAAGAACCTCTACTTTTATTTTCAAGAAAATTCTCATAAAATCCTGCATCTTCATACATGAAGCATGCATACTCTTAGGATGAGACTATATTTATGTATATATGTAATATACTCTTTCTTCAAGAAGTTACTTTGGCCATATTTAGCAAGGATTTTATAGACAAGAGACAAGCATTTCACACACAAGACTCACGTGGAGTCTTCCCAATAAGAACTACTTATTTGCTTTATTAAGAAAGCATACAAAATAATCAATCTTTAATTGCATGCTTTAACACATTTTCTTTACCAAGAAAATCTAGAAAAGAACCATTCTTTCATTGCATGCATTCCAATACTTCCTCTACTAAGAAATCATATAAACATTCATATGTATTCTTCAAGAAAGTGAGCAAGATACTTATCTTATCCTTGGACCAACATGCATAACTAACAAATTAAACCACCCTTACTGGAAGCAATTGCTCTACTTATGCAATTAGAAACATAATCTCCCAAGTGTCACACATGCACCAGAGTTACCACTTGATGCTAGATGCAACAAATATCATAACACTACTATGTATCCATTTCAGAATAACGACTTCAAGGAGACATTACAAAAATTATTAACATCAATACACTATAGTTATCATTTACCAACTCCTTAAGCATGGTTAAAGGAATACTCACATGCACATCAAGCGCTATCTAATCATTCCCAGACTTAGAGTCTTTTGCAAGATTCTGACACCCAAAGCTGGCGCTATCTGGTCATCACCAGACTTAGCGATTTCTTTTCCCATCTCCGTCTGTCCCTGCAGCACGGTCTTCTTCCTTCTCCTTGCTTCCTTTTCCTTTGGAAGCATCTATAGCTGGGGAAGGTAGTTAGAGTTTACTGACAACTGTATTAACACATGTAGTCTATTTATGAATAATTATCACATGTAATTATACCATGAATGGGTCTAAGAAATGTTACTCACTGAACATGCTTCTACAATTAACTTCACACTGGAATGCAACATGCATCAGAAATCCATCATTCCCATAGTAGAGATAAATTCAACCATCATTAAATCGAGGCTCCAATGATTTTTACCTCTCAACAAGTAATGATAAACACATACCATGCTAATGGATTTCACTTAATTAGAGGGTAATCAACATTAAATCTATTAAGACATGAGCATATACTATTCATCATGCATTCTCATGGTGAATAAAGTTAAGAACTCTTCTCATAAACAACTAGAACTATAGCACAGAGAGAGTAAGAATCTTCACACACACATTCCATGCATGTGACATCAATCAACTTCACTTATTTACGAATTGTAGCAATCTTAGTCCAATTCAATTAATGCATATAAGTTCTATGGGTTAGTCATACAACACTAACCAATCTCAACTACCAATTGTCTTCATGCATCCATGACAAGACTGAATCAAAAGTTAGTTATGACAATCAAGTCTCGCTGCTTGACTCATTGCATGTTTTCAATATCTAAAGGGGTTCTTCTAATGTCCTTTTTAAAACAATTTTTCCATCCTATTCAAGGATGTTCCCCCTAATTTTATATTCATGCATTGGCTCATTAAATTTTGTTCGTTGTAATTTCAATCTAGTTCAATATATGCATTGTTGTTATGGCCATATGTGCAAATCAAAAGTTGGTAGTTGGTTGTCACTTCCTCAATGAGTGTTCAAAGTGTAATGAGTACTCAATATTGTTCTTAAGTGCGACAAAAGTTTTCATTGTCTTTTCCTCATCAGGAATCCAATGTTATGAATGTAATTATGCAACAACTTATCACTTATTTCTCAAGGAAGTTATAAACATGAATCACACCCATCATGCCAAAAGTAGTGTACGACATAAATGAATATGCGACTGATTAAACTCATACCTGAGTTAATGCCTACTGATGGCGTACCTCAATATCCTTTCCGCTTACCAATTCCCAAAGGCGCCACTATTGCAACCTTTAGCTCTGATACCACTTGTCACATACCCCGATAACCTCGCATGTAAAAGTAGGGAGTTAGAATCTTTTTTTTTTTTTACAAATTACCACAGGTAAATAACCAATTCATTACTCCACAAACATCATTACCATTAAACATAGTGTTCATTAACACATCAAGTAAATTGCCATCAAGACAGTAAGTTTCATAACCATGGCATGACCTTTAACCATCACTGTAATAACATAAACTGTGTAATTGAATCCATGCATTCATTTCTTGATATCCTTAACCATATTAGATAATCATGTACTAAGACATTATGCTTGTCACATCAAACAAAGAACCATCATCATCAAGGACCCATCAATATCTCTCATCAATCACGCCATAGAACACGGATATACCCTGGAAACCCCGTAGGGTGAAAACCAGCAAACGTTTAATCTTCTTATTAAACGCTCGTGAGGGTTTTCACCCCTCACTCAATGGCTTATAAGGGATTCCATCCCTTAACCATTGTATTAAAATCTTTACAATAAATTATCATTAAGCTATCACATAACTAGCTGAAAGCTAATACAGCTTACATGTAATCTTTTATTTACATACCGCCACATACAACATCCCTTGTGGCATAATGGTTCTAGCAAAAGACAATACTGCAGCTTAAATCCATCTGCATGGACGAATAATCCTTTTTCCTGCCATAATGTTAACACACACTTTCCTTGGCACCTTCTGCCATCGTTTCCTGTCAATGCAGTCATTAACAATCTTGGCAACAAGATTAGTTACATTACTATTCAAACAATACTCAACATCTAAGAGATCTTTTAACATCTACTCATATGCATGAGCACGCATAACATACTAGCTAACTAGCATATATATATATACCCAATAATAGTGTTTGACCTCCACAATGTTTACTAATGCATAACTCTTTTTAAGAGTTCTAACCATTAGTTTACAAGTCCATGTTTCTTCTAATACATATAACACAAGGGTCAAGATTTATGCATACAAAGAACACATCTCCCTAACACGATGACTGTTCTTTGAGCCATTAGCTTATCTTAATACCCCTTCTTTAGTATATGCAATGGACATAGTCTTTTAATGATACAAGCATCAACTCATTAATTACTGCTTTAACCAAGAAAAGAGATAAACTAATCAGCCTTTTGCCATACACAATACCACATGCATTAACCTATTCTCTTACAAAGAGAACATCTAAAATCAATCATTCTTCTAATGCATGCACTTTCTATCTTTGTGATCCCATGACAAAGAAAGCAACCATGCTTGAATTTACTCTTAGCACTCTTCATTTTAATGGACTTACGGTCAGTTAATATACAGCCACGGTATCCGAATTGTATTCGCTACACTCAATAATTTGCTCATACAAACTCTCCCAATACCCTAAGCAATCAATACATTACAAAATGTATTATGACTTTCAACAATGTAAATTCAATTCCAGATTCATGATATATTAGCACATCACCTGGTCATGCTGCCATTAATACCCAGCGTTTGACTCCATGGTTACATATTTCCCAGCGTTTGACTCCATGGTTCTTCATATTTTAGCACATCAACTGGGCACGCTGCCATTAATACCCACGGTTGAACCCCACGGTTCTTCACACAGATCTAAAAGTAGCATATTATTGTTGGCTACCAAATTTACTACCGCTCTATTTCCACAACAGGATCTTATGTGGTTCCACACAGATCCAGGTTAGATTTACGCATTAATAAAAATATTTGTTTTACAAAAATATTTCTACAGATACTAATATCCTAGTAGCTTTCACACAGACTTAAAAACAAAACATCATCCCACACAAACCCCTTTGCTGGTAGCTTCGTTGTCATGTCTCATCTGGCAGCTATCTCGGCGGCCTTGCACTTCCAATACAGAACCCTTTGCTGGTAGCTTCGTTGTCATGTCTCATCTGGTAGCTATCTCGGCGGCCTTGCACTTCCAACACCGCTCAGTCGCCCAATTTTTTCCAGGAAGTAGCGAATCCCTGCTCTCGATGACATTTGCGGTTAGAACTTCGATTTCAAGAAGAAATTCCGGGAATCCGTTTCGAAATCAAGAATCAGTTTCCATTTCCCAAGCCCCCATTAGCGCCCTCTCTGCCCTTCTTTAATCGATCGCTTTATGGATAATAAAATTAGTTTTTGTAACTAACTCGTGATCTTTTCTTTTAAAAAGAATTATTATTTCATAACCCAATAATTTATGCTAGTTTATTACCACAGGGATGTTACAACATCATCTTTACCTCATAGTTTTACACCCTCTATGACATAATTTAGTATAATACTAACAGTCGTCAAGGTTCTGTATGCAAAGATCCAGCACATCATTTCCCCTACATTAGCCAACGAACTGTTGCCTTTCTTTCGTTTTACGTAAGGGGCAACTTTTAATTCATATCCAAGATACTGAGCATGCGAGTTTTATTTAATCAATAACCAAGAACTATGCAGCACTTTGGACAAAGGGAGCCAATGCATTAATAATTTATTAACTGAATGCAATTTATTTTCTTCTAAGTTACAATACTTTATAGGATTCTATCCTTCCCAGGAGCTATCTGGTTTGTTATTAACATTGAGCGTGAGTACGTGATTACACTGCTGGAAATGGTAATTATTCTTATATCTAAGAGTTGGTTAAAATTTGGAGAGTCAATTTGAGTGCTTTTGAATTAAGTTATATTTTGGAAAAGTTAAATTTAGAGTGTGTATATGAAGTTATTTTGAGCAAGTCACTGTAACAAAAAGTTTAAATCCCATCACCAAATTCATTGTAATCATCCAATAGAAAAACCTAAACTCATATTTTAATTTTTGTATTATTTTGTTCCTGTTTTTCCACTAAATCGATATTAGAGGGAGGTTTCAAAGAGGAAAGAGCTGAAGTCTAATGGAATATGCAGCTGCAGTGCGCGTGAAAAGCTAAGATTTGTTTTTTGGGGGTTGTATGAAGGAAAGGATGATAGACCCACCACAACCGCCGTAAATCGATCGGACTGTGATCACTGATACGCGCCGCACCGTGTGAGCGAGTCATCCCATCGCAGAGGGCAGCTCTCGCCGCCGCCGCAGCTGCAGGTCGTGAGCCAAGGCCAGCGTACAAGACACACAAAGAGACACAAGCGACCCACGAACAAAGGTGAGCCAAAAAAATCGGATTAAAAAAGCACGAAGAAAATATTTCGTCTCCAAGTCAACGATAATTATGTGAGCACGTTTTCATGGAGTTTGACGGTAAGTTAATTCGAGGAGGCATTAATTTTTAAATCAAACAGTTATGTAATATGAAAAGGAGCGGAGCCGTATAATAGCTTTGGGAGAGCTCTATAACGTTGGTCTGTATTATTTTTTATTTTAAGGAGAAGATATTAAATGGGTTTTATTATAAGTACCATGTTAAAAAGGGTTTATTACATAGGGTTTTATGGAGAAGAGTAAAAGAAAATAAGTTTTTCCAATGGATTTTATTGGAAGTTCTAAAGAAATAAAAAAATTAGATGGTTTGAAATAGGTTTACAACAAAGCTTTCAAAAATATATTTTTCGATATTTTTATAAAGCTGATTTTTTTTCATTAAAGAAAAACCGAAAATGATTTTGAGAAGGAAATTTTGAAAGTGAGTTATGGGAGATATTTTGGGTGATTTAAAAAACAAAATGTTTTAGGAAAAATTTACAATTTTGTAAAGTTTATGGATTTACAAAAATATTTTGTTTGGTTTATTGAGCATGACAGTGTTTTGGGTGAAGATTGCGTCTTATGAGGGTATATATTGAAAATCATATTTTTTTTAGGGCAATATGGAAGTAAGCCCATGCAATCACTAAAGTAGTTATAAGATAGAGGAAAGAGACAACACTCTTGGGTAGCAAAGCCCGATTGGAGAAGATTAAGAAAAAGAATCGAAAAGAAAATGCAGAGATAGTTGCCATGTTTAGAGAGGTTCACGCCCCAGTAAATGAACTAATAAGTCTAGCACAAGACAGTGGGTAGCAAAGCCCGATTGGAGAAGATTAAGAAAAAGAATCGAAACGAAAATGCAGAGATAGTTGCCATGTTTAGAGAGGTTCACGACCCAGTAAATGAACTAATAAGTCTAGCACAAGACAAGGAAGAAATCCAGGGTGATTGTTGTATTTTTGATCTTCTACCACCTCCTATGTTTACACGTAAAATTTTTGATCATTGGATTATCAAGAGGTTAACTTTTGCGCACGCCATACCATAGACTGGATGTAGAGCCACGATATCCCGTACCAAACCATATCGATATCTATATTATTGCGATACAGATGTTTTAGGTTCACCACCATCAGTAGCGAGGGCATAGACGTAGGCATAAGCATTTGACCCTGTTGATCGAGCAGATTCATGTACTTTCCTTGCACTAGGAAGCACAAGCCCCTTCGATCTAAAGAGTTAATTGTGTATGATTCTAATAACCCACATGATAAAGTATGACATGCTTTAGCATTGAATTTTATAAAACAGGAATGGGATGAGAAGTGTTTGTGCAAGGTAGAAAAAGCTAAAACTTCCAAGGAAGCATGGAAGATCTTGGAAGAAGAATTTGGTACAAGAGGGAGTGACGTTCAACAACAAGATGTGTCACAATTTGTAGAGTGAGTCGCGGATTTGAAGGTAGACGAGAAAGACTTTGAAAAGACAACAAAACTTCCCACTCAAAACTAGATGATGGTCATGAAAACTATAAAAGTGAAACCCATTATGCATACATGCATATGGATGAAGAAGGTGAAGCAAACATTGCGGAGAGAGAAACTGAATCCACTATGTGTGAAGGAGAGCAAGAGCATATAAATGCTCAAGGACTCTGCTGTAAAGTGGTTGGTGTAGTGGTGAATCTCATTGTGACGAAACACATGTGGATGATGACTACAAAGTTATATGTGAGCTCACGAATGCAATTGCAGCTCATGGATTTAGAATTTTCAATGAGCACATGCACACTGAGATATCACACCATCGGGTGGATGAATATTATTATAATGAAATTTGTCAAATATGATTCATCATGGCAATATGGTAACCACCATGTTTAATAAAGAATTGAAGGTTGAAGTTGCCATTATAGCAACAAGTTATGACGTCGTTGGAATTGCTCATCTTGTAGTGTGTGAACAAGAAGCAAGTGAGTTTGACATAGATAAAGCTATCAATAGAGCAACAAGTGGTTTGGTGGATCCAACAATTGGAATTGAGCTTGTGACTATTGGTTGCATAAGTCGTAAGAGAAAGAACATATTGATATGTTTCTATTTGGTGAGAGAAACCCACTTATGATTGGAAGCTAAGTGGAAGACAACATGTTTGCGGGAAAAGTGGTCGGTAAAAGGGTAGAAAATGAAAATTATGATGCAATGACAGAACAAAAAAACACAGAGAAGGAAGAGGGGAAGCTCTCACCGAAGAGCATAACAAAGATGTTTTTAACATTGTTTTTTAATATGAACCTGTTCAAAATCGCATTGCAGAATAATTTGCAAACAAAGTTGCTAATAAGTTTGATGCATATTTGAAACTCATTTAAGAATGAATTGAGAAGTCAATTGAACAAATTTATGAGAGTCTTAAAGAAACAACTCTAATAAAATAATTGAATGAAATGGTGAATAATGATCTTGAGTGTGAAGATTACATGAAAAAAACAATGAAATGGTGAATAATGATCTTGAGTGTGAAGATTACATGAAAAAACAACAGTACCTGATGATAAAAGTGCAGAGAAAGATATGGAAGTTTTTGAAAACAAGGAAGAATGAACTAAACTATTTTTTTGCAATGGAGTCAAGAAGAGATAGGATTTCTCTATGAAGAAATATGGCAGAAAAAAGGTGAGGAATATGAAGCAAAAGAAACAATGTGAAGAACACAGTTAGAAGATGAAGACTTTTGGCAGGAGTCCATGAATGAAAAAATCATTGAAGAGTAAGCTGCAGAGGATTGACTGAGATCAAATCCAACAAAAGTCAAAGAAAAATTGTAGCCACAACAACTAAAGAAATATGGACCAAAATGCAACTAAGAATGAAGGAGTTTGGAGAATATAGAATTTGGAAAACAGAGAAAACAAATTCCAATTGAGGCATTGTAAACCTAGCTTAGAAAACAATCATATTTGAGTGATCATTGCAGACATAGTTGACCCATCTTTGAGTTATGTTAAGTCATACCATGGTAATTAAGGGGGAGTGGTAGAAATTGTAATTACTCCCAATTTGGACAGTAGCTTAAATAAGTAGCTAAGTCATATTTTGGAAAAAGTCCAATTTAGAATATGTATTTGAAGTTATTTTAGATCAGTAGAAAAAGTTTAAATACCTCTAACTAGATTCATTGTAATTATCAAATTGGTTAATCTATAGAAACTTGTGTTTTTGTGTCTTTACTTCTCTGCGTTTCCAACATGCAAGCTTTCTTTTGCAATTTTGTATATCCAAGAATAAAAAAAAGCTACCATGGTGCAGTTGTGTGGCACGGAATCTGCTTATTTTCAATAGAATAAGGCCAGCGGTTTTTTCCGTCTGAAAAATAAATGTTGTCTGGCACCTGCTTGCTGTAATAAAATCTCATTGCGCGGGTATAAAGTAAAATTGCATAAAATGAAAGTGAAACGATTACTTGATTAATGAAAGTGCAACGATTACTTGATTAGTTTAAGGAGAGATGCGCCGCTTATCCTAACATAACGGTCATAAAACAACAAAACGGGAAGCTTTATGGACATAGTGATGTCTGGCACTTGCTTGCTATCAATAATACCCCATTGCGCAGCTATAAAGTAAAATCGCATAAACTGAAAGTGAAACGATTACTTGATTAGTTTAAGGAGAGATTCGGGGCTTATGCAACATAACGGTCATAAAACAACAGAATGGGAAGCTTTATGGACATATCATTATTATGGCTTTCAAAAGAGATGGCGGTCAGTGGCTCCAGTACGAATCTTTCAGGTAGGAAAATTATCCTTTCCTTAATGTGGGGTAAGGAAGTTTATACAGAATAGGCGAACATGTTTTCCGCTATATTATTAAAATAACGAGATTCTTCAAGTTGCTATTAGCAACGTTAATTTTTCTTATTCTCTCAAACTGATAAGAATGATTAAAGCGAGAGTTGAAAAAATGCTTTCCGACCTGGTCCACGATAAAGATTAAAGCCAATGTTATGACATTATTATCGCGTAATTTATTTAGGGATTCGTTTGGACAAACGCGACCAGAATACGTAAAGAGTCCCCCCACCGTTGAAATTCAGTGTAAATTTAAATAATTTCATCCATCAATGAACGTTGGGTCTCGACTAAATCGCTTTTGACCTGTAAATGTGCTTTCTGGACTGCATTATTGTCGGCATTAAAGTTAATGAGTACGTTTTGTAAACATTATTCGGTGGTGAACGGCCACGGAAATTTCAGTTCAAAATCCTGGCACACAAAATAATGGATTCCGGTATACTTCAAGATAATAAAAAAGCAAAACAAAAAATGCTTAACCCATCATGCCTTTCTATTACAGGAATCGGGGAGTAAATAAATATAATAGGAAAACAATTCGATCACGTCAAAATCGCATCTGGTAAAATTCACCGGTTCTTGAACAATTATTGAAATGAATTGTATGGTTATCGTATCTCATGCTATTTCGTTGCTTCCCTTGTAGACTGATCGATTCTTGATGTGAATATCGTAAATTTGGGATGTTCCCTGCTGATCAAAACGAATAAAGAACGAGGTGCTACACACATGGTAAAAGATCGCAGCAATAAGAACAGATAGTGGAGAACGGAACTGTCTTCAAACTTGGGGGTGAGTTTTGAAAGAGCAAATGCTCAGCTGCATATACACTTTAGTACGATGAAATTTGAAACACTGAAACATAGATAAATTTGAATTCTAATCATCTTAGAAAGGAATAAAGTCTTATTACTTGATTGTTTATACATAACATTTTATTCTTTGCAAAGCAAGAGACAAATAGGAATCTTAACTTATTAAGACAGCAGGCATAGAGTATCATTATAACCAGTATATCTTGTTCCCATTTGGGCTGGATTTGGTGTGTCATTTTCCTTATAATTAATATTTCTTGCGAATGTAAGTGGTTCCCGTTACGGCTGGAATTGATGCGCTTTGCATTTAGTGCGATGTCATTTTCCCTACATTCCTTACGATTATTATTAACTCTGGTTAATATTTCTGGTAACTAAGTGCGCAGCCACCTAAAACGTGGCTGAAGAAAGCTGATAGCTAAATAGTCTAATTGAAATTTGATTTTTGCTTAACATAATTTGATTTTTACGTTACTAGAGTAATTATGTATAGGTTATTTTAATTTTTTGTCAAAATGAAAATATCACTGGCACTTGCTTTCTATTAGTAGAAGGCAGTCCCAGTATATATTCTGAGAATTCCCCTAAAATACTTGGTTCATCTAGAAATCTGAAGAATGGTCAACTATGTACTTCTGCTCAGACTTTAGTCTTTCTTCATGCAAACAAAATCGCAACATGAAAAATACTTCTGACAAGTATGGTTGCTGTGAAAGTGTTTAACGCAGTGGTTGGGATTAATTTTCCAATACTCCCCCTTAATCACAACTCTTGTCATTCACAATTCCCAAACAATCTCTAAGATAAACAAAATTTGCATGTGCCAATGGCTTCGTGAAAATACCAACAAATTGTTCCTATGACCTCCTGCAGTGCTGCAACACATTCTCATCATTTTTAATTAAACCTCTAATCAAATGATATTTAAAATCAATATGCTTGGGCCTCTTGTGAAAGACATAATTATTTGAAAATGCAATTGTTGAGGTGTTATCGCAAAAAATAGTTGTTGTTCCCTATTGGTCGTGGCAAAGATCCCTCAACATCCTTCTCATCCAAAATGCTTGACACGTTGCTGCTGTTGCGGTGACATATTCAACTTCTGTTGTTGACAATGAAACTATTGATTGCTTCTTGGAGGCCAATGAAATAGCTCTGGAACTCAAATGAAAAACATATCGTGACGTGTTTTTTCTCTCATCAACACTTCCAGCCCAATCACTGTCATGTAACCAACCAGCCTAAAATCATCTGTTGTGGCATACAAAATACCATATTGTTTGGTCCCATTGACATACCTTATAATCCTTTTCGCTGCTTGCCAATGTGTTTCCTTCGGTGTCTCCATGAATCTCGACACCAAACTCACTGCATATATTATATCCGGTCTAATGGCGGTCAAATACATCAAGCTGCCTATCATACTTTTGTATAATGTCAGATTGACATTGTTGTTTCAATCTTCTTTGCTCAACTTCAACCCCATGATAGTTGGATTCGGTGCGGGCTTACTGTTTTTCATATTAAACATCTCTAAAATGTATGCTACATACTTTGATTGAGAGATGAAAATTTCATTTTTTGTTTGCTTCACTTCTATGCCCAAAAAATACATTCACAACCCCAACTAAGTCATTTCAAATTCACTTATCATGACTTCTTTGAAATCAATGATGAGGAAATCATCAGTGTCTGTAAAAATCTAATCATCTACATATAAGACAACACTTACCATCGCTTTCTTTCATGTAGAGGGTAGGCTCTCCATCACATTTGTCGAAGCCATTGTCCAACAAGTAGGCATCTATCCTGCTGAACCATGCACGCGGTGCTTGCTTCAGCCCATAAAGAGCTTTCCTCCACCAATACACTTTGTCTTCTTAGCCTTTTACCTCATAACCAAGCAGTTGGGCAACATACACTTCCTCTTTCAACACTCGATTCAAGAAGGTTGATTTTACATCCATTTGATACCCTTTCCATTTATGTTGCATGGTGATCGCCACAATTGTACACACTATCTCCATCCTTGCGACTGGCACAAACGCCTCTGCATAAACTCTTCCATGCCGTTGATTGTATCCTTTGACAACTAGCCTTGATTTGTGCCTTTCAATCTTACCGTCGATATTGCTCTTGGTCATATAGACCCACTTCACTCCAATGACATATTTTACTTGCGGAAGGTTCAGTAAGTCCCATCCGTCATTATTTTCTATTTCTTCCTCCATTTCCGCGGCCCATTTTTCTACTTTGATTGCATCCTCAAAATCGATTGGGTCATATACATGACAAAATAATGCAAATAAGGAATTTAGACCAGCGTTACTATCAACTTCATCTAGCTCATAAATCTCATTTAAATTTATGAGTTTTGGTCTTGTTGTGCTTGCTGAAGATGGGCTCAACATGTCACTTGGTGTTGCACTTTGCAGCATGCTTGGAGAAGCACTTGCTTGACTGCATGACATTGTCCTATTATTTGTTGATGGTGTTACTTGTTTCCTGCTTTGTTGCACTTGAACACGAGTATAGGGAGTCACTGTTGAGGAATTGCTTACTACTGTCAATTCCTCTTTGTCCTCATGTGGTATACATGCTTTGACATTGACTTTCTTCTCTAAAATTCCATCCCATGCTTCCTCTTCTATGAACTGGACATCTCTTCTGATTATGACCTTCTTGTTTGATGGATTTTAGAGCTTGTATGCCCCGGATTCATCATTGTATCCAACAAGTATGCATTTCTCCCCCTTGTTGTCCAACTTCTTCCTCAACTCATCAAGGACATGTGCATACGCCACACATCCAAAGACTCTCATGTGAGTGACAGTATGCTTTCTTCCACTCCATGCCTCTTCAGGAACAACATTCTCGACACTTTTGGTTGGAAATCTATTCAAGATATACGCTGCACAAGAAATAACTTCAACCCAATAATCATTTGGAAAATTCTTTTCCTTCAACATACTCCTTTCCATTTCGATAATGGTCCTATTCTTCTTTTCCACCACACCATTTTGCTGATGTGTATACCTTCTTGTAAATTGCTTGTAAATTCCACGGTCCTTGAAAAATCAAAGTAAATCACTTGAGATATATTCTCCACCTTTGTGAGTCCTCAAGAATTTTATGTAGTGTCCACTTTGCTTGTCAACAAGATCCTTGTATTGGAGAAAGCGCTCAAACACTTCATTTTTATGTCTTAGGAGATAGACCCATGTCTTCCTTGTCTAGTCATATATGAAGGTCAATGAATAATGGCTTCGACCAATTGATGGTGTCTACATTGATTCACATAACTAGGAATGAACAATATCCAAAGGTGCCTTTGCCCTTACTGAATTTCCTGTCAAAAATGTCTATGTTGCTTTCCCAAGATACATCCTTCACATAGGCTGTCTGATTTTTCTATAAGTGGAAATCCCTTCACCATGCCTTTCCTATGCAGCAAGTTCAAACCTCCAAAGTTGAGATGACCAAATCTCAAATGCCATAACCAATTTTCATCTTTGACCTCTGCTTGATAGTTCACTTGTGTGACAGATGCATCTTTCCTTCCATCCTCTTGTGAGTGCATTGATAGTTGTGCTTGTGCACCTTCTTCCTTCAAATCTGATCTTATCTTTAAGGGAAACATTCTATTTCTTGTCATCCAAACCTTTGCAATCAGCTGTCTGCTTGGAGGCTTATCCAAAATTGTGCACTCATCATTTTTGAAAAATACATTGTAGCCCTTTTGCATGAGTTGTCCAATGCTTATGAGGTTATGCTTCAAACTAGGGACAAATTAAACATCTGAGATGTAATTCTTCTCCGACTTCTTTGTTAGGATATTAAATCTTCCTTTGCCCATGACAGAGAGTTTTCTTTCAGTCCCTAATGTCACTTCAGACTTCACACTTTCATCTAGATTGGAAAACATTTCTATGTTCCCTGACATGTGGTTGCTGCACCCTAAATCTAGATACCATATATCACTTCTTTTTTCTCGTGCTACATTACAAGCTAAAAACATGCTATCATGGTTCTGATTTTCCTTTGTGAAGTTTACACTTGGTTTGTTACTAATGTCATATTGCTTCTTTCTACATTCATTTTCATAATGACCATAGTTCTTACTATAATGACATTGGACTTTAGATTTATCATACCTCTGACCTTGTGCTTGATTTTGGCTTAGGCCATGAGTTCGATTTTGATTGTTTCCCCTTCCACTTGACCTCGAAGGGATGCTTCTTCCATCTTTGTGTGGGCTTCTTCCTCTTCCTCTCGCATATGATCTTCCTCTGCCTCAACCTTCACCAAATGAAACTTGTGTATTGAAGGCATGCTCCAATGAGGATCCTTTTGCTCTATTCAGTCTATGTTCATGATAAATCAGTGATGCATGAAGCTCATCCACTAAGAACCATGAGAGACCATTTGTCTCTTTTGTGGCCACAACATTGGCATCAAACCTTGCTGGAAAACTTCTCAAAACTTTCTCAACTATTCTCCTTTCCTCAAGTGTCTCGCCATGAGACCTGATTTGAGTAACCAATCCAATTACATGTGTAGAAAACAAATGTACATTCTCAGAATCTTTCATAAAAAGTGTCTCAAAGTATCTCCTTAGCATTTGTAGCTTTGTTGTCTTCACTTTTGCCATGCCTTGGTAGGCTCTCTGGAGGGTGTCCCATGATTCCTTGGACTTTGCTACGGCTGCAACTCTTGGGAAAATACTTTCATGAACTCCTTCAAAAATGTAGAAGAGGTATTTTACAACCTTCTTTATGTTGTCGCTCAACAAATCCATTTTTGTTTGAGATGAGGTATTGTATGTTGTTGCATCTGCTGGTTTTTGAAAACCATTCTCCAACAAATCCCAAATTTCTTGAGAAGAAAATAGAGCCTTCATTTTAATAGCCCAATAATCATAATTTTTCCCATTAAACTGAGGTATCTGAGGGTTAGTCAAGCTTGTGCTTGATGTTTCCATTTACGAGTGTTAAAAAATAATTTTATACCTACTAGTAAATATGCTCCAAAGGAAAAAACAACTTGCCCTCAAAACAATTTTTTTGACTCTTAGTAAAAGCACTTGTTTTTACACTAACAAAGTTTAACCTGCTCTGATACCATGTTAAAAAAAATTGCAGGGGCAGAGGAGAGGAGTCTGCCTCAAAAATCAGTAGAGGCAAGGAAAGTCTTCAGTTGTGGCAAGCAAATCGCAACTACATAGTGGCTTAATTAAAACATAGAACTCATGACAGAAAAAACAGAGTAAAAGCAAATGGTTGTGGTAAATCTACTCATGAAGGTTTAAGACCACACCGCAACATAGTGTAATTTTGATTAGATTTCAAAACATAGGAAAATACATTTGCATCATAAATTGGAGGTTGTTGCTCCATGTAAAACACAAAAGATTTACTGCGATTTATGCTTCATCAGGGGGTTGCGGATTAACACACAGTAAAACACAATAACTGTTGTTTTCACGCGCCAACCAAAATTTTCTCCATGAATTTATCCTCACTACCTCACATACTTTCACCCTCTCTCTCGCTTAATCTTAGAAATGAGTTTTACATTCATATTTATACAAAACATAGATTTAACTCATTAATCCATGACAGAGAAATCATTAATACACAACATGGGCGATTTTACATAATAAATGGTTTTGTAAACTTGCAGGCATTGTAGAGTGCGGTTAACAGTCACAGATTGAATGCTTGCCCATTCCTATTTACCAAAAATCATTAGATGCATTAAAATCTTTGTTGTGTTGCAGAGTGGTCGGCGATGTACTTCTGCTTAGACTTTAGTCCTTCTGCCTGCAAACAAAATTGCAACCTGCAAAATACTTCTGACAAGTATGGTTGACGTAAGAGTGTTTAATGCGGTGGTTGGATTTAATTTTCCAACATGTCAATTGTTGGAAAGATTGAGATTTCCAATTCCATATGTGATGCCCATATGATTATTCTAAGGTTTCGATCTCCATTTCACAACATGGTGGCTTGTAGAATCGATTTTCCAGATTCGTGACAGTTTATAAGTTTGATTTTCCAAATAATTTCTTTTCTCGATTACTCAACTCCATATTATTAGTTGTGTAGAACATGGATTTATAGTTTTGCAATTTCAAGGACATTCAATTATTGTGTACAACATGCATTTCGAGTATTGCAGGTTCAATGAGAAAGGCCACAGAGTGGATTGAGTGAATGAATAAACATGACAAAGTCAATGATGAATTGAAATTGTCTTATTTTAAACATTAATGTTGTGTAGCAACACTATTGGGTCAATAAAAAGGTATATTTTCTCCTTAGTAATTTATTTATTTCATATTTATATTTACACTATTATCTCTATTTATGAACGGAAATGAAGGAAATTACAGTTAAACTTGGATGAAAGTACTTGGTAACAATTTAGATAAATATGGCACTAGAAACTAACTTTTTACTATCCTTGTGCGTAGAAGACATGGATTGGTCAATTGTCATTCACTTGACAGAGCAACACCAAGCTGTAAAAGGGAAAGAAAACGTCTGACGTAGGAAAGGCAATGAGAGACTAGGCAGACCAATACTATTTCATGATAGAATCAGATTATGTATTGCAAAATCCTCAGGATCCCTTGATCCTGAGGATTCACTTTCATCTAGTTTTATCTCTTATTATTTTATATAAGGCCGAAAGGCAAGTGAAGTTTAGTTCATACTTATGTAATGTATAATCATTCTTTTTGAGACATACCCTACTGTTATCTTAGTGATGTTGTAATCTGGTTACTCATATTAATGAAAGACTATGTTTGATCTTCACTTATATTTTGAGTATTCCTTAGCAGAGACTTCTGATGACTCTGGGCCCGGTCAAGAGAAGTTCTACTTTTTTCTATGTTATAATTTTTCCATTTTATTATTTGTTAATATTCAGTTAGTATTATTTCTCTTATTGTGAGGATTGATGATTCCAATTCGTATTGTTGTTAATTTCGATTCATATTTAGTCGTGTGATGTATCTGAATAATGCTCTGATTTGATTCGTTATATTAGTTTCAGAATAGATTGTTGTTCCTTCTGAGTTATGATACCATTGTTCTTAGAGATAGTGTCGATTAATTTCCATGTTCTACTGAGAGAAGAAATTGTTTTTTAAAAGTCATTTATCGTATTTGCTTGATTGTCATTCAATTGAGAATTGTCATTCAATCGAGATTATTGTTCAATTGAGAATTATTGTTCAATCAAGATTGTTATTAAATTAGGATTTCCTGTTCAATTCTAATTTGCGATAGATTAACATTGTTGTTTACTTGTTATAGTTATCTTTCTTAATCAAATGACTTAGCTTTCATTCTATTTGAATATTACCAAGCGTGATTCTTTGCATTCGTATTTAGACTCATTTAAGTTTGGAATAAGTAGACGAAATTGCACAGTGTGTTCAAAGTTATTTTTCCTTAGCTATTTCCTTAAGAGTTGTGTGACTTAAGTTGAAAAGATAGTTATTAGTGATTGCAACAATTTATCTTTAGCTAACCTCTAAATTCACTGCATAAATTGTGCTAACACTCTTGAGATAAAAATAATTACCTCGGGTAGAAAATTAATGTAGGAACTAATATTGCCTAAGAAAAAAACGTCCTAGTGCACCAGCATTTTGGTGCCGTTGCCAATGAGAGTGTTTCAAGTGATTTCCTTTTATCATGCTGTGAAAAAATTGGGTTTTAAAAATGAAAGGTAAGAACCTGCGCACCTATCAATTAAAGTGCTTGCTTACCAGCCCGCTTTTTAGCAAAGACTTAGAGGTTAATTAGGAATTGGTTTTTATGAATGACTAGGAATAGAAAGATAGAAAAAGAGAAGAATCCCCCACCTAAATCCACAAAACCCAAAGGATCAGTGAACCTTGGGAGAAAGACCTTTATAGATGAAATCATAAGAAAAGTAGTCTCGAGCGTTAGTAGGATTCTAGGCAATACCTAGAAAAAGCTCTATTGTTATCCCTCAAGCAATAGGTTCACTATCTGCAGCTTACGCTGAGATTCAAAGCCAAGTTGGAGGATTAGAATAGAGCCTTCAAGCTACAATAAGTTTACATTATGATCCTCTACAAGAGGGAAAATCTTGTAACTTAAGAGAAGGAAAAGGAGAAACCAGTGGGACTGCTAAGGCAGAACCACAACTATCTGAGTAAGGATCTCATGTGATCCTAGATCTAGGTAGTGCTCCAAAGCCAACTTGGGTTTCTAATCCTCCGCTTACTCAAGAAGCACCCCTTGAATTCCCTGAAGATTATTGGTATATCTTTGACCAAATGGGGGAGAGTACCCCATAATTGACCAAGCGGCAAATGCCTCCATGAAGGCTACTCCTCTCTAGGGCATCCCAAGTTTCCATGGGATGATCACAGAGGACCCCGATTCTTTCCTGTTTGAGGTTGATGTCCTCTTTATAGGGTATGACTACACCACTGACCCCCAAAAGCTAAAAATTTTCCTTTCCACTCTCAAAGCAGCAGCCTTAAGATGGTTTATGGGTCTAGGTGGGTGAACTATAATTCTTGGGATGAGATGAAAACCGCCTTCCTCAAAAGATACCAAGACTTTTGTAAGACTAGGGAAATAAAAGATGATGTTTTTAAGATGACTGAAAAAGATAATGAAACACTAGAAGTCTAATATGTAGAACGATTTAATTATAACTTGTAGAGGCCCCCACACACTGCCTTACCAAAAGAAGTCCTAAGAGCTATCTTAATTAAAGGAATCAAAGAGGAATGGGTATAAACTCTAAACATAATGGGAAAAGGAGATATTTCTCAGGAAGATTATGATGAGATCATTCACTTATGTATCAGGTGTTCACGAGGAAGTACATGTACAGGAGTAGGAAGTGGAGATCCCATGAGCAGGGGAAGAAAACCACACAGTGGAGGCGTAACATGGACATAAATCGGTAACCTCTAGGAAAATTTTAAGACAGACATCTTGGGCACTCTAACAATGCATCTAGACGTCTTACAAGCTAAACAAAAACAAGAGTTAGCAGAAAAAACTTGGCCATCTTCTGTCCACATTGTCGAAAGAAGCACATCCAATGGGAATGCCCATTAGACATGGTACAAACATGCACTATTTGTACTAAAGAGCACGCCACTGAAAAATGTCCATCATTACCGGGGCTGAAAGTAGTATTTAGGGAAGCAGAAGAAGAAACAGAGTCGGTATATCAAATGAACCAGTGTCGATATTGGCAGGCTAAACCTACAGGTATGACAGAAGATGCATCCTAGTCCTTTCCTTCTTCACAGTTTAATCAGCAATAAAACATTGCGAGAGTATGGCAGGGCCAATAACCCCACCCAAGTTGGAAAATCCAGCCATTCCCTATGACATCCTGGCCAACACAATCTTTTCCGGGTAATGGCTGGCCAAATTCTCCTTTTACTCCTATTTGGAATGACAATCCCTATCAATCCCAGTGTCTTTCCTCTACCTCTCAAAATTTGAATTCGTCTACAAATTGGCGGCGACCTCTGGGGATATCTAACACACCTATGGGGGTAGGTCCTCAGCCTCAACCTGCACTATTAGAACCTTATACATTACAACAAAATCCCCAACCTCTTATGCCACCTCAATTTCCATCTCAACCGAATCCAAATCCTAATAACAGACTGGCTCAGTTGGTGTAGATTATTCAAAGCTCAGACTATGAGGTTAAGCAGAAAGAATGTAATGAACTCAGATTGAGGTCAGGTCATACCATCATCGCTGAGGAAAATAGGGATCAACCTTCAATCGAAATAGAAACCCCACCTGTATAACACCACCTATAATTAATACCAAACCAAAACAAGGAGAAGAGATAGATCAACATGAAGATCCTGAAAAACTTACAGTCACTTCTCCCCCATTCCCTGAAAGGTTAACGATACCCAAATCTATTGTTTATTCAGATTTTGATCGTGTAGGGAACTCAAAAATTTTTGTATTAAAATCCCTCTCCTCCAGGCCATTCAAGACATACCTATCTATGCTAAAACAATTAAATAGTTATGTGTAAAGAATCTTGTGAGGAAAGAAAAAACCTCACCCACCATTCAAGTTGTAGGGACCCTATTTGATTTACTCTAGGAAGGGGAAACTTCAATAAAGTATGAAGATCTTGGAAACCCCATAGTGATAGTTCAAATATATGGTCGCTCTTTTCCCAATACTTTAGTTGATATGGGCACAACCATTAAGATTTTAACACCAGAAGCCTATCAAGCGCTTGGTATTACAGCCTTGGAACAAACCACCACTCTCTTAGAACTTGCTGATCATTTGATAGTAAGGCCAGAAGGAACCTTACAAGATATCACAGTTTTGGTTGATTCGTGGGAATATCCAGTAGATTTTCTTGTCATAAACCCAAAGAGTAGATTAGACGGGCACCCTATGATTCTGGGCTGACCTTGGCTTTCAATAGCTAATGCCTATATTGGTTGCCAAGAAGGTGGCATGACTATTGCAAAGGGGGATGTTGTAAAGAATATTGTGTTATACGCCCCTGCCAAGACAAGTCTGCCCATTGTAAAAATATGTAAACAACCACCAGCGTACCTGGAGGAAAGCATCCGTTCACCACTCACGGTATCAGAGGCACTAGAACTTAAAGATCAGACTGAAGATGACATTATTAATAATTTTATGAATCAGCCTGCTAATGTGGGCAATGTAAAATGCCAAATGTTGAAAGCAATCTTGGATAATGAAGCCATGGAGGATCCTATGAAGGATACCGATGATCATAATATTCAAACTACTATTGTTCATAACAGAAAACTAGTAGAGATCGAACCTAGCAAAATTCTAAATATTAATGATAGTCTGGATAGCAATCAGTAGCAAAATCTCTTATAGGTCCTACAGAAATATAAAGGGGATTTTGCATGGGATTATCCTGATATGAAAGGAATAGACCCAAATCTATGCACACACCACATCTATAATGAGAAGGATGCTCGACCCATCCGGCAGCCTCAATGGAGATTGAATCTGCATCTCAAGGACGTTGTGAAAGAAGAGGTACAAAAGTTGTTGGATGTAAACTTTATTTATCCTATCTTTGACAGTATATGGGTCTCTCTATTGGCAGTCATCCCTATGAAAAATGGGAAGTGACGTATTTGCGTATAATATAGGGAGCTAAATAAGGTGACACAGAAAGTTCATTTCCCCCTCCCATTCATCGATCAAGTCCTTGATACCTTGGCAGGGAAACATCTCTTTTCCTTTTTAGACAGTTTCAGCGGCTACAATCAGATTCACATTAGCCCAAAAGACCAGGAAAAAACAACCTTCACATGTCCATGGGGTACATTCTTGTACGTAGTATTACCATTTGGCTTGTGTAATGCCCCAGCTACATTCCGGAGAGCTATACTCAACATCATTGCTGATTTAATAAATAAAGGACTTGAGGTGTATATGGAGGATTTTACTCCATATGGGGATAACTTTGACCAAACATTGAAAACATTAGAAAAAGTCTTAGAACGATGCATTGATAATAGGTTATGTTTAAGCAGTGTCAAGTGCCACATGGTGATGACCGAGGGTGTAATCTTGGGACACTACATCTCTGTAGTAGGAATACAGGTAGGCTCAACAAAAATTCAGGTAATTCTTTTACTGCCTACCCCCTACACTCAAACAGAGGTATGTAGCTTCCTATGATATGCAGGCTATTATCGTAGGTTTAATTTAGTTGGTTTGACAAATGTTGGTTTCAGTTGGTCTAACAAATGTGACACAACTTTTACAGGTTTAAAGAAACTAGTCTCAACAACACCAGTATTGCGTGGACCAAACTGGGAGTTTCCCTTTCACATATCCACGAACACATCAGATGTAGCTATAGGCATTTTCCTTAGCCAAGAGGAGGACAAGAAACCTTATGATATCTATTATATTAGCAAAATTCTTACTTCTACATAACTTAATTATACAATGACAGAAAAAGAATTTTTAGCTATTATTTATGCAATAAAGAAATTTAGACACTATATAAATGGCTACCGAGTCTTTCTGTACAATGGTCACCCTGCCATTCGGTATCTAGCTAATAAACCTATCACAAATGGTCGAGTAACACGATGTCTATTGCTTTTGCAAGAGTTCAATATTGCAAGAGGTGAATGATCCACTCGTGGTAGATGACCAATTTCTGGATGAACATCTATTTGTCGTGGCATTCAAAACGCCATGGCATGTAGATGTGGTGAATTATTTGGTAATCGGAAAGCTACCCAGGCATTTGACAACAAGAGAGAAGAAGCTAATCGTTCAACACAATGCCCAACCCTCTTAGATAGGCATATATCTTTTTCATACAGGGGCCGACATGTGTATACATAGATGCATTCGCAGGGATGAAATTCATGACATACTGAAAGCTTTCCATGATGAGCCCTGTGGGGGACATTTTGTAGATCAAAGGATAGGGCACAAAGTATTATAGATGGGCTATTATTGGACGACTATTTTTAAGGATGTTAAGAAATATTCCGAGGCTTGCGATAGCTGTCAAAGGATGGGCACGCCTGGCCAATCCAATGAAATGCCTCTGCAATCTCAATTAGTCATAGAACCCTTCGAAAGGTGGGCTTTAGACTTTGTTGGCCCATTCCATCCGCCATCCAATTAGAAGGCCTACATACTAGTTGCCACAGATTATGTGAAAAAATTGGTGGAAACAATAGATTTACCAAGAGCCACAAAGGAAGCTGTGATTAACTTCCTTTCTAGGTTGTTTGTGCGATATGGGTTACCGAGCAAAGTGATTGCAAATGGGGGAAGGAAATTCATAGGAAATACCATTTTTGTCACTCTCAAGAATCATCATATTATGCGTAGGATCACTTCCCCCTATCACCCGCAGGTGAGCTAGCAGGGCGAAAGCACCAATAAGGTGATTGAAGCAATTCTGACCAAGACAGTCTCAACACACTGATGAGACTAAGCTGCTAGACTGTTAGAGGCCTTGTGGGCCTATCAAACGACTTGGTAAATACCACTGGATACACTCCATACCAGCTCGTGCTCAAAAAAGTACCTATTTTTCCTATCGAATTCGAAATGTAGACTCTAAGGACAGCTCGGGAAGTAGGGTTGGATTTAATAGAAGCCCAGACCAAGCGACTCCAACGGATTAACTAACTAGATGAGGCTCGATGCCTTGCTTTGCAACTGACTGCAATTATTCAGCCACAAAGGGAAAAATGTAATGACAACCTTATCAAGAAGAAAATGTTACAAAAAGGGGATTGGGCACTACTTTACGATTCTAGACTCCAAGATTTCCTGGGCAAGTTGTAAACAAGATGGCTCGACCCTTATGAGATTCAAGAAGTGCATAACAATGGCACTTTTACCTTGGTTATCATCAAGAGATTTGGCCATTCTTTTAAGGTGAATGGTCACCGAGTATGGCTCTATCACAAACCGCTCACCAAGGAGTATTTCTGCGAGCAGGTATGCAAGCACCCCTCCATGCAAATTTTAGTTGCAGGAAGTGATGACCCAAAAACTTTTCTTTCAAGAAATTGAGATCCCGTTAGAAATTGTAAATAATGTATATGCTCTTTTCGATTAGTTGCAACTAAGAGTATACATTACCATGTAAATATGAGAATTTTTATTGCTTGATAAGTGTTGTTCAAAAGATTGAACGATTTCCATTCAATCGATTGAACAACACATCTTTTGTTTCTTTGATATTTCCGTTCAAACGATTGAATGATTGCCGCTCAATCGATTAAACAACACTTTTTTTCGTTTCTTTTATTTTTCCGTTCGAACAGTTGAATGATTACCATTCAATCTATTGAACAACACATTTTTTCATTTTTTTGAATTTTCCATTCAAATGATTGAATGACTGTCATTCAATTGATTGAACAACACATTTTTTTCGTTTCTTTGATTTTTCCATTCAAACAATTGAACAATTGTTATTCAATCGATTGAACAACACATTTTTTTTGTTTTTCTGATTTTGTCGTTCAAACAATCGAACGATATCCATTCAATCGATTGAACATCAAATTTTTTATTTCTTTGATTTTGTCATTCAAATGAGTGAATGATTTCCATTCAATCGATTGATCAACGCATTTTTCATTTCTTTGATTTTGTCGTTCAAACGACTGAACGATTATTGTTCAATCAATTGAACAATACATTTTTTCATTTCTTTTATTTTATCATTCAAACAATTGAATGATTGTCCTTCAATTGATTGAACAACACATTTTTTTGTTTCTTTGGTTTTGTCGTTCAAACGATTGAATGATTTCTGTTCAATCGAATGAACAACACTTTTTTGCGATTTTTTTTTGCCATTCAATTGATTGAACACCATTTGTGTTTACAATTCTTTCTGTTCAAACGATTAAACAATCATTGTTCAATCAATTGAACAACCCTTTGTCTTTTTAATAGAATAAATTGTGAATTTTTCTTAATGATCATGATGTCATTTTTTCTTTCTTTCTCCTTTGTATTGTGAATAAACACCATTTGAATGGATTTGTGCTTGATGTATGAAAAAAATAGTAATAACAATATCATTATGACTCATGTAGTTGTTTGATGGTTATATTTGTTCCAAATCTGATACGGTGTATCTTTATAATGACTGACTAAATATCTCTTCTCTAGACACATCATAAAATGATTCATTATTTTCAAACCATGTTGGCTTATGTTTTTACACTGTCAATTGGATAAATCTCATTAACATGATGATATGGGGATAAGAGTATAAACTTTCATTGGCATCTTTTTACTTCTTACACCATCCCTGACTCTTAAAGAGAAAATGGGCCTCCCTCTCTTTAATAAATAAAAATTCCACTAGAAAAATGGACATAATGAGATGAGAAAAAGAATCAAGCATTGCCTTAAAAAGGATACAGGGTATCATCATGAGCCAAACTGCCATGATCATCAGGATCTAACAAGTGACATTCCAATTTGGCTACCAAACCAAGGTAATGATCTTCTTGATGCTTAAAACTGTTAGAAGGGCCAAGGGTCTCATCACAAGCCAGCCTGATCACTTTGTTATATCCTAGTGAATGGCACTATGTTTATCTGGTCACCATGATAGCATAGTGGTCTCTTTATGACAAGGAAAAGAAGAGCCATATACATTCTAAAAGGAGGACTTTCGCACATTTTTGAGGTTAAAAAGAAACCCTGTCAAGGCTATGAACACCTGCTGGCAGCAGCGGCTCTGCTTATGGTATTGAGGTATCATCTTACACTCCCAAATGTTTTCTAAGATCTTATCACCTATGGATTTGTTTCTAAAGGAAATTTTCCATTTGAACAACACTCTTACAAGTCAATATGCATGGTAGATTTATATCATATATTCATTATATTCCAAATTGTCTAATAATTTTATGTCTGCCATTAATATATACTGCCAATTATGTCTTTGTCATTAATACCAATTACGATGAAAATATTTTCACATAATGCATTAAAATCGCCATTTTAATTTCGTTTCGGCCATTTCACGTCCAATGATGTGTCTTGCTTTAATGATTTATTGATTAACACGTTGTTTTTAGAATTGGTTTCTAGCATTTATGTCTTGTTAATTCTTTCACTTGCTTTTCAGATCCTAAAACGACGTGGATGTCTTTTTCTAGTGAAAAGGGGGATGGCCGCGTACACACGACATGTGTGACAATTAAGAACAATTGTGTGAAAATTATTTGAATTAACTTTCGGGGAAGGACTTAATGATGATTATGAATGAGTAATAATTAGCAAGTATTTTGGATTGGGGTAAGGATGACATCCATCATGGCTGGCATGCAAAATCATGATCCTGCATTAAGTATGGTTGACGGGACCAATGCCTTAACTAAATATATTATTAAATCCCAAAATATCATCATCTCTCTCTTAATTGCTGTAACATTTTTTGTTGTTGTTCTAAATTGTAGAAGTGTAAAGAAATTGCATACAAGCGAACCAGTTAAAAGTGCATCAGCCATGGGAGGAAGAGCTATCAGGAATGAACCACCAGTACTTATCGTATCAGATCAAGCTCATGCAATTGTCGAGCATGCGGGATGGCTGCAATATCTAAATAGGTTGCAAGATTTTCATGAGGGGATGACGTTGGAATTTCTACAGAATTTAGAATGGTAGCACTATGGTCAAAGGCAGAAGTATAATATTTTCTGAAGAATTCATAGCTGAAGTCACTGGACTTCCGGCTGAAGGAACCAAATGGACAAAAAAACATGTCCTTCTGCACAACACGATTGAAGTATTCCAGGATCCAGGAGAACAACTAGTGTGCATAGGAAGAGGGATACATCCTTCGGCATTAAGGTAGCCATGGCAAGAATTGACTGTCATTGTGCAAATATACATTACCTGCGATGGTCGACATGATGTGGTAAAGCCCTATCAACTGAAACTTCTAGCCATTTTAAAAGAGAAAATTTCAGTTAATTTGTCGTTTTACTTGAATTCTCTATTACATGATGTTGCTTGTCGAGTTAGGACAACCAAGGACCCACACAAAGTAATTAGCCATCACTGATTGATTAAATTAATCATTATGAACACATTGGCCCAACAACAATTAACTTGGGATAATGTTATAAATCCTACCTTGGCTCCACCCTCAAAAAACACAGTAATAAAGCAAGGGCCAAGAACCCTAGGTCCGAGAAAAACACTGAAAAGAAGGAATTCCTCTGTACTCCTGAACGCAACAAAGTGTAAGTGCTCTATGCGAGTGAAAGCCTAGTGAAGCATTCCAATTCAAGCAGATGAGGTTGGACCATCCAGGACACCACCTGCAAGTCCACAAAATTCTCCTTTGCAAGACTGTGAGGAGGAGGTGCCCAAGGTGTTGGAAAACATGGGGATATTTGGAGAAGGTAGAGAACAATCCAGGAATACTGAGGAACAAAATTGCACCCTCAACCAGTCTACCCCTACTGATGGCCATGGTCATGAGCAAAACCTACCATGCACTGATTCCGTGGAAGAATAGAGGGAACCAATTCCTTCTGTGGAAAAAGCTCTTGAAGTGGAGACACATAAAGAAGATATTATTAACGGAGGAAATTGGGCATCAGACACTGGTCCAGTGGACCCCCCAGCTGAAGAAAACCTTGTAAATGAAACCCTGGTAGATGAAAATCAACTTCGTAACACTATTTTTTCAAAGTACCCTAAGGATGAGGCCTACCTAAAAGAAACTCTGGAGAATGACAATTGTTTAGGAGACATTGTTGTATTGGGGTCTCCTGAAAGAGAAATAAATGACAAGACAGAGTTAGAAGATTAATCTCCCTCAGGAGATACAATTTTAGATGAAACCCTTCCTAATGTCGACACATTACCACTTGTACAGGAACCAGAGGATAATGCAGTTAACCCATCACCAGTTTGAAGTCCTAGGATAAAGAAGTCCTACAGGGATAGGCTCAGAAAAGAACTTAAGGAGTATATGAAACATAAGCGAATAATTGGGAAACTAAGGCAGTGGTTAAAAGAGGCCATTAGAGCCAAGAATTTCAAAATAGAAAAAGAGACCATAGGCACACAGATAGAACATTGTTCTGGAAGGAAAACTAAGACCCAAACTGAGGATCTTTTGGCTTGTCCAAAGGAAACTCAAATAGAGGCATGCCTGGTAGAAGACGCTGAAATGCAAACCGAGTACCCCTGTGTTTTCTCACAGGGGACCCAAACAGACCATCCTACCATCGATATTGTTGTTCAAATAGATACTAAAAAGGACATTCCAATTGGTCATTACATGATTCGAGAGGCAGCTAAAGCTTCTGCTCAGACCAATCCCATGGAGACCGAGGAAGTAGAAACCCAAACTGAAGAAACACCTACCTATACTCCCTTAATTAGGGAAGCACTTATTAGCAGACTATAGAATTAATTACTAAAGGTGCAGAAGGAATTAGCCCAATACAAGGAGGAGGTAGTGCCCCTTAGGATACATCAAGAATTAAAGAAACAATTTGCGACACTAACCATAACTAAGGATGAAACCTTTGCTTAGTTCAGGGCTGAACAGTAAAAGGTTGAGAAAGAGTGGGAGAAATTTTTGAAGGCTCAAGAGCATATGGAAACCGTCTGCTCTCTCTATTTAGACACCTTGCCATGTAGAGTCCGTGCTACAAATTATGCCCTCAACCTCCTAGAAAGGTTCCTACTACTAAAAATCAAAGCTGCCAAGGCTAGTAAGCCGGTGGAAATCAAAACCACCCCGGATTTTGTCAAATGATTTAGAGAACATAATGAACAGGTACAACACCTCCTTTGTGAGATGTATATGCACAATTTCTTTCTGGAAGACGACATGGATAGTAACCCTAGGGCCTTTATAGGGGATGTGCAACTCCAGGCATATCTCTCTTTCACCACTAATCAACTCAAGTGGGCCAAGAATTACAATCCCTTTAGGAGGCATAAAGAAGGAATTGACCTATGGGTGAGAGAAGAACCAACCAAACCCCTACATCTCTTGATTAAACACAAGAAATTCATGAAACAAGCCGGTGTTATAGGCCAAATGGGGCCATTCCATATAGATGTTATACAATCTGGAAAGGAGTATTTCCAAGAGATTAAGGAGGAAGCCTTGTTTGCAGCTAGATGAAGGTGGGAGGCCTCCAATATTACTGTTAGAAATCGAGAACCATTTGGATATTAGAACTTTAAAACTACCTGCTCTCGTTTATATAAATACAGTAATATGATTTTCACTATGGGACCTGAATGGATAGGATGTTGGGATAGGATGCCAATCATATGGTATCCTCTAGATAAGTATCGTTGTGATTACACCTTGAAGGATTAGGATGTTGCCAGGAATTTATTATATTGAAGAAGAAAAATTGCTTCAGATATTATATGGAGAAGGTATATTTTGCTTAATCCCTAACTCAGCTACACATCAACTATTTAATTACATGAGGACATGCAACAAGGCAAGCTAGGGAGTATGTTGGGTCAAGAAAAAAGTATGTTTTCTCCTTAGTAATTTATTTATTTCGTATTTATCTTTACATGATTATCTATGTTTATGAATGGAAATAAAGAAAATTACAGTTAAAGTTGGATGAAAGAACTTGGTAACAATTTAGATAAATATGGCACTAGAAAATGACTTTTTACTATCCTTGTGTGTAGAAGATGCGGATTGGTCAATTGCTATTTATTTGATAGAGAAAAACCAAGCTATAAAGGGGAAAGAGATCATCTGACACACGAAAGGCAACGAGAGACCAGACAGACCAATATTATTTCATGACAGAATCAGATTATGTACTGTGAAATCCTCAATATCCCCTGATCCTAAGGATTCACTTTTATGTAGTCTTCTCTCTTATTATTCTATATAAGGCTGAAAGAAAAACAAAGTTCAGTTAAGACTTATGTAATGTATAATCATTCCTTTTGAGACATACCCTACTCTTATCTCAATGATGCTGTAATCTGGTTACTCATATTAATGAAAGACTGCGATTGATCCTCACTTATATTTTGAATATTCTTTAGTCTAGGTTTCTAGCGACTTTGGGCTCGGTCAAGAGATGTTCTACTTCTTTTAGTGTTATAATCTTTCCATTTTACTATTTGTTAATATTTTTAGTTAATATTATTTTTCTTATTGTGAGGATTGATGATTCCAATTAGTATTTCTTTTCATTTCGATTCATATTTAGCCATGTGATGTATCTAAATAATGATTTGATTTGATTGGTTATATTAGTTTCAGAATAGATTGTTGTTCCTTCTAAGTTATGATACCATAGATCTTAGAGATAGTGGCAATTAATTTCCATGGTTTGCTGACATAATAAGTTGTTGTTTAGAAGTCATTTATTGTATTTGCGTGATTGTTGTTCAATTGAAAATTTCCGTTCAATCGATATTGCTATTCAATTACGATTTGTTGTTCAATCGATATTGTTGTTCAATTACGATTTGTTGTTCAATTCTGATTTGTGATAGATTAACATTGTTGTTCAGTTGTTACAGTGCTCTTTCTTAATCGAATGAGTTAGCTTTCATTCTATTTGAAGATTGCCAAGCGTGATTCTTTGCATTCGAATTCAGATTCATTTAAGTTTGGAATAAGCAGACAAAATTGTAGAGTGTCTTCAAAGTTATTTTTCCTTAGTTATTTCTTTAAGAGTTGTGTGATTTAGGATAAAAAGATAGTTATTATTGATTCCAATGATTTACCTTTAACTAACCTTTGAATTCACTGAAACTCTTGAGATAAAAAGACTTACTTAAGGTAGACAATTAATATAGGAACTAAGATTATCTAAAAAAAGACATCCTAGTGCACCAATACACACAACGACCAAAGGTCTTTTCTGGATTCTATTATTTTTAATAATCAGTACTCTAAACCATGAGCTAAGCAAAAGTTAGATTTCTCCTCTTTAATCTAACGAACTTCAGGTTCCTTGTAGATTATAGCTCCCACTATTATGGAGAGTCATTCAACTGAGTTACTCTTCTTGCACTCATTTGAAATATTCGGACGATAGTAGTGAAGATTGTATCAAGGATGCAGATATATTTTTTGTTATGTTGATTACATGCCACTATTTCATGTACCGTTATAAGAGAATCAATGAAATTAATTTACGAGCAAATTCCAGTCACATAAATATGCTTCTAACAGCCTAATTCACGAAATCAAATGAATAATTTTATCATCAAGATTGGGGATCTGTGACTCAGAAAACAATCACAAGTGCTAAATTTCAAATAATTTCACACAGATCAAATTCTAAATCATTAAGTATGATAAATGCGTTTTGACATATGAACAACATTATTAGTTAACTCTCTATCGGATAAAATAAAAGGGGTATTATTCGTTTGTTTACCGTTAAACAATCTCTTTACATAGCCTGGGAGAAGCTGCTAATGTTTGCTGGAGATGGGCTTCTCCTTGTTTCCGTAGACGACGCACCACTATTGTAAATTTTTTGACACAACCATTTTTTTTTAATTTTATAGTTGTTCATGGAAAAACTCTTAGACGACATACCACTATTGTAAATTTTTTGACACAACCATTTTTTTTTAATTTTATAGTTGTTCATGGAAAAACTCTTAAAACATATATACATTTTCATGGGTACATGATTGCCCCAGTAATTTTAAATAATTTTAATATTTTAAATACTTAATTTTATAAAAAAAATTATAATTATATATTTTTTAAATTATTTTTATTTAAAATTAAAATTATTAAAAAGAAAATTTTTGAGCATGTCACCCAACCTCTATGTTTAACCATTACCAAGAAACCAAACTATAAGCCACGTCAATGACCAATGTGACAAGTGCCAATCTAAGGTTGAAAGCCAAGTCATGAAACTCCAACGATTGCAGGTTGTCATTTATATTCAAAAGCCAATGGGGAAAGGACACGTAAAATGGAAGCAATTTTTAATGAACAATATTGGTGTTCATAGATGAACGATTAATGTTTAATTGTGGACCCCTTGGTTATTATAGTTTAAGCAAGGGGAGAGTCCCAATGAGTTGATTCCCAAAACTGTCTTTGCAGCATGGTAGCTCCAAGCTAATTGCGAAACCCCCTCAGTTAAAAACAATTTACAGCTATACACCTCCTCGGCAATCCATTTGTTGTTACTGGGATATCGTTGTTATAATGTCAATGAGTCAACACATGGGTATTTATTTTTGTATAAGTGGAGTATGAACAGATCTCCATGACTAGAGAAGCCAAAAAGGTAAACTTTTATTCTGGCAATGTTTTAGTTTCCAGCAATACAATGAATGATAACAAAGTGCAGATGTGTGCAACAAAAACTGGGTACGAGTCAATTGGTTTCATTGTTGTAGTAGGTTATGTAGAACCAAAATCAAGCACCATATTTTCTGTACATTCAACTCTTGTTGAAAAGAGTATGGTTGAAAATGAACAACTATAGGAGATTTCAGAGACATTCTCGGTATCCAAAAAGTCATATTCATCCTTTAAGGATGGAAAGGTTTTATTCATATGATCAACAATGGGTCAAAATTTCATGGACATTTACAGAGATTGAATTTTGAGTTCAGATCATGCACAAATGGAGATGAAAATCAAAATTCCAAGAAAATGGGTTTTTTTGCATGATGGGCCCATTTTGGTCCATCACAAGAATTTTTCCCAAATTGTTAGGTTTACATTTTCAGCGAGGGAAAATTTTAGAGGCTATTATTGGCAAGTGGCTAAAATTCCATGCTTTTTCCAAAAAAATATGTGGCCATTTCCATTTTTTTGAAAATCAATTCGCCCAAACTATATAGTATAAAATTATTTTACATTAAAAATTGCCTAATTGTATATTGTCTAATATCAAATAATTAGAAATATAAACATTTTTACAAAATTATCATGAAACATTTTAAAATTTGGATATTAGTGGCTAGTAAGATTTGTCAAGGTTGTTAAACTTTAAGATAAATTTCCATCCTTAAAATTTTTCTTGTCCTTGGCTAATCGAGATGTTTTTTGCATGATGGGCCCCATTTGGGTCCATCACAAGAAATTTTCCAAAATTGTCGTAATTTATTTTGAAGTTTAGAAACCTTGGCGAATCTCACTTGTACATACTATGAAATTTGTAAAATGTTTGGCAATGTTTTTGTAAAAGTATTCAAATTTATCATAATTTTGTATGGTTTCTATAGAAAATTTTGGTGATTTTTTAGGTAAAACTATTTTATACTATAAAATGTGGGTGAATAATTTTTCTAAAGAGTGGAAATTAACATTTTTTTTTTCAAACATAGAAAATTAGCCCACTTGCGAATATTATCCCCTAAAATTTTCCCTATATAGAGGGATTTTTCTAATTTTTGGAGAGTATATGTTCATTTTCATTTTCTACAAAACACCTATGAATGTGTACACAAATCACAAAGGTTTAAGATTGATTTTCGGAACTAGAAAATTTAGACATGATGAACCTATATTGAAGCTATATAATAGAACAACGAATTTTCCAGACCCATATTTAACCTTATTTAATTCCCACAAACTATATTTGGATGCACAGTGACTTGTTAGAATTATTACAGTGTTGTCGAGTAGTGCTTGTTTCATATGATATAAATTAAAAATTCATGGTGTGTAAAAGCATATGGTCATTTTCTAACCACTTCATTAAGAGAAACAACAAATGTACACTCAAAGTATTATGGCTCGATGTTGAGGAAGACAAAGAGACTGATATTTTTGCACTCTATTGGCATCATAGAAATTACGAGATAATCATGAAGGGTTTGTACACATAGAAAGGTGTAAGGTTTTAAGGGTTCCTTTTTCCTAGCATCCAATTTTGCAATTCAAATGGAGATTTTTTAGGAACGAGAATAAGTTGATTTGGATGTTCCTTTTCAGTTCGTTTTTGAAAATCCATGGTTGAGTGATAGTAAAATTAATTTGAATCTCAATGAGCTCTGCCAACAAGGAAATGACCATTGCAATTGAAAGAGGATTTTTGTGTCTTTATTGTGACTAAATAGCTTCGCAAGTGCCCCAATTTCTCTGGGATCATCAAAATCTGTTTCACCTACCTCAACAACTTTAATAAATTGTACTTGCATGTTATACGATGTACATGCATTATGGGATCAAGAGCAACGAATGTTATTCCTAACCATTAAAATTGCGAAAATAATATCTTTATGGTATATATTTATCTAGCGGTTCATGGGCATAGGCAATTTTGCTAAATTATGGCACAAACAATTGTTAAAATTTCCATCGTTAAAAAATATTCTTCACGGATGTAGGGGATTGAGAAAGATAAAAATGTGGAGGTAGCTGCGAATAAAAAATATCTTTATTCAATGAACTTAGTTGATACATCTATGTCAAGATTACAGGAAAATGAAGATGGGGATTTCATTTTAATTCCAATTCCTGTGCACATTTTGATAAAGCCAAAAGTGGGTGAAATATAATGTCCTATATATTTCTAGCTAATTCATGAATAATTTATTGAACATGTAAATTAGTTTTTTATCTTTGATTTCGATAGCAAAGAGAGCAAGGAAGAAAGGATGGTAAAAAACAATTTTATGTTAAGAAATAAGGAAATCCCACGTACTCGTGGTTATTCATTAGCCTAAATGAAAGAGGCACACACCAATTCCTATTTTGTAAAAATAGCAGAACATTGTAAAATAAATTTGTAATAGTGGATCAACAACCTTAAGATTATTTCCAAATCTAAAGGCATGAATGTAGCAATCAAAAGGACATGTTTCCAAATCTAAAGGCATGAATGTAGCAATCAAAAGGACATGATAAACAGATGGCAGAGCTTTCTTTATTTAAAGGGCAGATGACAGATTTTGTGGAGATAACTTCAAAAACTCCATATTCCAAGGCATAGGTCTAGAATGAGTAAATCAATTTCAAATTTTGAAGTAGTATTTTAGCAGTCATCTATAGTAGTGAATGCATTCAATGAGCAACCAAGGGATCTGTTAAAAATTTGAAGGAATAATATCAACAATTAACAGAAGATCTCTTGCAAATAAATGAGAAATTATTTCTATTTTTAGTATATTGTTCATGTTTTTATTCCAGAAATCTAGACACAATTAGCTTGATGTAATGTTCTATATGTTACATGATTTTCATTGTAAAATGGTTGGATTTGATGTCAAAACCCTGTCGTTTTTGTAACTTCTATTGCATAATTTTTAATTGAACTATTATGACTTTAGTTTCATGACATAATTTGTTTCTCATGAATGTCTTTATCTGTGATTTCATAATCTCTTTTTGCATATATTTAAGGTAACATAGGAGTTAAGGTAAGGCTAAGTTAAGTATTAACTTCCCTGAAAACCCACTTCAAAGTTGTCATCATTATGGAGACTAGCTCCTTTGCATCATTTAATTGTTGTATTTTATCATGCCTTGAATGTATTTTTGTTTGGTTGTAGAATTATTCTACACACATCTGCTAAATATGATTCATTGAGCATTCAGTGTGGATACTTAATTCTCTGATTTCTCTTTTGTTCCTTTACCAAACTCTTTAAAGTTATGTTATTTTGTCGAAGCTAGATGCTGGCACTTTGATAAGGCCTCTGTAGGACAGGGATTTATTTCTCAGTAGAGGTTGGATATTCATCAACAACGACTTACAAAAAATAATATATATGGTCATTATGCTTCAGAGGTTGTTGTCCAGTGATAGTGAGCAGTGTTAAAAAAAGACTTCTAACACTTGAGGCAGCCCCCTCTGATTGGAGGGCCAGGTTGAACCTAGAGTTTGGTCTAGTTGGTATCTCGACATAGTCTCAAAGAAAAGATTTTCCTTTGATAAACAAATAAAACATTTGGTGCCATTATTGGGGAGCGGAGTAATGAAGAAATATTTCCTTAAATAATGATCAAGACTGGATCTATTCCTTGTTAGTGAACAAGGAATAGGAATTTCATATTGGTTGCACTGCTTTCACCTAGTAACTCCAATTTGTTTATATGGCAATTGCACTGGTTCTAGATGTCATATGCCTTTACTGATGTTCTTGTGCAAGGCTCAATGATTGTTGCAATCAACAATATAATTTTTTTGCTCTTGAAGAATACAACTATGCAACCTTTAGAATTCTTCAATATTTTATGTCTCATGAGGTTTTTGATCTTCACTCGTAAGTATCAACAACTCATGGAATTTAATGTTTATACTATATATTATTGTCAAATTTTCAGCTGTATCAAAGGTGGGTAGTTAATTAATACAATGCTCACATGGTTCCACTCAAAGCATGATTACACCTAACAATGTACAAATTAAACTTAGTAAAGTAGGTGTGTGTGCAAACAGATCAGTCAATTCCAATGTACAGTTGATGGATTTTTTTCCAGTTTATGAATGGAACAATTTCAACAATGTTAGCATAGAATAGATCAATTAATTTTAAATCTTCTTCAACAATAGTTTTCAGAATTCAATTTGTAATATGTGGTTTCTAGCATGAACGAATTTTAGTTTTCATATTTTATTGTGAGTCAGTGTCTGGATTAGTGTAGGAAATATGATTTTAGTATGCAGGTCACAAGTTACACATGGCAAGTGATTGATGGTTTTGCGACAATTACTCCATGTTAGACATAATTACAAGGTACATGTATACAAGTTCTTAGCATCCCATAAGGGGAGGTAGACCCGAGTTGGATTTGATGTTGTAACCTTTTTCTGACACCTTTAAAAGTTACAATTTTTTTAGAAATTTTCGACTTGTTCATGGAAAAACTCTTAGACATATATAAGTTTTCATGGAAACATGGTTGCTCGATTAATTTTAAGTAATTTTAATATTTTAAATGCTCAACTTTATAAAAAATATATAATTATATATTTTTTGAAATTATTTTTATTTGAAATTGAATATTAAAAAAAAAAATATTGGGCTTGTTCCCCAATCTCTAAGTTTAACAATTAACAAGAAACCAAACTATAATCCAAGCCAAATACCAATGCAACAAGCGTCAAGCTATGGTTGAAATCCAAGTCAAGAACCTCCATCAACGATTGGAGGGTTTTCATTTATATTCAAAGGTCATTGGCAAAAGCATGGTTATAATGTGGGTAGATTTTAATGAACAATATTGGTGTTCACAGATCAACAATTAAAGTTTAATTACAGAACCTTTGGTTATTTGAGCTTTAATAGGAGGGGGGTCTGCAATGAGTTGATTCCCAAAACTGTCTTTGCAACATTGCAACTCTAAGCGAATTGTGGCACCCCCCAATGAAAAACCATTTACAACTATAGATCCCTCCCATAATCCATTTGTGGTTTCTAGGATATCGTTGTTATAATGTCAATGAGTCAACACGTGGGTATTTTGTATAAGTGGAATATGAACAAATCTCCATGATTCGGCAAGATAAAAAGGTATTTTTTATTGTGGTAGTGTTTTAGTTTCTAGAAATATAAAGGATGATACAAAAGTGCACATACATGCAACAGATACTAGGTATAGGTCAATTGGTTGTATTGTTGTGGGAGATTATGTAGAACCAAAATCAAGAACTATATTTTGTGTGCATTCAACTCTTGTTGAAAAGAGCAGGGTTGAATATGAACAACTACTAGAGATTTCAGAGGCATTCTCAGTATCCCAAATGTCATATTCACCCCTTTTAAGAATGGAAAGGATTTATTCAGATGATGAACAGTGGGTCAAAAGTTTGTGAGCATTTACAAACAACGAATTTCGAGCTAAGATCTTGGGAAAATGGAGACGAAATTCAAAATTTTGAGGAATGGATTTTTTCTAGGATGGGCTCAATTGAGTCTATCACGAGGTTTTTTGCGAAATTGTCAGCAGATAGAGAGATTTTTCTAATTTTCTAAAGGTTATATGTTCAATTCCATTTTGTGTAAAAAAAACTTGTAAATGTGTACACAAATCATAGAGGTTTAAGCAGATAATTTTTGGAACTAGAAAGTTTAGACATTATGAACCTATATTGAATTTAGATAATAGAACAATGACTTTTCCAGACCTATATTTAACCTTATTTAGTGCCAATAATCTAGATTTGAATGCATAATGACTTGTCATAATATGGTCATTTGCTGACAACATGATTAAGAGAAACAAATATCCATTCAAAGCATTGCCACGATGTTGAAGAAGATAAAGAGACTGACCTTTTTGCACTCTATTCGCATCATATAAATTATGAGATAATCATGAAGGATTCACAAAAATAGAAAGGTATAAGGTTTTATGGGTTCCTTTTCACGACATCCAATTTTTGAATTCAAATGGAGATTTTTCAAGAATAGGAATAAGTTGATATAGATGTTTCTTCTCAAGTCGTTTTTGAAAATCCATGGTTGAGTGATGTAAAATTGATTTGGATCTCAATGAGCTCTGCTAACAAGGAAATGACCATTCCAGTGTAAAGAGGGTTTCTTTGTTTTTATTATCACTAAATAGCTTGGCAAGTGCTCCAGATTCTTTGGGATCATCAAACTCTCTTTCAGCTACCTCAAGAGATTTAATATAAAAAAAAATATTTCTATACGATGTACATGAATTATGCTATCAAGAGACAGAAATGTTCGTCCTCACAATTAAAATTACAGAAGGAAGATACTTATGGTAGCTATTTATCTAGTTGTTCATGGGCATAGGGAATTTTTCTTGATTATGGCATAATTATAGTTATTGTTAAACCTGCCATTGTTGAAAATGATTCTTCACAGATGTAGGGGATTGAGAAAGATGAAAATATGGAGGTAGAATATCAATAAACAAATATCTTGATTCAATGAACTCAATCGATACATCTATGTCAAGATTATAGGAAAATGAAGAATTGGGAGTTTATTCTAATTCCAATTCTAGTACACAGTTTGATAAAGCCAAAAGTGGGTGAAATATACTCTCATATATATTGTTAGCTAATTCATGAAGAATTTATTGAACATATACATTAGTTTTTAATCCTTGATTTCGATATCAAAGAGAGAAAGGAAGAAAGCATGACTAGCAACAATTTTTCATTAACAAATAAGGATATGCCACTTACCAGTGGCTATTCATTAGCCTTAATGAAAGAGGAACACACCAAATTCCCATTTTGTAAAAATAACTAAACATTTAAAAGAAATTTCTAGCTATGGATCAATAGTCTTAAGATTATTTCCAAATCGAAAGTCATGAACATAGCTATCAAAAGTACATGACAAACAAATGGCAAAGCATTCTTTATTTAAAGGGAAGATGAAAATTTTTGTGGAGATAACTTTAACAAATCCAGATTCTAAGGCAAAGGTCCAACATCAATAAATCAGTTTCAAATTTTGAAGTAGTAGTTTAGGATTCGGTTGTAGGAATGAAGGAAATCAATAAATAATCAAAGGATCAATTCAAAATTTGAAGGAATAATATCAACAATCAACACCATATTTGTTGCAAATAAATAAAAAAATATTTTTATTTTTAGTATATTGTTCAGATTTTTATCCCATAAATCTAGACATAGTTAGCTTGATGTAATGCTCTATATATTATTCGATTTTCATTACAAAAGGGTTGGATTTTGATGCTAAAACCCTGTCATTTTTGTAAATACTTCTATTTTTTAATTTCTAATTGATATATTATGGCATCAGTTTCATAACAAAATTTGTTTCTCATTTATTTCTTCCCTTTTTATTTCATAATCTTTTTCTGCATATATTCAAGCTAACATAGGAGTTAGGGTAAGGTTAGGTTAGGTATTAAATTCCATAACAACCCACCTCAAATTTATCATCATTATGGAGATTAGCTAACTGAAGAGTCTATTTAAAACCTCTCTTCTACATCATTTAATTGTTTCCTTATTTGATCCCTTGAATGTATATTTGTTTGTCTACAGAATTCTTCTACACAAATCTAGTAAATCTGATCGATTGAGTATTCTATATCAATACTTACTTATCTTATTTCTCTTTTGTTCCTCTACCAAACTCTTTAAAGCTATTTTATTATGTTAAATTTGGATGTTGACACTTTGACAATGCCTCTGCAAGAGAGAGATTTATTTCTGAGGAGATATTGGATATTTATTAGCAATTATCACAACAAATAATAGATTTGGCCATTGTGCTTCATAGGCTGTTGTCCAGTGATAGTGAACAACGTTAAAAAAACCTCATAACACTTTAGGAAGCCCCCTTGGGTTTAAGGGCTAGATTGAACCTATAGTTTGGTCGATTTGGTTTCTCGATGCAATTTTGCAGCCAAGAACTACCTTTGTGAAACATATAAAACAAATTCCCACGATTACAAGAAAGATGTTATATGCAAAAAGTACTAAAAATAGATGAATACTAGACATTGATGTTTCTCTATAAATCTACTCACTATCATGGCACTTCTTTTAAAATGCATAGAATTCAACATCATGTTATGAATTATTCCTCCTATTCTGGGTATTAATTCAATGTCTTCTATTAATTTTTTGTTGGAATTTTTTCTTAGAAACTATTATTATTAAATAGTGACAGACTAAATCGAAAGTACAGCAGGACGTTGGTTAACATTATAAAAAAAGTAGTATTAACTTGGATAAATAATAATAAAAATTATAATATTATTCATGTGGGTAAATATTAAACGAACAAAAAATATTGATTTATAATATTAATAATTTTATAATAATTAGTTTCAATAATATTATTAAAACTATAATATTGATATTGATTTTGATGAAAATATTACTAATATTCTCATCAATGATGATGTCATATTACTAAAAATGGAAACTTTGTTATTAATTTGAATAATACTAATCATACTAATAATATTGATGAACTAATTAAATATAATGACATTATTATTTTTATTTGACACAAATGAGTAGTGATTTAATTAAATTTCTGAGAAAATATACGTGGAATTCAATACCTTACCATTTTCTTATGGGATCTTCCATGGAGGTAATGAATAAATTCATGGGAGAGAGATCTTAGTATTTTCTATGGGTACTATAACTAAGTCCTTCTAGATGTTTACAAGAGAAATTGTTACATATTGCAAGCATAAGAGAATGAAAAAAATGTATATTGAGCATTTTGGAAGGCTTTTGGAGAAGAGAATCCATGTAGAGCCGACAACTTGAAGGCACGTTAGAACATATTTCAAGTTTAATTTTTTTTTTTATTGGATTTTATATGTCTTGTGTGAGTTGTTTCCACTGCACTCGAGGAGAAAAAAAATCAGCGTTGTCTCTTGTGCATAATTTTGCATGAGTTTCTCTAATTGTTATTGGTTTCTTATAAAACCTTAGCATGGTTGTGTTTTACTGATCCTCATTTTGGGATTCATCCATAGGGGTATATTCTTCTTGTTGTAGATCTTGAAGAGCCTCAAAAGAGTTTTTTTAAGGAAGGTTCTTGGATTGGATCTTCCTCAATAAATTCATTTTGGATTGCATCCTTGTTTTGTTGATTCCTTCTTCACTTTTGTGATAGTTGGAAAATCAACTCTTTAGAAATGGGGGCTTAGTCCTCCTCATCTTATTTTCACTACGGGTAGTTTTTGACAAAGTTCCTGTGATTATGATAGTCAATGCATTTAAAAATAATATGCTCATTGTACAATTCCTGGATATGGTTCCACTCTCTAAGATTTATCTTTAGGGCCTCCTATAAAGGTTTGTTGAGTTTTACCTCAACACAGATGCAAGCACAAGAAAATCAACTTCCTTTTGGTTCTGCTTTATGTAGATAGTGGCCAAACTTATTTCAATGCATTTTATGCATTAGGCCCCCAAAGGTGGAAATGGAGGTGTGACAACCAAACCCATATCGACATGTCAGCGATCTCAAAATATGGATTGAAATCAAGTTTACATGGTGTGATAAAGAGGCCTATGGACCCCACAAAACATGGACCCTATATGAAAATCAAGTCTCTTTACATTTTATTGAGAAATATAAGACATAGAAGGTCCTTCCAACTACAAAGAAAGTTAGCTACCCTTGAATCTTGGTGTCCCATTGTTTCATCATCCATGTTTCAACAACTTTTATATCTGTCCATAAGCACAAAAACTTTCCAAACAATATTTTTCTGAGAGAACTAAGGCTCTCTTGCATGGATCTTAAGGAGATATTTCCACTGCAAGGATCTTAGCTAACTTCTTCAGAAATTATGTGTGGGAAGAGACATTTCTTGAGGTTTCTAAGCCTACACTAGGGCTCTGAATGGTATCTCCTCATTCATTTCACTGTGAATAAAATGCTCTATCAAAACAAACATGGTTGACAATTGAAAAGTGTGAAACTATGTGTTTGAAGACACACCCTATTCATCAGTCCATAAGTTTGAACCATTCGAATGAGCTTGAGCTTCCTCTCGATGTATAAGAAAATACTTAGTGGCTAGGGTTTCACTTGATTTTGCTATCGTCAAAGAACATTTTCACAAATATTCCGCCAAATATGAAAACAATATTATATCTAGTTTTTTAATTCCATTTTAATATAATAATTTTATTATGTTATAATAATATTCTCATTAGCTTTATTATGAATATAAATATTATTATTAATATCACTATTATTAATAATATAAAATTATAAAATGACAAAAAAATATTAATATTAATATTAATGAAATACAAGTAATGAAATTAATATTAACAACAACAGCTTATTATTGTTATTACTAAAATTGACATTAATAATAACATCATTGATAAATTAATAATGTTATTTTTCTAATAATATTGTATTCTTTTTTTTTGGTAGGTAAGCACCCATATCGGATTTGAACCAGTGACCTATCGCAAGGAGTGCCTTAACAATGCACCCATTCACCATCAATCCAAAGCCCCATGGGCACTAATAATATTGTATTCATCATAGGATAAACACATTATTAATATCAATAATATTATTGTATGTAATAACTCTGACTGATTTACCTTATTATAATATTATAATCCTATCATTGATATACACTAATTGTTATCATTCATACATATGTATATTAACGTTATTATTATATGTATCAAGTCACATATACGAGTGGTCTATTTCAGAATAACATATTATAGGAATATTAACATCTTATTATAATGTTATAATGTTATTATTGATGTTATTAAATTAACATCAACAATAATATTAGCATTAATACTAGCACAACGAGATTAGTAAATGTGGTTGATATACGCCGATTTGTGCCATTTTCATATAGTGATTTGGATATAAAAAATGAAAAATACCACAAAGATAACATATCAAGGTTAATATGTTTAGTAATAGTAATACTAATATTAATTTTAATATTAACATTGTTATTAATATATTAATACTCACTATTATATTACATTTTCTTTCAATCTAAATAATAATAATAATAATTTTAAATTAATATTAATATAGTGAAAATATTATTTTATAGAATAAAAAATATAACACTCTAGTTATTAATATGAATTGGTGTTAATGTAATATTTAGTATTTTGAGTCTTCATACAATTTTTTCCAAAAAATTGTCTCTTATTTTTATTTTAAACAACATTTTTTTTTCCTTTGTGACAAACATTCAAGATACATTGTATTTTGATAAACAAAAGACATCATCAAAAAGTTAAATTACAAAACTAATATGTCAATGTGGTTGTGCAAGAAAAGATAATGTAAAAATCGTATCAAATAAATGCTGGGACAACGTAATCAAAAGCACCAATGTAACATACTAAGAAATAAATTAGCATCACAATTGTAACAAATAAAAAGAATATGTATTTCCTTTTGATAAACATTACACATGATCACAACATCACATTACACAACTAACATCACAATGTAGTTGTGCGAATGAAATGTCACAAACTTGCAATGGAAGAAGAAATTTCATGTCACATTTTCCTTAATAAATATATTTGTTTCTATGTAACACATGGTTGTGTAAAAAAATTGTTTGAAATTGCTATGTAAATAAATCCTTGGAAAATAAAAACAAACAAAATAGAGTCATATTATAACAAATGAACTAATGTGACAGAAAAATCTATGTCACACATTGTAACAAACATGTTTTCACATCAAAATGGTACAAAAAATTATCCAACATTATAATGTGACAAATATCATCTAACATGGCAATATGACAAACATTGTCTTAATGTGGAATTGCATTGCAGTTTATCCAATGTCGCAATGTGAAATTACCTTGCAATATATCAAATGTCACAATGTGACATTAAAAATATAATAACATGATGTGGTTGTGTGACACAAAATTGTGTGATACAATATGAGAATAATTGTGATGAGAAACTCTAGCATTAGATTGTGACAAATGAACTATTTTGACAAAGAAATCAATGTCACATTTTAACAAACATGTTTTGGAGTCGTGATGGTATAGAAAAAATTATCCAATGTTCCAATGTGACAAGCATTTTGCAAATTTGCAATGTCACAAACATTGTCATAATGTGACATTATGTTGCAATTTATCTATCATTGCAATGTGAAAAAAATTGTTTCATTCTTATAAAAATTATCGCACTGTGACATAAATTCCCAGTTCCATTACAATAAATCATAGTCACGGGGGTCAAACATTACGACATGTTTGACCATAGTCAACATCATCTCATAATCAAAACCATTAATCGTTGCCATCACATTTAATAGTGTCAACCATAATCAACATATCTATTATATAAGATATGATAAAACATAATCAAACATATTCAAACCACTTAAACTTAGTCATGTTAAACCATGCTTGAAATATCTCAATAATGTTCAAACATGCTCACCCTAATCAACAATGGCCACTGTGATCATCCACAAACATCCATGGTTAACCACTTTATTGAGCATAGTGAACATGGCTAAACATATTCATCTATTGTAAACATTTACAACCATCTTCAACCATGCTCATCCTTAGTTAACCATAATTTACAATAGTCAACCATGCTCTCACAATCTCATCCATGATTGAACAAGCTAACTGTGGTTAAAGATGAATAGGAATTTCAACCATAGGGAAGTAGCTCAATAATGGTCAACCATGGCTAACATGATTATTAGTGGTTAATCATATTTAACCACAATTAATCATTGTCAATCCTTGTCACCAATGGCCTACCATGGTTACCACAAATCAATTATCATCAAACCTTGTTCAAACATGGTCAATCCTCATCAACCCTCAGTTAACCATGGTCAATCCTCATCAACCTCCCGAATCATGGCTATCCATTATCAATCATCATTAACCATGTTTGACCGTCTTCAACCATCGTTAAACATGGTCATCCATAGTCAACAACAATCTATCTTACTCAAGCACTTGCTGGCCATTTTTAACCATACTTAACCATTGTCAACCACAAAGAAACTTAGATCGTGATATTCAACAATCGTACACCATAGAAATCTTGGGAAACGAAGGCCAATTAATTTCAAACAAGGTTAATACATTTTCAATAGTCTTCTGCACAGTGAACATGGTTAATAATGGTCACTGATAGCAAGCATGTTTTACCATGGTCCTCCATTATCAACATGGGCTTCTTGGTCAGCCAAGGTTCACCACATTCATCTATAGAAAACACTTGCAACCTTGATCAACCATGTACACCAATATTGAACCATATGTCGACCATATTCAACCAAGCTTGATTAACTCAGCTATGGTTAGAAATGATTAAAGAAACTTAATGATGGTCAAACATCGTTAAATATTGTTAGTCATTGTCAACCATGTTCAACAATACATAAACGTCATTCATTGTAGTTAACATGGTAAACCATAGTAAACCATGGTTAGAATGGATGAACATGCTCAACCAAGGTTTATATGGTTAAATATGGTCAAGATTGTCCACACAGATAACCATAATCTCTCATAGCAAAGTCTGGTCAACAATGGCCAAATATGTCAAACTTTATCCAGCCATGGTCAACTTGATCAAACCATGGTCATCATGCCCAACCATAATGAACCATGGTTATCCATTATCAACCATTTTCAACCATGGTTAATAATTATCAATCATAATCTAGTATAGTAAATGGTGAACCATGGTTAAAATTTCTGAACCATGCTACCATAGTTAACCATGGTCAACCTTGATCAACCATCCATTAATGAAGGTGACCATTGTAACTTCATCTTGGTTGAATCAATAAAGGTCAACCCTATTTAAAAAATTTCAACCTCGTTGATACTCTTCAACTGGAAATGAAACCATTTTTGTAACAATCATGTAACATTAATGTAAAATGAACCATGGTGAATATTAATGTAACAGTATAATAATTGAAAACATTAATGCTACATTATGAGATTAATGTAATATAAATACATTTTTATATTTATGGTTGAATGTGGTAAAAATTAGTTAAACATGTTAATCCACAGTCAACACTCTTCATCCTTAGTCAACCTTATCAACCATGGTCAACCATCGCAATCTAAGGTCAAACATAATATTTCCCTTAATCCTTGGTCAACTATGGTAATCATTTCAAATAAGTGTCAACTAAGGTCTACCATGTTAATCCTTGTCAATCATGCTTACTAGACATTAACTAGGGTAATAATTATTAAAAGGGTTCAACTGAGGTCAATCGTTCTAATCATGTTCAGCTAAGGTGCCTAAAATCATAGAGTTGCAGTCACCTAGATAAAATTGATTAAAGGCACATAATTAGAGGTGGTTGTAGCTTTATGTTCAACTTCTCAATTTTATATCTTCCATGTACCTCTGCATATATATAATTATGAATACCTCCCTAGTTAGAGGGAGTGTTGAAGTATGTAACTAGTGTCGGTCTTCATAATTGTATTTGAAGTCATGATGTAATGTATTTTTCAAAATAAAAGAAAATGGAATTTTATTATAAAAAAAAAAATTGACTTATTAAAGAAGGGGTTTCATGCTTGGATCAATGGTCAATAGGTAAAAGCACCCATTATGTGCTCTAGGAATATTTACTTTGAGTCAATGAAGTCATAATGTCATGAACCCATTGGGGCTCTTGTAAACAAGAAAGAGAGAAATTATTTTTTCAAAAAGTGTCTTAGTGCCCACCAAATGACGAGGTTGGACAACCCTACAATTCGGCCTTGAAGGAACCATTCGAGTACTCAAGAATACTATAAATATGATACAATTCGACCTCATTTGGAAGCACATCAATCACACATATTTCTGATCCAATCTGAAGTATATAAGTAATGTGAGAAGCGTGGGAAGAGACATGAATTCCAATGAAGGAATAGAAGGGGGATTCTTTATGTATAAAAGAACTGAATTTTTGTAGATGCTAGGGTTTCCACATATCGTAAAGAGGACGAAGATACAAGTTGTATTTTTTGAAGCTAATTTCTTAGATGGGTGGTGGTGAGCTCCAGTATTGTAGCAATAATGCTACAACTCCTGGGGCTTCCTGTCTCTTAATTTTATCAACCCGGTAGTTCGTACAAACTTGGAAGCAACGGTGTTGTATGCACAAGTACTAGCTCTTGTCACAGCTGTCACTTGGTCAGCTGGCACAAGTCCGCTAGGGCTCAAGCCAACTTCTATAGGCTCCCAGAAGAAGCTTGTTAAATGATGGACGAAAGCTAGCTCAAAGAAGACTAATCTATTTGGCAAAAATGAACTGAAAGCAAATCAAAGCATGGAAACCCTAGGAAACCCTAATTTAACTAGTCTAACCTCTATGATGCAAAGAATGTGAAGGAAACTTCTACCAATGATGCCATTACTTCTAATAAGTGAAAATGCATGAATCTAATCTACTTGCATCTTAAAAGACATGTTTTAGTATTTTTTCTTTAAGTGGATGGAGTGATTGTGATTTTGTGCTTATTAGGGTTTGGTTGTGCAGATGGGATGCGGAAGGAAGGAAAGCTTGGGAAAGTTTGGGGAGGCTAGGAGAGGTCCCCAGAGATCCTTAGCATCAGTCCACAGACGTTCCTCACGTTCAGAGGCTCAGCAACCGAGTGAGTGGCCTCCTACAGGATGTCTGCAGGGGATTCTACAGGAAACGCAGGGGTTTCTACATGAAGTCTACAAATTTCTACAGGATGACCTATCGTGGGTGTTTGAAGTGATGGTGGAGTGATGGAATGGTAGGGGGAGATGTGCAAGGTAGGAATAAAGCTGGTGATGGTTCAGGAGTGGAGAAGTAGGATGGAGAACGAGTGGATGAAGTGGGTTGATGGATGGAAGGTTATAACAACGAAATGTCTAAAGAATGAAGTTACGTGAGGAGTGGATGAGTTTGGGAGATAACAGAGCGGAGCAGAGGTCAAGGTTGTGGTTGTATGCGTGATCAAGACGAAGAAGAAGGTAATGGAACGATAAAGAGCAATGTAAATAAAACAAATGGCTTATGACTATCACCAAGATGAAAATTCATTAACCTAAGCTACCTGAACTCAATGAACAGCAATATAAAGCATGTAGAGGAATGTGCCTGAAGCGGTGATGAAGGTGTATGGTGCAAGAGTGAAGTGCATGGAAAGATCTATCATAAACGAGACTATGTTGCAGCATGTATAAAGTGAAGAACTGCGTATTTTTGTGGTTGGTATAGGCTGCACTCCAATCTCCAAACATAGATGGCAGTGGAGACTTCCTCAACCTTTTTGCTGGAGCTCCAAGAGATTATATCTATCCTCTATCAAACTTAAGCAACTGAAAGCAAATCACCATAAACTAGTCCTATCTATGCTCATGAAAACGACTAAATTACCAAACTGTGAATTCGAATTGCATGTGAAAATAAACAAACTCAAAGTGTTGGAACGAAATGCAAACACATTACAACACTGAGGAGATCTATTGCTCTCAGGTTGGGCCCTAACCTGAGAGCTATAGCTCCCTGAGAAAACTCAAAACTAGATCAAAATCTGCCTTCTTTATTCATAATTTGATGTCATGCCAAATTGGCTTACAAAAAGGAACAAAGACTGAGCTCTAGCTCGTACTTTCCAATTACAAGAGTAATGCCAAGGTTCAAAAAGCTTCTATCCAAGGCTACGACCTCAGTATTTATGCAAAAACGATCATCCAACAGGTGTCCTTGATTTTAGGAGCTCGGCTGTCCAACTAAAGTTTAACTGCTGATCCTGTAGGACAGTCATAACTATTGTTCCTGTAGAACAGTTATAACTGTTGTTCCTGTAGAACAGCTGGCTGCTTCTAAGCTCGGTGGGGAGATGGATTGGAGCTCGGAGTTCTTGGTGGGAATCACGAGGAAGGTCCCCAAGACCGTGGACATCCTCTCCTAAAAACCAGCAGTGCCACCTCATTGTCTCCTTGTCTCCTTTTTCGTTGTCTTTTTCTCCCTTTTAATGCCAAAAACCTGAAAGCATCATGCATTAGTCACGTAGATAAAATGTCTATCCTTCTTCCTACAAACAACACGAATAAACTAAGAAATGCATGCATAAGCAGTAAAAAGTGAATGGTTTGAGCAAAGCAAGTAGGCCAAATGAGCCCAAATTGTACCAAAAATTGGGGCTCATCATCACCCCCCAACTAAACTATTTGCTCATCCTTGAGCAACTTTGCCCTGGCTCCTCGTCTTTGGCCGAGAACTAGAGCCCGGAGCACGCTTTTCCTCCCCTGTTTTTGGTGGTTCTGCCTTTTCTGCTGAGGGTGGCGCTTCTTCCTTTCCCGTTTTTGGCGGCCCTGCCTTTGCTGCCCCTGGTGGTGACGAAGGTGATGCTTCCTCCCCCTTTCCTATTTCCTTGAGCCGGGCTTCGGAAGGTGACTGGCCTATTTTTCGTGTCCAGGAAGTTATTTTTGGGCTCCCCTTTTCGGGAGTGGCTGATGTTTTAGAGGGGGTTCTTGCACTGGGTGAAGTAGGGACATCCCCTGAAATGGTTTGGCTGCTGGGTGGAGGCTGTGGCTTGCCCGTGGTCATCCTCTTGCTTCTCCTGGCTTCAGATGGTAGAGGGGTCTCCCTCTCCCTTTTCTCCTTCGGTTTTGGAGGAGTACTGAGGGCAGCCAGTGTCGCTGCTGCCTCCTTTTTGAGAATGCCAGCCTTCTCTTTCTTGTGTTTTGCCCTCTCAGAGCTCCTTGTAGAGGGCCCCTCCTTTTCGGATTTCGGGCTTCCGGTGGAAGACCCTGCTTTGCCCACTTCCGGGCCTCCTGTAGAAGATTCTTTCTTTCCCGCTGTTGAGCTTCCTGAAGAAGGCCCTCTTTCTGCCTTCAGACTCTCTGTAGGAGGCTGTTTCTCAATGACTTTCGGGCCTCTTGTAGAAGCCCCTTTTTCCAATTTCGGGCTTCCTGTAGAAGCCCGTGTTTGTACTTTCGGGCTTCCTGTAGAAGCCTTTGTCTCCGTTTTTGGGCTTCCTGTAGAAGCCTGTTCTCCAACGATTTTCGGGCTTCCTGCAGAAGCCTTGGTCTTTGCTTTTGGGCTTCCTGTAGAAGCCTGTTTTTCAATGATTTTTGGGCTTCCTGTAGAAGCCTGAGTTTGTGTTTTCGGGCTTCCTGTAGAAGCCTATTTTTGCTTTCCTGTAGACACAGGTGTCTCCACTTCCGCTTGCTTGCCTGCTTGAGTTTTGCTTTTTGCTTTGGGTGCAGGTGTCATTGAGGTACTTGGGCTGACGTGTGCCACCTCTGCTTTGTCCATTCTTCTCTTCATCCTCTTTTCCCTTCCTGACAGGATAGGTGTGCCACCTTTTTCTTGGTTTTTCTCTTCCTCATGCTTCTTCCTTTGTTCTTTGGCCACTGCTTCGTGTTCCTCACTGCTAGAGGAACCCGCTTCTTCGATCAACATTTTAATATCCCCATCTTTGGTCAAATTGCGGAAGGATTCCCATGAGAGGGGGACCTTATATGATTGCAATGCATCTTCCACAAGCAGCTTTATTAACCCATGGTGGGCTATCTGATTAGGTATGCCCTCTCTTAGCTTTGTAGCACACTCCATTAGGGACTTCAGGAGATAATAAGGGATGCTCAGTTTTTTCTCTACAGGAAGGTCAATTCGGTGCCTCAACTCAGTGAGTAGCTGAAAGTGATATGCATACACGATGCTGAACCGGCCTTCACAAGTAATATATTTCATGATTTGCAAACTGACTTCATTCCAAGGTGGTGATAGGCTCGTTCTTCTGACCCCATTTTTATCCTCCGAGAATTCTTCCTCAGGTGGAAAGAATTCCTTCTTTGCCTGCTGGCTCAGCTTTCTCTCCTCTTTATCCCACGACAGACCCATAGGAAGTTCTGTGATCCGACTGATATGTTCTGGGGTGAGTTTGAGGCTTAGACCTCTGAAGTTTACTGTGGCCAGTGTTTGGGATTTAGGCTTCAAAGCCTGCAAGAATTCCTCGGCTACTTCATCATCGTAGCCCTGCAGCTTATCACAAAAAGGCATCCATTGTGCTCTGGTGAAGAGCTCTACCACTGCCGGGTTTCTCCTTAGTTTAGTTGAATCCGTGGGCTCTCGTCTTATAAACCCACCCGGCATGATGAACACGGTCGTTTTAACAAAAGGTGGCAGCTGCAAAAGGGATTTGGTCTATGGAGACAGAGCATGCACATACAAAATTTCAACACAGACTACTTATACCAACATCCTGTAGAATGGTAGCAATGGCACAACAAACAACAATTCCACCAATATCTTTATAACCCGACCGTGGACGATGGTCTTGCCACTTCTAATAACCAGTTACATTAAGAGTTCAGGGTTACCTCCTTAATTGGCCACCTTCTTTCGCGAGGCACCCGCTTTCCTGTAGACGACTGCGTTCCTGTAGACTGCGTTCCTGTGGAACTGCGCTCCTGTAGAACTGCGCTCCTGTAGAACTGCGTTCCTGTAGAAGCCGTGCGCAATTCTTGGGGAGGACTGTAGTTGGTCACGCTCGCGGTGTGCTTGACCAGCGTTCTGGTAGCCAACAACTCGGCGTATCAAAGTGCAGAGGAGATCAGAATAGCTATCCGAGTTGAAGTGTTGGATGATAAATGCATGCGCATGATTTAGCCGATTGGATTTTGAATCGGCGCAATCTGTGGCGCGGGGGATGAGCTGTCCCCGCCGGACCGTTGGGCGACGTCATCCATCCTCCGCCTGCGTATTCACTTGCTGCTGCATTCATTCCCACAGATTTTCCGCCGCCTTTCCTGTTAAACTCATGCTTCTGACGAGAGTGTTCCCACGTGCATGCCGTTCATTCTTTTTGTCGTGGCCACCACCCAAACATCCAGTTACACTTTAACTAGCCGACGTGGCCAGTCGACTGGCCATATGGCCGCTCAATCATTCAATTTTACACTTTGCAAACAATTTCAAAGTTAGATTCATGCGATTTGATGGAAGGAAGGGTGGAGACACTTACCTGCGCGGCTGCACACGATTTTTCTAGTTCTCGGACGATGGTGAGCGGATCTACCTGCTGCGTGCGACTTACATAGACCCGGAAGCTCGTGGGTACAGGCTGCCAGCGCTGGAGTGGGTGGTTTTGCTTGCATGCGCCCGCGTTTCATTTCGGATGGCGGTGCTGTGAATGGTATCCACTCGAGCAGGTTGAACTGTTACAGGATCCCCGCGAGGGGTCTCGTAGCAGTCCTTTCTCCTTGGGTGCATGCTGCACGATGACGTTTATGGCTTCTCGATCACAATCCCGGAGCTCTTGATGCATGTGGTATAAGATTCCACCATTTGTTAACCTTTGGAAATGGCTTTCCCGTGAGAACTCATCGATTTTCTTTGTTTGTGCAGGGACTTGGCCGCATGTCGACACGGGTGGTGGAGCATGGTGACAGCAACGTGCAAGGATGCCAACAGAGGCTTGCATGCATCCAAACCAATCCATGGTCGCGAAATCTCTTTTTAAGATGAATTCTGGCCGTCCAGAACTCCTACAGGAAGTTTCCTATAGACACAGAGCTTCCTGTAGAAAGTTCGGCCTTCCTGTAGAAAGACTGCACTTTCCTGTAGAAAGACTGCGCCTTCCTGTAAAAAGACAGCAGCTTCCTGTAGAAGATTCAAACCATGATAGAATTGCACATACCTTGAAAAAACATGGGTGCTCTTGGAGGAGGTACTGATGAGGTTCCTTGACAGCATGATAAGGACCCTTGGCTGTGAGTTGAAGGGCTTCCTCTTCTCCATAGAGCATCTGCAACTTGCATGCAATTTTTACCATATTTTGCTTATTGTTTTTTTCTTTTCTTTTTTCTTCTTCTTCTTTTTTTTTGAAAGATGACAGGGGCGCCTCAAAGAGGTTTTCACCCATGCCATCTGCCCTGAGTGCCTCAGAGAGGTTTTCACTCAAGGATCTTTTCACCTTTTCTCCCTTTTTTTTTGAAAGACAATAGGGGCGCCTCAATGAGGTTTTCACCCCTACTACCTGCCTTGGGCGCCTCAGAGAGGTTTTCACCCAAGGATCTTTATTTCTTTTTTCTTTTTTTTTTTTCTTTCTTTTTTTTTTTTTCTTTTTTTTTTTTTAGATATTTTTTCAGGGTGTGCCATAGGCAGAGGCAGAACCCTTCTCTATGACCAATACAGATTTCTCCATAGTTTTGATAAACTCTTGTCTTGAGAGAGGTCTCCTGTAGATCTTCAATCGATTCCCATTGACAAGCATGGGAATGGCTTCCTCATCAATGGTTCGAATGAGGACAGATCCATTGTCATGGCATTTCTCCACTGTATATGGTCCTAGCCATCTGGTTCTCAGTTTCCCCTTGAAATCTTTGTATCTGGAATCATACAACAAAGCCCAATCTCTCAGCTGAAATTGCTTGTCATGGAGATGTTGGTCATGCCACACCTTCCTCTGAAGTTGAACCACTTCTGAGTGAAGGAGGGCCTGCATGCGGTGCTCGTCCAGGCCATTCAGCTGCAGCAGCCTTTCTTGTTGAGCATGGCTGAGATCTAGGTCCAGCTGAGCTGCCATCCTCAAGGTGTTGTATTCAAACTCAATGGACAACAAAGCTTTCTTCCCATAGACTAGCTCATATGGTGTGAAACCGGTGGTGGTCTTCCAAGTGGTGTTGTAGGCCCATGTGGCTTCTACCAGGCGATCTGCCCAGTCCTTTCTGCTGCTGCTCACCACTTTAGTCAAGATCCCTTCTAATGCTCTATTGGTGACTTCCACCTGCCCATTTGCTTGAGGGTGATAAGGGGTGGAAGTCCTGTGCTTGATCTTGTGATGAGCTAGGAGATCTTCAACCAGGTTGGAGGTGAACTGGCTCCCTTGATCGGTGACCAGCTCTCTTGGATAGCCAAACTTATAGAAGATGTTCTCTCTTAGGAACTCGGCCACCTTTTCTTCTGTTGCTACTTTGATTGCTTTAGTCTCTGCCCACTTTATCAAATAGTCAGTACACACAATGATGTAAGTCCTTTGCCTCGAAGAGGGGTTGATTGGGCCCACAAAGTCCATGCCCCACTTCTCAAATGGCTCAAGAGTCACTTGAGGTTGGAGAGGCATCTCATCCCTTTGGGTCGGTTTCCCCATTCTTTGGCATTGGTCACACTGACTGACATATCTTCTGACATCTTGATGAAGTGTGGGCCAATAGTAGCCTGCCTGCAGGATCTTGAAGGCAGTTATCTTTGCTGCAAAATGCCCTCCACAAGGCCCATCATGACAAGTGAGGAGGATATCAAAGACTTCCTCCTCCCTTACACAACGCCTTAAGATCTGATCGGGGCCAAGCTTGAACAGATTGCCCCCGATCCAAGTGAATGAGGCACTTTTTCTGATGATTCTGCTCTTCTCTCTGGAAGATAGGTGTGGAGGGAACTGTGCTGAAACAAGATAGTTTGCTATATCAGCAAACCATGGAGAGAGTACTGAAATAGAAAACAGATGTTCATCAGGCATCTGATCATCCACTGTTCCATCCTCATCTGCAGACAAATCCAATCTAGATAAAAAGTCAGCAACAACATTTTCTCTACCTGGTTTATCAACAATGGTTAGATCAAACTGTTGCAATAAAAGTAACCATCTAATAATACGAGCATTCACATCTCGTTTATTCATCAAATATCTAATAACAGCATGGTCAGTATGTACAAAGGTCTGGTAACCAGTAATATAATGTCGGAACTTGTTCAATGCATGGACCACAGCCAAGAATTCTTTCTCGGTTACAGTGTAATTCAGCTCAGCTTTGGACAAGTTTTTGCTAACAAAGTAAATGGCATATGGAAGTTTCTGCTCAACTTGTCCTAAAGCTGCACCTATGGCTTTGTTCAAGGCATCAGTGTGGATGTGGAAAGGTAGGGCCCAGTTTGGACCTCTCAGGATTGGGGCTGACACCAACTTGTCCTTCAATTCATTTAAAGCCCTCTGACAATCGTCAGTCCATTTAAACTCCACATCTTTTGCCAACAGACCAAACAATGGCGAGGCTAGCTTGCTGAAATCTTTAATGAATCTCCGATAGTATCCTGCTAATCCCAAGAAACTCCGGACATCCCTTACCTTTTGAGGAGGTGGAACCCTCTTGATGAGAGCAATTTTGTTAGGATCCACCTGCAATCCTTGGCAAGAAATGGTATGGCCTAGCACGGTCCCCTCAGTCATTAGGAATTCACATTTTTCAGGACTAAGGGACAAGTTCATCTCGGTGCATTTGGTTAGGACTTTCCCCAGGTTGGACAATGCTTCCTGGAAGTTGGCCCCATAAGGAGTAAAGTCATCCATATATATTTCTACTGCATCATGGACCAACTCCGAGAAGATGCTCAAGACAGCTCTCTAAAAGGTAGCAGGAGCATTGCATAGCCCAAAGGGAAGGACTCGATAGGCAAAGGTACCCCAAGGACAAGTGAAGGTGGTCTTATCTTGGTCTTCCGGGCTGATTTGGATTTGATTGTACCCGCTAAACCCATCCAGGAAAGAGAAGAACTTCTTTCCTGCCAGTCCATCCAACACTTGATCTATGAAAGGTAGAGGGAAATGGTCCTTCTTGGTAGCTTTGTTCAGTTCTCGGTAGTCCACACAAATTCTCCATTTCCCATTTTTCTTGGGAACCAACACTAGAGGGGACACCCATTCACTATCTGAGATGGGGTAGATGAATCCGGCATCCAACAGTTTCTGCAATTCTTCCTTGACAATGTCTTTAAGGGCTGGATTCATTCTCCTCTGAGGTTGCCTAACCGGTTTACAATCCTCTTTGATGTATATATGATGGGTACAGACCGAAGGATGGACTCCTTTCATTTCCTTATAGCTCCAAGCAAAAGCATCTAGGTGGTTGGCCAACAGACTACACAGCTCCTTTTCCTGGGAAGGAGATAGGGAGGAGCTGATCTTCAATGCTTTCTCAGGGCCGAACTCCACATTCTTGACTCTGGGAGTAACAGGGTTGGTTGTACAGAGATCCACTAAGGTGCTAGCTTGGGCATCCTCCACCAATTCCTCTAAGGGTAGTGCACTGGAAGGTGGATTCTGGATCAAGGTCTCGATCAAGTCATCCTCGGTTGGGGGGTCTTTTCTAGTGGTATCTAAGGTGCACAGAGGTGTTGAGTACACCTCGTCTTCTTCTCCTTCTTCCAACCAGAGTGGTAAATCATGCTCTAAAGAAGGTTGGGCAGGAGGGTATAGGACTAGCTGCTTGGACATGGGACCATTTTTGATGGTCATGTTTCCTGACCGACAACTTATGTAAGCATCTGCAGTAGCTAACCAAGGCCTTCCCAAAATGAGAGGATATCCAGTAAGCTTGGCCTTTGGTTGCAGAACCAGGAAGTCTGCAGGGTATTCCCAAGAATCAATGGAGACCATGACATCCTCCACAATCCCTTCGGGAGTCACGGTGGAGCGATCTGCTAATTGCAGTACTGTCGAGGTCTTCCTCAAGGAGCCCTGAAGATTGAGTTTAAGCATGGTATCCCTGGTCATCACATTGATGGACGCCCCCAGATCAATCAAGGTGTGGGGGATAATGGTGCCATTGATGTGAACATCTACTACAGGACTTCCAGGATCTAGGTACTTTGGGCAGATGACTTGTCCTAGCATAAGGTCAGACAGTTGTCCTATGACATTGATAGTTGAGGCATCTTTCTTCCGTCTGCCTGGGTGTTTGAAACACTTCTCCTTAATCAGCTTGTTATATATTGGCACATCCTTGATGGCTTGGAGAAGTGGGATTTTTACACACAACTGCTTGAGCTCACCCAAAAGCTCATCTTCTTCTGGGTTAGGTTGTGTGGTGGCTGTTAGTCTCTCAGGAAAGGGTGGAATAGCCTTTGGTTCACTTTCATGTTTATCTTCCTCATCCTCTGGGGGAGGAGGTTGGCGATCTGGTAGAGTCTTTCCAGATCGAAGGTTGATCTCCTGGATCTCCACAGCATAGGTAGGGCATGAGGTTTCCCCAGTGTATACCTGCTGGGCCTGTCTATTGTTGGGGTTCAGGTTTGGTTGAGCAGGCATTTGAGGTTGCCTTGGAGGAGCAGGAGGTAATGTTTGAGGTTGAACTGGTGGTGGAGGCAAAATGGCAGGAGGAGTGTTGTATTGGGGCCTCCACCCCGACTGAGGTGCATTCCATTGAGGCTGTGGCTGGGTATGTGAGTGATATGGATGAGAAGTAGGTTGAGTGGGGTACTGAGGTGGATAAGACCATGGAGGAGGCATGGACCATGAAGGATGAGCAGGGGGACCCCAGGAAGGCATAGGAGTTGACTGGTTGGGGTTGTAATAAGCTTGAGATGCCCCTTGCATCCCCTGCTGATAAGGTCTAGATCCTTGTGGCCTCCTTTGGTTGAGGTAATAGAGAGGCTTTGTGGAAGCTTCGGTCCCTTGGTACATGGCTTTAAACCCAGGTAAGGTTGGACACTGATTTGTGGGATGGTCCTCCTCACAAATGAAACACACTTCAACCGAATGCAATGGACATTCGTTCTTAGGGTGCCTCCTTGTGCACCTAGGACAGAAGACAGCCAAGGCTCTCTCAGCCTCTTCTTTCTTTTGCTGAATCTTGAATGTATCAAGCTGCATGGCAATGGTTTGTCTCACCTCACTCTTAAGATCTTCTAATTGGTTTGCAAGCTCATGTTTGGAGAAAGGGACACTAGTTGAGAGGTGGTTTCCTCTACCTCGTTTCCGAGCTGCCCTGGAGTGGTTTCTAAACACAGTCTTGATGTCCTCATAAGGAAGTTGGTAAATGTCCCCCCCAGCTAACATGTGAAGGGTATCTAAGAGTTCTTCAGGGACTCCTCGGAGTAGGACCAACTTGAGGGATTCAAGGTCAAGTGTGCACCTGGCCCGCTTATAGTTTAGTTGGAACCTCTCCTCATAATCCTCTAAGGACTCATCATTTCCCATGGACATCCGAAAGATTTCCCCCTTTGTTTCCTTGGACCTACAGTAATCCCAGTACTTGGTGTTGAAAGCTTGCTGCATCTGAGCCCAAGTAGTGATACTATTCCCAGGTAAACCCATGAACCAGCATAGTGCTGCATCCTTGAGAGTGGAAGGGAAAAGTTTCAACTTTTGCTCATCTTCAGTATAGTCATAGGTTCTACAAAGGACAACAAACTCAAACAGGAAGGTATCTGGGTCTTCAGTGGTCAACCCATGGAAGTGAGGTAAGGCGGAGGGGCTAATGTTTTTCATTTTCATCTCTCCATTGGTCTCTCGGATGGGGAAGGCACCTTCTATTCTCTCATCTTCTCTTCTATTATCAGCCATAGCTTCAAATGGAGTAGTCTCTAACTCTTCTTCTACTATAGGATCTTTGGATATCTCAGGATGTTCACCTATAGGTTCTTCTGGGTCACTGTCACCAAAGAGGAGAGAAGGGTGACTCAGTGATGTGGTGGGGGTGTTTGGTAGGAATTTGCCTGATCTATCTCGGTTCCTACGAGGCATGAAATGGAAAAGACTTTCTTTTTTCTCTTTGATTGCTTTTGCTTTGCTTTTCTTTTGGTACCTGCAAAACTGAGACAGATTGATCTACAACTATCTATGAAAGATGCAAAATTAACTGAAAGCAGGAAAGGACTAATCTACTTTGCTCAAATGAAATTGCAGGAATGGAAATGCTAGTCTACGCTTGCAGAAAGGAAATGCTAATCTATGAAAGCAGGAAATGCTAATCTATGAAAGCAGGAAATGCTAATCTATGAAAGCAGGAAATGCTATGCTACTTTTGCAGAATGGAAATGAAGTAAACTACTTAGCAGAAGGTAAGAGTAAGAAAGTAGAAGAAAAGAAACAATTGCTAATACTCTGACGCTTCCCCGGCAACGGCGCCAAAAAGATGGTGAGCTCCAGTATTGTAGCAATAATGCTACAACTCCTGGGGCTTCCTGTCTCTTAATTTTATCAACCCGGTAGTTCGTACAAACTTGGAAGCGACAGTGCTGTATGCACAAGTACTAGCTCTTGTCGCAGCTGTCACTTGGTCAGTTGGCACAAGTCCGCTAGGGTTCAAGCCAACTTCTATAGGCTCCCAGAAGAAGCTTGTTAAATGATGGACGAAAGCTAGCTCAAAGAAGACTAATCTATTTGGCAAAAATGAACTGAAAGCAAATCAAAACATGGAAACCCTAGGAAACCCTAATTTAACTAGTCTAACCTCTATGATGCAAAGAATGTGAAGGAAACTTCTACCAATGATGCCATTACTTCTAATAAGTGAAAATGCATGAATCTAATCTACTTGCATCTTAAAAGACATGTTTTAGTATTTTTTCTTTAAGTGGATGGAGTGATTGTGATTTTGTGCTTATTAGGGTTTGGTTGTGCAGATGGGATGCGGAAGGAAGGAAAGCTTGGGAAAGGTTGGGGAGGCTAGGAGAGGTCCCCAGAGATCCTTAGCATCAGTCCACAGAGGTTCCTCACGTTCAGAGGCTCAGCAACCGAGTGAGTGGCCTCCTACAGGATGTCTGCAGGGGATTCTACAGGAAACACAGGGGTTTCTACAGGAAGTCTACAAATTGCTACAGGATGACCTACCGTGGGTGTTTGAAGTGATGGTGGAGTGATGGAATGGTAGGGGGAGATGTGCAAGGTAGGAATAAAGCTGGTGATGGTTCAGGAATGGAGAAGTAGGATGGAGAATGAGTGGATGAAGTGGGTTGATGGATGGAAGGTTATAACAACGAAATGTCTAAAGAATGAAGTTACGTGAGGAGTGGACGAGTTTGGGAGATAACAGAGCGGAGCAGAGGTCAAGGTTGTGGTTGTATGTGTCATCAAGACGAAGAAGAAGGTAATGGAACGATAAAGAGCAGTGTAAATAAAACAAATGGCTTATGACTGTCACCAAGATGAAAATTCATTAACCTAAGCTACCTGAACTCAATGAACAACAATATAAAGCGTGTAGAGGAATGTGCATGAAGCGGTGATGAAGGTGTATGGTGCAAGAGTGAAGTGCATGGAAAGATCTATCATAAACGAGACTATGTTGCAACATGTATAAAGTGAAGAACTGCGTATTTTTGTGGTTGGTATACGCTGCACTCCAATCTCCAAACAAAGATGGCAGTGGAGACTTCCTCAACCTTTTTGCTGGAGCTCCAAGAGATTATATCTATCCTCTATCAAACTTAAGCAACTGAAAGAAAATCACCATAAACTAGTCCTATGTATGCTCATGAAAACGACTAAATTACCAAACTGTGAATTCGAATTGCATGTGAAAATAAACAAACTCAAAGTGCTGGAACGAAATGCAAACACATTACAACACTGAGGAGATCTATTGCTCTCAGGTTGGGCCCTAACCTGAGAGCTATAGCTCCCTGAGAAAACTCAGAACTAGATCAAAATCTGCCTTCTTTATTCATAATCTGATGTCATGCCAAATTGGCTTACAAAAAGGAACAAAGACTGAGCTCTAGCTCGTACTTTCCAATTACAAGAGTAATGCCAAGGTTCAAAAAGCTTCTATCCAAGGCTATGACCTCAGTATTTATGCAAAAATGATCATCCAACAGGTGTCCTTGATTTTAGGAGCTCGGTTGTCCAACTAAAGTTTAACTACTGATCCTGTAGGACAGTCATAACTACTGTTCCTGTAGAACAGTTATAACTGTTGTTCCTGTAGAATAGCTGGCTGCTTCTAAGCTCGGTGGGGAGATGGATTGGAGCTCGGAGTTCTTGGTGGGAATCACGAGGAAGGTCCCCAAGACCGTGGACATCCTCTCCTAAAAACCAGCAGTGCCACCTCATTGTCTCCTTGTCTCCTTTTTCGTTGTCTTTTTCTCCCTTTTAATGCCAAAAACCTGAAAGCATCATGCATTAGTCACGTAGATAAAATGTCTACCCTTCTTCCTACAAACAACACGAATTAACTAAGAAATGCATGCATAAGCAGTAAAAAGTGAATGGTTTGAGCAAAGCAAGTAGGCCAAATGAGCCCAAATTGTACCAAAAATTGGGGCTCATCAGGTGGTTGATCTGATCATGGTTTGTTGCTATTTAGATTCAAGAAGGTCTTGGTCATCTCAATCTAATTGAAATCTACAGTGGAAGAGTTTTGACTAGGTTTTCCCCTTCATAGGAGATTTTCCCTAGCTCAGTGCCAACATCCTGTGTTATTTTCTTATGTCTGTGATGTTCATTTGTTTGGAATTTATATTGCTTATGAAGGTACATAATAATAATAATAAAATGGATTAGTATAACATCACAAGAATTTGTGAATGTAAGAGAAATAAAACCTAAAAGAAGATCTAGTCAAGTTTCCCTAGATTTATCGATTCCACCATAGTCAATGCATCCACCCCACACACATTGGCTATAAATTAGAACAAAAAAAATTACTAATTTGGTTGATCTGCATTGATTAGAGGAACTTTCCACCTTTTATGCACTAATTTCCATCAGAAAAAGACATTGATTGATGTATATCAACCACTATAGTAAATGTGGTTGTGCTAGTATTATAAGTGCACAACATTTTGTGATGTTTACTAAATGCAATTTCATTTCACTAATTGGTGCATGCTAATGTGTAATTAAATAAAATAAAATTATACATTATTTAAAAGAGATAAATTACTAATATTTAGTTGAAATATTTGTAACACCCTAGCACAATTTCTTTTTGAAAACTTTATTGCTTTATGTTTTATTATAAATATCAAAGTTCAAAGCGTTGTCCTTGGCACTAAGGCTAAATTTCATTTACTTATGTAAATAAATCTATAATAATAAATAAAAGATATTTTTTTTTATTGGAAATAATACAGGAAATAAAATCTGTATTTTGGACCTCTTTGTTCTAGAGAAAAACAAGTAAAGTGTTTGAGTCCATGTTGTGGACGAAAAACAGAAAAATGACAGTGGTCAAAATTGTAACATTCCTAAATTCTCAATATTTCAAGGAGTATAGTTGCCAGCAAGGAGCAACATAAATAGAGAGAAATTTTATGTTGGGTGGAAGGATAAGGAAAATCATAGCTGGAGAGAAATGCATGCTTAAGAAAGGATAAGGAAAATATTTTTCCTATTTAAAAAAATGTCCTTGGAAAAGAAAAAAGTGGGAAGTCATTGAAAGTACGAAACTACAAAAAAATATATTGAGAAGAAGAAGAGAGATAAATAACACTAAATGAAAATAGTTTAGTATCACTCCCTTATGTAGGTAACACTTGGTGGTAATGAAAGCCCTGCGGTGCCCATGAAATCCTTTCCAATGCAATGCCAATTATGATGAAGTGTATGATGCATGCCTTGATCCAGGTGGATATTGGTTGCCACCCGCCTATTCCACTTGGACCCCTGACACTGTCTCTTTCAGTTTTTTGGTTTCCTTAATTGTAGCACAATTTAGTATTTTTGGTAGTTTTTCTGGCCCTGAACTTTCGGAGCCATTTTAAGGCCCTAAATGGCTTTCTTAGGGAAAATGGAGAGACCAAAACCGCTTGAAATTTTCTTTCTACTTTCTTTTGGCCCTCTCTTCAAGATCTTCGAAATGAGGTATCATGATAGCCAAACAGAGATTGTATGCCAAATATACGACCCCAGGAAGTTGATGTAACAATTTACCCAAACGGGGCCCACAGTTTTGGCGCTTCATCTCCTAGGGTTAGTTTTTTGGATGTTTAGGGTTTTCCATTGTTTCTCAATAATAAATAGACCTTTGAGCCTCATTGTAACAGAGTTCAAAGGCATGTAACCACCACATATCTTCTTAGAGATAAGCTACCATCGCCCTAGCTAGTTTATTTCCATTTCTGTCTGTAAGCATATTTCGGTATTTGATATTAACGGAATGAAGTATTATTTTTGCTACATCTTTGTATTTATGATTATCTCTGTAATTTGTTGTGTTCCTATTTAAATCTGGATCAGTGGTATCAGAGTGGTCTACTCTTTCTCTATTTTTATTTGCATGTCCCCAACGAGGTCGAGATATAAGGAGTTAGGGCTTGAACTGGTCGAACCTTTGCAAGACCAGCCTTGCAAATCTTGACAGCCTCCCATGGCGGACGAAAAGAAATACGAGGGGGCAGGAGATCCTATAAAAATCTTGCTCGAAGAAGCCCTCGAGTGACAAAGGAACATGATGATGGACAACTTTTCAAAGATCCTTCAGCAGCTACCCAGGGGTGACACATCTACTTTCGGTAGCTACTCTAGAAGTGGCACACGATTTAAGGTACAAGTTAACTTTGACATTCCCATATTTGAGGGTCAGATAAATGTATACGTTGTAGATAAATGGTTAAATTTGCTAGAAGGATACTTTTCCATTCATGACTTTTCCAGCTTGGAAAATATCGCTTTTGCACTTCTCAAAGCAGTCCCCCACGTCAAGGACTGGCGGGAAACCTACTCTGAGCAGAAGGATAAAAGTAAGAAGAAATTGTTTTCAGCCACACCCACTTGGAATTGGTTTAGGGATGCCATCAAGGAGAATTACTACCCTTTCAGGAGCTACGGGTATAAATACATAAAGTGGACAACACTGCGACAGGGAAGGGACCAAGATGTTCTGGAGTTTACTAATGTTTTTCATACCTTTCACACAAAGTTAGGTATCAAGGATTCCAAGAAGAATTTGGTTCTCGAGAATCGCGAACTGCCTGCACAGGTACATTCAGGAGAAGATGGAGTTCTTAGACATCTCCTTGCTTGCCACAACATACTGATATGCCATTAAGATCCAGAAAAAGTTTATATAGGAAGAAGCGAGACTTTGGATATACGAATGCGAACCAAGGGAAAGGTGCCCTCAAACCATGGGACAAAGGACAAAGCCAAGGTGAGGTGGCCCAAGACAACCCTCCCAAGCTGCAAGTAAAGAACAACACCACAAAGCTGAAGAGGGACACAGGAAAGTGGTGTGAGTCCCATAAGAGCTCAACTCATAACACAAGTGAGTGTCAGGCCAAGCAGTCACTGGTGGCTCAGCTAAAGGCCTTAGAATCAGATGCATGTTCTGACTCAGAGTTACAACCCGACAAGGGGAATGAAAAAGGGAAATAGATTATCAATGCAGAGCCCAACTCCACTGTTGCCACCACAAAGATCCAGAAGGAGGAACCCGAAGATCCAGAGGAGGAGGAGCGCCTCTTCCACTCCTAGATGTGGCTAAATGGTTCCCTGCTATAGGTCACTGTCAACAGTGGGAGCCAAAATAACCTCATCTCGACAGAGGTTGTGAAGCGACTGGGCTTACTAACAATAAAAAATCCACAACCATACAACATCGGGTGGCTTCACCAAGGATCGGATCTTTGCGTGAGCCAACATTGTTGCCTTCCATACAACATCAAGCCCTTCACAGTTGAGGTATTATGTGGTGTTTCTCCTCTTAATGTTTGTGATGTGTTATTAGGCCAAGCATACTTATGGAAGTTACATGATGTGTATGAGTCAAGGCATCGTGTTTTTATTGTTACCTTGGGAAATAACTTGTACAACATAGCAGAGGTAGCACCGCCTACCACCATCTCTTTGGTTACTGCAAAAAGATACAATAAGCTCATTTCAAAAACTAGGAAATTTGTTTTCCTGGTGATATGCCATTGGGGAAAGAATAAGATGGTGGCCATGACCTCCAGACGAGGCCCCTCCGCACGACAACAACAAATGGACAAGATCGTGGAGGAGAACAAGGACAACTTCACCTCCCCTGTAGGGGTGCTTCTGCACTATTATGTCAAGCACTCCATTGATCTGACTCAAGGTGCGCCACTACCCAATGGACCAATCTATTGATGCTCCATTTTGGAGAATGACGAAATGAAGAGGTGGATTTAGGAGATGCTACAGAAAGGTCACATCCATCCAAGTTCATCGCCTTGTGGGAGCCCAATCTTGTTGGTATAGAAGAAGGATGGGAATTGGAGACTGTGTATTGACTATCAGGCGCTAAACAAGATCATTGTCTGGAATAGGTAGTCGACCCCATAGATTAATGACCTTTTGGACCAACTGAAGAGGGGATAATATTTCAGCAAGATCGACTTGAAATCAGGATATTACTAGGTACCAATCGAACCCTCCGATGTCTGGAAGATTGCCTTAAAATCCAAGGAGGGCCTTTCCGAATGGTTGGTTATGCCTTTCGGGTTGACGAATTCTCCCGCAACCTTCATGAGGCTGATGAATGACATATTATGGCCACTCACCAACTCATTTGTAGTGATATAATTGGATGACATCCTGATCTTCAACTAGAGATGGGAAGAGCACCTCATCCACATCCAACAGGTTCTCCAAACACTACGGCAACAAAAGCTATGTGCCAATTTGGAGAAATGCACTTTTGGCATGACCCACGTTCAATATCTTGGATACATTATTGATGAGCGGGGCGTGCATGTGGATCTAGCCAAGATCCAAGTCATCTGAGATTGGCCAGCTCCGGCCACTTTGACAGAGCTCCGCAGCTTTCTAGGTCTTGCCAATTACTACCGCAGGTTCATGTTGGGATTCTCTCATATCACTTGGCCATTGAGTCAAGTCAGCAACGGAGGAGTGAAAGAAAATTTATTTTGGTCTGAATCTCAACAAAAGGTATTCAGAAATTTGAAACATCGCCTTTGCTCTGCACTAGTGCTCACATCACCAGACTTGCAATAGCCATTTGAGATCGAGACAGATGCCTTTGACTATGCTATTTGGGCAGTCCTTACTCAAGAGGGGCATCCAGTGGAATATCATAGTGAGACAGTTTCAGACATGGCCTGAAAGTATCCTGCTGATGAAAAAGAGATGTATTCCATTCTGCAGGCCATTCAAAAATGGAAGCATTACATTTTGGGGAAGGAAACAGCTATCCACACAGACCACAACCCCCTCTAGTTCATATAGACACAAGGGAACTTGTAGAATGATCGTCGTCAAAAGTGGTCCACATAATTGCAATAGTTCCATTTGAATATCAAGTATAAGAAGTGCAGCACCAATAATGATGCAAATTACCTCAGCCGACCACCGATCATGGCATTAACCACCATGCTTAACTCTTGTGGGCATGAGATTTTTGATTGGCCACTTCTCTATAAAACTGACCCAAAATTCGGTCACACATACCAGATGCTCTTGGAGGGTCAACAAGTTCCAATTTTTCACCTCCAGGATTCCCTATTATGCCACCCAGACAGCTTTGTGTTCCTTCAAGCGAGCGTGCCAATATTATTTGGGAAGCACACTATAGTTGGGCTGCTGGGCATTTCGGGGTCGAGAAAATAGTGGTAGTACTACAGAACTATTTCTATTGGCCGAATCTTCGATAGGATGTTGTGAAATGCATTAGATCCTACACTTCTTGTGCTATTGCCAAACTGATAGCCAAAAAGCAAGGCCTCTAAACTCCACTGCCTACCCCTAGTTGAGCTTAAAATCCATCTCCATGGATTGCATGTCAGGCCTTCCTTCTACTAAGCATGGAAAAAACTGTGTTTTGTGGTCAGCAATAGATTCTTGAAGATGGCCATTATGGTGACCTGTAAGAATAATATCACAACAGAAGCCACTGCTAAACTCTTCTTTGAAAGAGTGTGGGTGCACTTTGGGATCCCACAATATATCATCTCAGATTGGGATAGTAGGTTCCTCAATACATTTGGGTTTGGTCTCTAGTCGATGTTGGACACCAAGCTCACTAAGTCCACAACTTTCCATCCCCAAACTGATCATCAGACAAAGGTCATCAACAGGATGATCATACACATTTTGCACATGTACAACTGAAAGAATCCACGTAAATGGGATGAGAGCCTCACCTATGACTAACATAGTTATAACCAAGGTCTCCATAGCTCCATTGGCCACAACACTTTTCAGGTGGGTTTGGGATTCTAGCCACTATGTCCCATTGATGTGGCGATGCCATTTGCAGCTACTCAAGTAGATTCGGCTCATGTCTAGTCCAAAACTGATAAGGAAAAAAACTTCATTGAGCACGTCAAACATATTCTCCATCAGGTCCATGAAATTATAGAAATCAAATTCCAAGTACAAGCAGCGACATGATCAACATTGGGTGCCACACAAGTTTCTGATGGGCGACAAAGTCTGGTTGCATTTGAAAAAGGAATGCCTTACCAGAGCCTATCAAAAACTCAGACCACTTTGAGATGGTCCTTACACCATTACTAAGGTTGTGGGAGTCAATTCATTTGAGCTCAGCATTCCCCCATTCCTTGGCCTACACCTAGTGTTCAATCTGGACCACTTGGACCAAACTTCCCACCATTGATAGACACATTAGACATTGCAGAACAACTCACACCTACAGAGTTAAATCCAGAGTGCATGAAACAAGCCACAACTGATTGAATCATCAGCACGTAGATCAAGAACACCTGAAAACAAAGGATCCAACGATATTGAGTTGTCAAAGAAGGTCAACTCCTTCACCAAGGCAAGTGGCTCACCAGGGACCAAGTTCAGCAGAAGTTTCCCCATCTCATGGAGGTACTCAATGCAGTGGGGACCATTTCTTCCTAAGGGGAGAGGAATTATCCAGGTGGACACCGGTGTCCACCTGCATATTCCACTTGGACACCCAACACTGTCTCTTTTAGTTTTTCAGTTTCTTTAATTGTAGCACAATTTACTATTTTTGGTAGTTTTGCGGGTCCTAAACTTTCAGAGCCATTTTGAGGCCCTAAACAACGTTTTTAGGGAAAACAAAGAGATGAAATTCACTAAGAAGCAACTTGCTTGCCTTTTTTCAGCCTTCTCTTTGAGATCTTTGAAATGGAGATCGTATGCCAAAGTTATGACCTCGGGAAGTTGTTCTACCAATTTACCCAAACGGGGCCCATAAATTTTGGCGCTTCATCTCCTAGAGTTAGTTTGTTGGATTTTTATGGTTTTCCATTGTTTCTCAATAATAAATAGGCCTTTGAGCCTCATTGTAATAGAGTTCAGAGGCATGTAGCCGCCACATCTCTTCTAAGAGATAAGCTACCATCGCCCTTGTTAGTTTATGTCCATTTCTGTTTGTAAGCATATTTCAGTATCTAATATTAATGGAATGAAGTATTATTTCTGTTGTGTCTTTGTATTTATGGTTATCTCTGTAATTCATTGCATTCCTATTTAAATCTGGATCATGCCTTTAGTGACAAGGGCGCATCGAAGGTTCTCGAGACGATGAGGGTTATATTCAGTAGAGAATTTTTGTTAGTGTATTATAGGTTACATGAAGTTATGGGATTGGATGTGGTGGATTTTATTTGATGCTCGAACTTGCAAGGTGACATTCTAGCTATCCTAATCTAACCCTTCAATTAGACACGAGTTGTGAAGGAGATCAATCTAGATTCGATGATGCTACAAAATTTAGTGAGGTGAGCCAATGTAAGAATGTGTGGGATTTGGGCTCGAGGGGGCTTCCTTAGTCTATTCTTTGTGTTTTTATGGCCATGTCTGGTCGATAGTGGCAAGGCTTGTAAGGACGAGAGGACCAAGCCTAGTCTTAAAGCTCGTTAAGCCTAGTAACAATGTAAACTTTGAAACGGGAACTATAAACTCAAAACGGGAACTCTGGCCAAAAAACCCCAAAAAAACATCAAAAACAGTGCTAAAAACGAAAAGTGTGTATACTGGAACGATGTTTTTTTTTTTAGGTGTCAATTTTGAACGTGTTTTAAAAATGGCGGTGACTACGAAATTTACTACGAAATTTTCATGGAAAATATAGCTTAAAAAAAAAGTGATGATACTGGAATAACGTTTTTTTTTAGGGTCAATTTTCAAACATTTTAAAAAATGCTAATAAAACCAATTTTTTATGTCTCAAACAAAGTTAATTTTTAAGGAAAAAACACATTAATGTTTCTGGTAGAATATCATTTTTCTTTCCTAAGTATAAATTTAACATGTTTTCAACCACACCATGCTAGATACAAAAGAAATTGAAATTTTTTCAACTATAAAATTAAAAAACCATGACATTATGAACAAATTATATCACTGAATGAAATCAAAAGTCTTTATTTGTATACTGAATAAAACAGACATTATATCTCTAATTTGATATTGCATTGTAGATATTTAAACAATAAAATTTATCATACTTAAGACATAATCCAACAACATAAAAATGCTTCATAACTTCTCATTTAACAACATATGGAAAACATTAATTTTATTTGAAGATATGATGCATACATCAGTTATATAATTTGTCTTAAACAATTATTCAAAATCACTCATATTTTCTTGCACACCATCACAATTCACATCTTCAGATGAGTGACTGGATGCTGACGAAGATGTTCCATATTCTTCTCTTTCATCAAATAGTGCCCCATCTGAGTCCACATGCAAGCCCAACATTCTAGGTTTCAAAAGTCTTCTAGATCTACGACTGGTTTCAGCAGACTCCCATGTCAACACTATTCCTTCTGGTAACAACCTTTTCAGAATCTCTGTCGTCTTGAAGCGAAGAGTTTCTCTCTTTGTTAAATTGAAGTCATAAACAAGTATGTCAACATCCTCCAATTGTAATATGTCTGTGCGGCGGCGATTTATATTTGTACCCTTTCTTTTTCTTTTTCCACCTTTTTTTTTTGTCAACTACCATCTCTGGCTTATACACACCGTTGAATGGGTGTGTATTTGTGGCATACCAATGTACTTCAACACCTGTAACATCCTCATTTTCTGTAAAGACCTTTATAACTTTAGCAACCCAAAATGGATAGCCTTTGGGATCTCCATCTGCTAGCACTGCAATCATGCAACCCTCCTTAATATCATGTACTAAACCCCTATAAAGGTCTTCCATGGCTTCAAATTGTGCGCGAGATCTTCTGGATCCAATATACATCTCTCTTTCCATTGCCTGTGAAGAATTAATAATACCTTGAGTTTGTTGATGTTCAACAATGTTTACTTCCTCTTGTTCATTCGACACATTTTGTGGCCAAATAAATGGATTTTTCAAAGGTATATATTCATTGGTTGTTGTTGAAATGTTATCACTTTGATTATTGAAAAATGACCCCCACCAAACTGAATCAGAAATTTCAAAGTACTCATATGTATATCTAATACATTTTTTAATTTCTTCTAGGCAATCAGAATAATTTATATCTCTATTCTGTCTGCGTGCATTCTGAACTTCACCAACTGATTGTAATAACAATATTTTTGATGCAAATATTGGACGATCTGGAATGAACTTCAAAAATTGCAAACCTAATGACGGTGCCCATTCTGTAGTAGTTGAAAACTTCTTGCCCCATATTAGTGTTTTCCCATCAATTTTTTTTATACGAAATTGATGTTAGAAGCTAATATCATTAAGTTGTTCAATGCATTTTCCCTCACCATATGATCCTAGAATAAACCTTCGCATGTGAACAGTTTCTTCCAACACTTCAAAAGCAGGCTCTGGCATGTATGATTTCTTAATACATTCAATTAGTGATGGCAAGATCCCAACTTCCTTCCTCCTCAATGTGACTGAAAAACGACTGAACATCTGATCAATATGGTCATGACTGTGCCCAACAAGAAGGAAACCAACCTTTACCTTTTGAAAAATTCTCGATTCAACAAGCATGTTCAGATACCCAAAAACAACCTGATTTTTGTTTTCACGGCAAGTGTTGTCCAATTGTAGATACAAAACTTCAGGAAGATTACCAGACCAATGAGAAATCACATCATGAATTATGGTTATGGTAAGATTTGCATCATTATGAATATTTGGAGCTGTGAAGTACACCCTTGGCAACATTTTCCCATTGAAGACCATACAACCTACCAAGTGAAACTGAATAAAATTTTCCTCTTGTAGATTTTTGGGTGTACGAACAAAATGTGGTAAAAGTGTTTTCTTCTGGTCCATACCATCAATTATCAAACCCAAATATTTATTTGGATTATCATAACACTTCTTTCGATGCTTGTACAACTTCTTCCTTTCATTTGTTTGTTGTTCGCGATGCTCCTGAAGTTCTTTGACAATTAAATCTACACAACATAAAAGAAATTCGTTAAGAAATATGTTCTCATAGTTGATGATTATACAATTTTAAAAGTAAAAGTTATGAACACTTACCTCTTTCTGAGCCTTCACATTTGTCCCTTTTTTATTTAAGAAAAGCACATGTACTGCAAATCCCCATCCTTGTCTTCTTAGGAATACGAACATTATTGAATTCTTTCTTCCATATCTTCACAAAATATTGATATGTAATAAATTGGCCCTGTCCCTCAGCACTTTCTGCATATTCTTTGTATAAGTTGTAGATTTCTCGTTTTGAAAAATTATCTGGAATATGTATTGTCTCTCTATTTGGCATACACTCTCCATGCTTTGAAAAGAAACCTTTCATCCATGACATTGCAGTATTTCATAATGGCCCAAACTGTCTTTTATAACGTACTTCTGAATAAAATGTGGGATCCTTTTCCAAATTTTCTTGAATTCTCGAGAGACGAAAATTCCCCATTGAATGAAACATTTTGAAAGATTTTCTACACAATAATAAATTCGTAATATGATAATCATAACCTGACAATGTAGATTGCATGCAGCCAACTAAATATGAGTTTTGCATGCTTTTATTCATTGACAAATATCTCTTCCTGCTTTCTAATGCAAATGTGAAATTCATACGTTTCAAGTAATTTTTTTGGCAACATTCACTTGAAATGAGAGCGCTGATAGAACTTCTTCTCGTCAGATATTCTTCTCTACCCCTTGTATAACTAGAATAGTTTGCATTGATACGAAAAGGTCTGCTCCTACTCCTCGATACAATATTTCTTGACAACATCTCCATCATTGGATCATCACTGCTGCTCTCATCCTGTTCTTCATCACTCTTGCTCTCTTAGTCCTTAGAATCAGGACTAAGAGGACATTGTGATACTCCAATCTTTTGAAAATCATCATCCCGCGCTTCATCACTGCTGCTCTCATAGTCCTTAGAATCGGGACTAAGAGGACATTGTGATACTCCAATCTTTTGAAAATCATCATCACGCGCTTCATCACTGCTGCTCTCATAGTCCTTAGAATCAGGACTAAGAGGACATTGTGATACTCCAATCTTTTGAAAATCATCATCCCGCGCTTCATCACTGCTGCTCTCATAGTCCTTAGAATCAGGACTAAGAGGACATTGTGATACTCAAATCTTTTGAAAATCATCATCCAGCGCTTCATCACCGCTGCTCTCATATTCCTTAGAATTAGGACTAACTGGACACTTTGACACTCCATTCTTTTGAAATTCATTATCACACTCATCATCATTGCTGCTCTCATAGTCCTTAGAATTAGGACTAATTGGACACTTTGACACTCCATTTTTTTGAAATTCATTATCACACTTTTTATCACTACTGCTCTCATAGTCCTTAGAATTAGGACTAAGTGGACACTGTGACACTCCATTATTTTGAAATTCGCCATCATGCACATCAAAACAGCTGCTCTCATAGTCTTCAGAATTAGGACTGAGTGGACACCGTGACCCTCCATTCTTTTGAACTTCACCATCACACTCTTCAAAACTGCTACTCTCATAGTCCTCAGAATTAGGACTAAGTGGACGTCGTGACACTCCATTCTTTTGAACTTCACCATCATGCTCTTCATCACCGCTGCTTTCATAGTCCTTAGAATTTGGACTAAGTGGAATCTGTGACTCTTTATTAATTTGAAATTCTCCATCCCCTCTTTCATCAGTGCTGCTCTCGTAGTCTTTAGAATCGGGACTAAGTGGAAGAATTGACTTTCTATTCATAGTGGAAGAATTCCCGCTATATTCATCAATATGAATAGAGTTGTTACACGATGAAGATGTTGATGGTGTATAAACCGAAACTTCACCATCAGAACAATCCATCCCTTTCAAATAGAAGATGTTGAATGATACAAATCGAGTCTCCTAACAATATTATATAGCTTAAAGAATGAAATATTCCCTCCAAAATTATTCCCTCCAAAACGTTTTGCGAAAATATTTCCCTCCAGAAGTTTGTTAGATTTATTTACCTTTATTATTTTATTCTAGAATTCATTGAAAAACATAAACTAAATTTTTTTATGAGATCAATCACTGAAATTCAAATTGTAAACTACAACTTCTATATTAATTATTCTAATAGTTAAAGTATATAATATTTACTAAACAACTAATTTTTTTTTATTTTTTATTTTATAATATATTCTAAAACAAATTAATCCCACATTCAATCCATTGTAAAATAACTCTACAATATTCGCTCTATAATAATTTAAAACAAATTATCCCACATTAATTGTACATAAAAACATCTTCGTAATTTCACTTATATATTAAATTTCGTTATCACTATTACTTACCTCACATCCAGGTTTTCTGAAGTTCGTTGAAAGACTTGTGAATTTGTGGAGCAGCTATATTGCTATCAACAACATATTCAACGAAGAATTATCACAATTGAAAGGTAAGTTCGATTTTTTTTCAAAATTTTCATATTAAATTAATTTAACGAAGAAGATTTTTTTTTTTAAATTAATAATTTTTCCAAGCAAAAATAACAATTATGTCAATCGTGAGCATGGTGGGCCCAATCAAACTCAATCACCCAATAACCGTGGGTAGGCCGTCATTGTGCCCCCTTCCCCCAACCCATTACCGATCTTTCCCATTCACCCATGCCCTCTTCCCCCTTCTACCCTACCCATGCGCCAGCCTTTGCCAACCCCAACTAACCCACCCATGCACCCTTTCCCCAACTCTTTCTTCCCTACCCCACAACTCTCCTCCCCATAAGCCCACCCCTAACTCCCATTCCCCTCCAATCTCAACTCCTCCCCCCCTTCCTTAACGCCGGCCCCATGGGCCCCACCCCATAACTCCTTCCCCGTGCCCCCTCTCCCTCCACCCCCTTCTGCCCCCCCCCCCCAACCCGCGCCCTACCCCCCCCCTTTCTGCCCCTACCCCTACCCCCACCTACACCGTAACCCCTACCCTTACCCCCCCACACCATCCCCCCCCCCTTACCCCCCCCACACCCCATCCCCCTACACCCCATCGCCCTACCACCGCATTCCCCCCCCGCCCCATCCCCCACCCCCTCCTTACCCCCCCGGCCCCTACCCTTACCCGCCCGACCCATCACCCCCCCCCCCACCCCCCCATTCCCCCCCGCCCCCTACCCTTACCCGCCCCCCCCATCCCCCCATTCCCCCCTCGCCCCATCCCCCACCCCATCACCCTACCCCCCTACCCCCCCGCCCCATCCCCCACCCCATCCCCCTACCCCTACCCTTACCCCCCCCCGCCCCATCCCCCACACCATCCCCCTACCCCTACCCTTACCCCCCCACCCCATCCCCCTACCCCCCACCATATCCCCCACCGCATCACCCTACCCCTACCCTTACGCCCCCACCCCATCCCCCTACCTCCCCAATTCCCCCCCCGCCCCCTCCCCACCCCGCACACCCTCTGCCCCCTACCTGGCCCACCCCGCTCGCCCCTCCCCGTCCCCCGCCCCCTCCCCGGCCCACCCCGCCCGCCCCTCCCCCTACCCGGGCCACCCCGCCCGCCCCTCCCCCCCCCCCGGCCCCCCCCTCCGCCCCTCCTCCTCCCCGACCCACCCCACCCGCCCCTCCCCCTCCCCGACCCACCCCACCCGCCCCTCCCCCTCCCCAGCCCCCTCGTCGGCCCCCTACGCCTGCCCCTCCCCCACCCCTCCCCCTCCCCCGCCCCCTCCCCGGCCCCTCCGCCCACCCCGCCCCCTCCCCAGCCCCCTCCGCCCGCGCAGGGCCACCCCCAGGCCGCCCAGACCGACCGGCGGCGGGTCGATTCTGGGAATCGACCCGCTGCCGGTCGGGCGAGGCGGGGTGACCCGGCGGTGGCGCTGCGCGCGGAATCTACTCGTCGCTGGTTGGGCGGGGCGGGGCAGCCCGGGGGTGGCGCTACCGTGCGCAGTGCCACCCCCGGGCCGCCCCGCCCCGCCCCGCCCGACCGGTGGCGGGTCGATTCCCGGAATCGACCCGCCACAGGTCGGGCGGGGCGGGGCGGCTCGGGGGTGGCCCTGCGCGGGCGGAGGGGGCTGGGGAGGGGGCGGGGTGGGCAGAGGGGGAGTGGTTGGCAGAGAGGGGGCGAGGTGGGCGGAGGGGCCGGGGAGGGGGTGGGGGAGGGGAAGCGGTGGGCGGGGTCGGCGGAGGGGCCGAGGAGGGGGCGGGGGAGGGGGAGGGGTGGGCGGAGGGGCCGGGGAGGGGGAGCGGTGGGTGGAGGGGTCAGGGAGGGGGCGGGCTGGGCGGAGGGGCCGGGGAGGTGGCGGGGCAGGGGGAGCGGTGGGCGGAGGGGCCGGGGAGGGGGAGCGGCCGGGGAGGGGGCAGGGGAGGGGGAGCGGTGGGCGGAGGGGTGGGCAGAGGGGGCCGGGGAGGGGTGGCGGAGGGGGAGGAGTGGCGGAGGGGGAGGAGTGGGCGGGGTGGGCTCGGTAGGGGGCGGAGGGTGTGCGGGGTGGGGAGGGGGCGGGGGAGGAATGGGGGGGTAGGGGGATGGGGTGGGGGGGTAGGGGGATGGGGCAGGGGGGGAATGGGGGGGGGTAAAGGTAGGGGGCGGGGGGGGGGGGGGGGGGGTTAGGGGGGGTAGGGGGATGGGGCGAGGGGGGAATGGGGGGGTAGGGCGGGGAATGGGGGGGTAATGGTAGGGGGCGGGGGGGGAATGCGGGGTGTAGGGGGATGGGGTAAGGGTAGGGCGCGGGTAGCGTGGGGGGGGATGGGGGGGGTAAGGGGGTGAGGGGTAAGGGTAGGGGGGTAGAGGGGTAGGGCGCGGGTAGGGTGTAGGGGGGGTGTAAGGGTATGGGGGGGGGTAGGGGGATTGGGGGGGTGGGGGTAGGGGTAGGGGCAGAAGGTGGGGGGGATTGGGGGGGGGGGATGGGGTAGGGCACGGGGGTAGGGGTGGGGAAGGGTAGGGGTGGGCGGGGGGTTGGGGGGGCGCGCGGTGTGGGGAGCGGTGGGCGCAGTGGGGAAGGGCGACCGCGGGGAGTTATTGGGGGGTGTAGGGGGTTTGGGGGGATGGGGGGCGGGGGATGGGTGGGTAGGGGGTTTTGGGGGCAGGGGCCGAGGGGGGATGGGGTGAGGGAGTGTGGGGGGACGGTAGGGGGTAGGGTGAGGGAAAGGAACCCCACAACACTAGCATGCTACCTTCAAAAAGGAAGAAATTGCATTGCAATTGAGAAAGATCCATTACAATGCAATTTCATTCAGCAAAGAATTAATGCTCTTCAATTTCTTCCAGATGCAATGCAAGAAATTGGGTTGAAGAAAGGGGACTTTAGTGAATCACGTGTGGCAAAAAAGGCAAAGGAACCCCAACCACCATTACATGGAATGTTTGGAAAGACATATATTGGGAGATTTGCAGACATCAAAGACCCATTAGAAGAGGAAATTGCGCAAAAGGAAGCAGAAAATATTGTGGAAGATGACAATGATGAAACTCTAGAGGACGAAGAGTTTGGATTACGTGACATTGTTGATTAAATTTAAGTTATACCTAGAAATCAAGCTTTGCAATGTTTTGACTCTGACATTTCATGAAAAGAATAATCAATGAATTAAAGTTGTTATGTGTTCAATATTTGTAATTTGTGATTTTCGCATTGATTTTTATGTTAATTATTATTTTTTGAAACAAAAGTTGTTATTATTATTTTTTTGACATGAAAATCATAAAAAAAACTATTATTTGACCATTTTTAGTTAATATTTTTGTATAAAAATTGTGATTTTGACATGTTAATTCTAGCAAAAAATTATCAAAACGTTTAGTTTTTTTGTTATATTTATGTTAAAAATGGTTATTTTTATGTCCATTGTTAAAAATGTTGTTTTTTAGAAACAATTATTTCATGTGGATTGAAAAATTATTTAAGGATGTATAAATATGTAGATTATCTAAAATTCAAACTATCGACTTTCTAATTTAAAAATGCAAAACAATAAAAACCCCACTAAAAAAAAAAAAAATTAAGATAGAGAACAAGAAAATATGAATAAAATGACCACTTCAAAAACTATCAAATTTAGAAAATAATTTTTTACATTTCACACACTAGAAAATTTAAAGTCAAAAAATAGGTCTTTTAAAAAAAGGGTGTGATGCAGAATACTCACTTTTTAAAATCAGCATGAAAATCACTACCATTCTAAAACTTAATGCACATGAAAAAAATTAAAGTTCCAAAAACCATTTTCTAAAAAAAACATGTGTATTCTGCATCACCACTTTTGAAAATCGGGTCATTTTTTTTCTATCTCTACAAAACGGGTAGGAGTATCAGTTCCCGTTTTAAAGTTTACATTGTTTAATGTTAAGCCTAGTGTTAAAGCTCATTTTTCACTACTATTTCTATTGGTGTGCATACAATTATGTCTCGACAATATGATTTATTTAGTACTCCAAGGTTTATTATATTGACAAGGAGCACAAAGCTTGGGAGCCTAGAGGGAAGGACCCCTCTTATTTCTAGTCTATTGGAATTAGGATACAGACTTTGTGGTCAGGGGTGTGTTTTGTAAAGTGGTTTGGTAATGGAGGATGGTACTTAGTTTGGTGTAGCTCGCATGGAGAGAGTGGGAGGGTAAACTCAGGGAAGGTACTTGGTCATTGGTCATTGAAATTAAATCATGATTCATTGGGTATTTTTTATTCTACATTTCGCTATTCATGTTGGGGTCGATAGTGTTGTAGTAATTCAAGGGTGATGCTGGGGTTTGTATCCCTTGTACAATCTTCTTACCTGTTAGTGTATTCCTACCAATTTTGTCCTGATGAATTGACAATGAGGCCAGGTTCGTAAGTGTTTGGGTCCAAAGGGCCATGGGTAAGTTCATCTCTTGGATATTTGTGACCTAGGGAGAGAAGTAGATCTACAACCAGCTCATTTCCCAAGTATAATTAAATTACATATCCCCTTTGATACAATGGATGTATGTCTTCAGTAAATGAATTTTCTCTTGGAACAACTTGGATGGGAAAGGCATGACGACAAGAATGAGGTCAATGGGTTCATGAGTGACCTCCATCAAATTGAATGACATATGATGGACAAGCTAGCCTCTCTTCATCATAGAAAAAATAGGATTCATGAGATAATGGAACAACTCTAGGCTAGTTTAGAGCACATGGAAGGCCATGTTCATTATGCTTTTAATATGCCTATGTCACTAGGAAATGGATGGGAAAATCTAGTTCTAAATCCACTTCTAGTTTATGAATCAACGTTGGTTTCTTTTAGGTTCTTATATTTTTTTGTATTATTGGGCTATTTGTATGGACTTCTCTAGTTCAATATTTTGTTCATCATGTGGTTTTACTATTGCCTGATGGGTAGAAAGTATAGTAGGAATGAAGTGATAAGTGTTTTGTTTTGTATCCCCTCACGATGTATAATTGATTTGAACTAATAAAAAAAATTGAGTTGCAAAAAAAAAAGAAAATAGTTTGGTATTAGAGAGGTGTAAAAAATGTGTTGAAAATAAGAAAAGAGATAAATACCACTGAGTCAAAACAATTGGAGATCACAGACGGATCGAAGAGGGATGATAAAATACATCTGGGGCTTAAGAGGAATTGTTGCAAACAAATCACATTGGTTGGGTGGAGCACATCAGTTCTTAATTTATTTCTTAGAGTAAAAATACATTCTTATAAGTAAATTGGTGTGTTATCATGGTGTTGCTGGTATTTACTTTTAGTATAGATACTGGTAATTCAATTAGTAGTTAAATAATTATTTTACTAAATATTTTTGTTAAGTAATGATAACAGTTACTTCCAGAGATAAAAGGGCTAAAACCTATGTGGTATTCTTATGATTTCACTAAAATATTAACAATAAATTAATAATATATTTGTAGTAGCTTCGCATTAATAGAAACATGGATTAGAAACACTACAAATGATTATTCGTATAGGTTACTATATGGTCTGATCTAGAAGAGCTATGTTGGCTCAGTGATAGTGTAGGTAGTTGACTTTCTCAAGAAAATTTTAAGATGCATGCAATGTCTACCTGATTAATTATCTTAGGAAAATTTATTTTGTAAAAGGATACAACATAATTTAAGTACCTTATATCTAATAATACTAACTCGAAAAAAAAACAACTCTAGGTCATGCTCTTACTAATGCATTTCTTCTTTAAATAGTGGAAAATATATGAGAATATCAATGCCAAAGAATTCTCATCTTATAAAAGGTTTAGCATATTCATTATAAATTAAGTTTTATCAAACAAATAAATAGAGCCATAAACAATTATGGACATTAAAGTAAAGGAGAGTGATAAAAGGCATATCCAGAACCAAGTAATTGATTATATATATATATATATATATATATATATAGTTGGAAACCCTATCTTACACAAAAATAAATGCACTACATCATGTGATGGAGTCAGAAATAGTTGTTTGAGCATACTCTTGATAGAATCCTTAAAATTGTTTAACTATATAAATTTTAAAGGAAAAATAGTATAAAAATGGCACCATTCATGTATGTGTTTGATTAATGATATGTTATATATCCAAGGATAACCGTAATGCTTTTAATGAATCTGCCTTGTCTCGATGATTGTGTAAACCTGTGAAATTATTAATTGTATTAATAAAGGCTCAAACTTGGGAAGATTAGAGTATATTTTTTATGGAAGCTTCTAAATAACCTACAATAGGTAAAAAATGAGCCCTATTATTTTTTTAAAATAATCTTTGAATAAATGAGTTAAAATTGAAAATGATATACTAAAAAATTACTTGCGTTGTTTTTCTCATGAGAGTTGTGGTAAGAGATCCGTGGGAGATGGAAATGGAAAAAAAATAGTTAATAACCATAGTAATGAAGATATAATAAGAAAATTATGTAAAACAAAAAGGAGGGTTCATAAAGAAGTCACCCCTTATAGCCATATACATTAGGAGAAAACTTAGATAGTATAGCGAGTTTGAGCCTCGATATAAAAAAAGAATTGTATGTAAGAATCTTTGACATCTATAGTAAAACTATGCACTCTTTTGGACTATAGAAATTTTGACTACAAGAAGAAGGGCTGGTGAAACTAACCTCTTGAAAATAAAGTAATAATCAGTTTAGAACAGGTTTGAATAATTGTATCAAGAATGTGATACCTCTTGACAATGAGATCCATTTGAACCCAAACTGGACGTAAGCTACACACCAAGCTGTAACACACATCCTTGTCACGGGATTCAAAATGAGAGGAAGGCTTCAAATTCCTCGACATTGCACTGAACACTGGAAGATACCTAGGTTCAAAATAAAATAAAATATATATAAATAATAAACCCTAATAAGGACGAAAAGAAGAAAGCACATGTATTCAATTCAAAAGAAGAATAAAAGTTAATACACAAGGTTAGATAAGGAAATGGAGGAGGTACAAACTTGGTAAGGAGGGAGGATATCCATGATTGAATATAACCCCAATAGCTCAAATTGATGAAAATGAGTGAGTATAAAAGACTCAAAGAACCTGTAAGGAAATACGAGGATTGTTAGTCTTAGAGTCAAATCCCAGGTAAATAGTACCAAATAAGACCACTTTAGACAAATATAAGTCAATCAATGATACATACGAGAGGGAAATATTCAAACCCATGAAGGATGGGCCTATATACTTGGGATATCCTAGAAAATGAAACCCTGAGAGAGAAGCCATTCCTTTGCTAAGTGATAATAGAGCATGGTAAGGGAAGTAGAATGGTTTAGCCAAACAACTAAAAGGCCTACAACCACTGAATGGTGTAGCTATGTCATTGGGTGTTGTTAAAATGCATGAAAATAATCAATTTTAGCTATAGAAAAGGGGGAAATTTAGAGTTTCAAACGTGAGGAAGCCTATCCTCAATGTGCTTCCCCAAATTGCTCCACATTCTTAAGGGGCTTGTGGCCTTTATATAATATCTAAGAAAACGAATTGTATCCCATAAAGATTAATTTAACATCATATAACTAGGATGGATTTAGTAGTAATAACCTAGGAACAAATAATAAGAGAATACACCCATGAAAAAAACCCTTAATTTGTAATTCAAGAGAAAGTTCCTCAAAATTTGGGTCTGCAGTTCTTGCTATAACACCCTGGAAGAAAAACAACAACTACGAGAAAAAATTATATTAGAGGACTTGAAAAACATGGATAGGGTTATGAGTAACCTTAAGGAAATGAATCAAAACAAGAAATTCATAACAATTATAAAAGAAACTTAGAGACGAACAATTTAGCCAAAAGTTAGAGACTCAAATTATAAAAATAACATGAGCTACTTATTAAAGCCAAAATATCACATATCTCAATGGGGGTTAAAATCCCCTTACTAGATAAATAGTACTGGTTGAAACCTAGCATGGTGAAAATCTTGGAACAAAGAAGGAAAATACCAAAATAATTAGTTGAATCGATAGTCGTTAAACATAGTTAAGTTGCCATAAAAATCACAATCATGGATCATGTATCTATGAGGTGAGCCATCCACTTTAGGGTTCTCATGTGAACCAAAACCATACCAAGAAGGGCATGCCTTCCAAGACATACGTAGGACTCATGCAGAGACACCTTGAGAGGATATGTGAATGGAGGGGTCGTGAAACTCCTAGGGACATACATAAGGGCCAACAACATTAAATTGTAGAAAAGGTATTAAGAATTATAGAGGGGATTACCAGTTAGCTATGATAGGGAAACCCAATAGTAGAGATAAGCTTATGTACACATGCTTAACATAAGTGAATAATTCAAATGGCTATAACACGAATAAGGGACCAAAATTTTCTATGTATTATGGCTAAAGTCCCTCACTTACCATTGTATGTATATTATGTTAATAAGGGAAGTAAGAAGAGATGATATATGCACCATAAAACACAAGAAAAACTCTACTTTATCCATACTATGGTAAGTATATAAAAATAGAAAAATAAAATTTAGTATGAAATTACAAGTACATTACATGGGGTATCATAGTTTTAGGTTACAACAGTGAGGCCTATGGACAAATCACAACTAGAGTTTAAGAAAATAAATAATTTTTTTACATAGAATAAGGAGCAAGGAAAAGAACAATGATGGAAAAACCATGTGCAAGGCCTCCTAATGGAGAAGAAAAAATATGGTTGTGGCTAGGAGGTAAGGCCTCATATCATATAGTGGAACCATTAGAGATTGCGAAATGTCTAAAGTTATACTTAGACGATATTAACGCAAATGATTAAAAATTTCTTAAAGCTAGTTTTGAACAAGGAAGGCTCATAAAAGGTTTAATTAGAAATCCAAATTTGAAAATAGTAGTACGAACATGAGGTGTGGAGGATAGGGAAGAGTCCTACAAAAGGAAAAACCTAGACAACATGGATGAGAGTGAAGCCATTAGATTTTAAAATGAGGTAGAAAATAAACATATTTCTGCCAAAGTTCTTTTGAGAGTTCCTAATCAAATGAATAAGAAAAAGGTAGAATGAGAGGGGCAATTAACAAAGATCGGACATCTGGCATACGATGGTGAATTGGACAAGCCAGTTGAGGCATGACTTTAAATATGAAAAAAAAATTTAGGGGCATGAGGTTCCTAGAAATCTAAAGGCTAGATTGTCAACCTACGAAATGTAAGGAAAGTTACCCCTCATATAGGAGGAGATTAGGGATGTGCATAGTATTGATGATAAGACCATGAGTTGTGAATATTTTCAAAAATATTATGAATGAAAATTATGAGACAAAAATATATTAAGATGATGGAGAAAAGGAATTTCATGAGCTAGAGCTTGGTCACATGACCATGGATTAACGTGTTGCAAAAGTTACCTAGGTATTGCGGTACATGCCATACATTTGTGATGTGAAATCTAAAAATCAATGATTTATCAACTGTACTATTCTTTCATTTAAAGAGGAAACTAAGTATGACAAGCCTAAGACCATGGATGGAGTTATCATAAACTCCAGAATATGTTACTAGAAATCTAAGCAAAGGAATGAAAATTCCAAATCATGGATAAATAAGAAGAAATATAGTTTTTTGTAGTGGAATAAAGGGTCTAAATTTTCTTCCTTTAAAACTTGTAATAAAAATCAAGAGAAAATAAATTTTATTATGAACAATAATGAGTACCACTAGACATAGTTTCAAATAAGATCTAGATCAATTCATTTAAATGGTAAAAGAGTTAGTGAGAAATAAAGAAAACCATTGAAGATTTAGGACTATGAAGAGATTCATCCTCTTCAAAATTGCACATATAATGTTAATTCATGTTAAGATTTGCAGAACGTACATGTAGCCTACATAATAAATTGCGTGCCTATAAACATTCCCAGAATCAATGGAACCTTAGTGGATCTCCAAGATACATATTAGTCTACTATGATTGAAATAGAAGGTAATATCCTTAACCAAATTGTGTGAGTTTTAATATATCATGGGCCTAGTTTAAGATATATTAGTCCACAAACAGTGGACCAATGTAAGTGGAACATAGAAAAATATAAAAAATTTTGGTTTATACAACTAGCAACTAGTACAAAAAGGAAGGTTATCGGCTAGGTTAATAATTATCCTATTAATTTGAATGAATGTAAAATAGAAATGAACTTGAATATTTCAAGGATATGATCTTATGATATGTTATTAGGTTTGGAATAGTTATAGAAACACAAATTAATCATTAATTCCCTCGAAACATTGATTACATATACTAGAGATGAGGGAGAGGTACTAAGAAAATATTAACTTTGCAATTAAAAATATGTGTAAGAAAATTTTCTCGGTTGTTTCCAATACAAGTGGAAGAATCATTACAAAAAAATAAAGTAAATGATTTGGATGATTGACTCACAGTCATGATTGCACCAAAGTTGATGGAACTGAAAATGTTACTTCAAGAAATGTTGGATAAATGATATATTAGGAAAAGTATCTTTCCTTAATTAACACCAATAATTTTAGTGAGAAAGAAATATGGTACTTTTATAATCTATATTGATAGTATACTATTAAGCAACATGGATCTAAAAATCAAATAATCATTACCTAAAATTAATGATTTATTTGATTAGGTGAGTGGAGCAACCATTTTCTCTAAGATAGACTTGAGATATGGTTATCACCATCTAAGAATTAAGGATGAGGATATACATAACACATCCTTTAGAAATAGATATTTCCATTATGATTTTGTTGTGCATTTGTTTGGACCCACAAATGAACTAGCCATATTAATGTGTCTAATGAACAATGTTTTGAGAAAATATTTGGATAAATTCATACCGATTTTCATCGATGATATCATTGTTTACTCCAAGACACCATAAGATCATGAAAAAAACTTAGTAATAGTGTTGCAAAGATATAGATAACATATTGTTTATGCCAAATTCAGTGTGTTAATTCTATCAGGATCATATTCAATTGGGACATGTAATTTCAAATGGAGGAATTGCAATAGATGCTAAAGAGGTAAAATAAATCCTTAATGAGAATGTAACTAAATGTTTAGTAGACATTAGACCCTATATGGCGATTACAGGCTATTATCATAGATTCTCTAAAGGTTTCTCTAAACTTGCCTATCCTATCACATTTTTACAAACAAAGGAGTTAAATTTGTTTGGACCCAGAAGTGCCAAGAATTTGATGATTAGCCATAATATATATTAGTTGTATCTCCTATACTTAAAATTGTTTATCCTAGTCAAGAGTACACGGTATTCATATATGTTTTCCTAGAAGGATTACATGGGTTGTTGATAAAAGATAACCATGTGAGAACCTCTAAATCTAGGATATTGAAAGAACATAAGAAGAGTTATGTTGTGTATTATCTAAACATGGTCATGATGATTATTGCTTTGAAAACATGGCACTGTTATTTTTCAGGAAGGAAATATACATTAATTATAGATCATATTAACCTGAAATAATTTTTCAACCAACTTGATTTAATTATAGATCATATTAGCCTGAAATAATTTTTCAACCAACTTGATTTAGATGAAAGGAAAGAAAAATGGATGGATTTGTTAAGTGAATTTGGTATTGAAAGTATACATATCGAAGGAAAAGAAAAGAAAATTGTATATTCATTAAGAAAAAGTTTAAAATAGCTTTGTCGAATCTATGTAAGCATTACTAAAATAGATTTCAATGAGAAAATATATACAACATCTTTAGAGTATCAAATATATAGAAAAGTACAAGAAACTAATAAATGAAACTTTTCAAATAGAAAAATATGAATATGCATTGAATAAGGATTATTTTTTACCTATCATAAACTAAATTTACATTCGTAATGTGCATAAACTCAAGCAATTGATCCTACATGAGCATCATAAAAGTTTTTTTTAGCTCATCCTCAATACTAAAATCTTATTATGACACTTACGAAGGAATTCTATTGGCCAAGAATGAAATGAGAGGTACCTAGATATTTAGCAAAGTATCTCGAATGTCAAGAAGTTAAAGTGGAACACCAACATCCTATTGGATCATTCAAATCCTTTCCCATTCGTAAGTGGAAATGGGAAATTATATCCTTTGAATTTATTATAGTGTTACGCACAACTAGAACCCATGATCTAGTAATGGTTGTAATACATAAAATGAGTAAAACAACCAATTTTTTACCAGTTCAATCATCATATAATGTTCTTCATATAGATGAAATTTTTATGAAGTATATTTTTAGAGTACATAAGGTACAAAAAAAAAATATCTGGTAGATGCAAAATTCACATCAAATTTCAAGAAAGCACCTTTCGTAGGAATGGGTACACAATTGAGTTTTAACACAACCTACAATCCTCAAATATATTGACAGAAGTAATGAACCAACTATATTCCCTAAGATATACTTCGCATATATGTAATGGAGAAAAGCACTAAATGGTAATACCACTTAGATTTGATTAAATTTTCATTTAAGAATATTTATCAGGCATCTCTTCAAATGACTTGATTTTAATTTATTTATGGATCAGAATGTCATATGTCATTAAGTTGGAGTGAACTAGAGGACATACTAGTTTTACGACCTAATTTCTTGAAAGAGATGGATGATCTAAGTGGATAATAAAGTCCACCCACATATTCTACTTGGACCCCCACCATAGATTCTTTCATTTTCCTTAATTGTAGCACAATTTACTATTTTTCGTAGTTTTTCGGGTCATGAACTTCCAAAGTCATTTTGTGGGCCTAAACAAAGTTTTAATGGAAAATGGTCAAACATTAGAGAGTGATTGACATTTGTAGTCAACAGGTGTAGTTCTCGAATATATATTTCTAACAAGGTATCGTATGCGTCAAATTAAGATCGTATGCCAAAGTTATGACCCTTGGAAGTTGACGTGCCAATTTACCCCAACAAGGCCCACAATTTTAGTGCTTGATCTCCTAGGGTTAGGTTTTTCGATGTTTATGGTTTTCCATTATTTATCAATAATAAATAGGCATTCGAGGATCATTGTAACACAATTCATGGGTAAGTAGCCACCACATCTCTTCTTAGACATATGCTACCATCATGAGAGCTAGTTTATTTCCATTCTGTATGTAATCATCTTTGACTTCTTTCATATTAATAAAATGAATATTTATTTCTTCTACATATTTGTGTTTATGTTTATATATTTATTATTGTTTTTTCCCACATAAGTCTAGATGAGTGGTATGAGAGTGTTTTGTTCTTTCTCTATTTTGATTTGCATGTCCTCTACGAGGTTGGGGTATAAGGTGTTAAGGCTCAAACTGGTTAAACCTTTGCAAGACCAGCCTCACAAACCTAGAAGGCCTCCCATGGAAGAATAAAGTAAAGATGAGGGAGTAGGAGATCCTTTCAAAATATTTCTCGAATACTTCCTCGAGTGACAAAGAATGTGATGATGGATAAATTTTCCTAGATCATTTGGAAGATGCCCAGAGGTGACGTGTCTTCATATGATAGCTACTCTCAAGTAGCCACTTCCTTCAAGGTATAAATAAAATTTGAAATTACAATATTTGAAGCCTAGATATATGTATACATTGTATATTTATGGTTAAATATGTTGGAAGGATATTTTTCAGTTGATGATTTTTTCAATAAGGAAGATATTAATTTTTCACTCCTCAAAGTCACCCTCCATGTCAAGGACTAGTGGGAAACCTATTATGAATAGAGGGATGAGAGAGAAACCTCAATGTTTTAAGTCACACAAACTTGGAATTATTTCTGAGACACCATCATGCAACATTATTACCCTATGGGCATCTATGAGGATAACAAGATACAATGCACCATGCTACAACAAAGAAGGGATCAAGATGTGCAAGAGATGATGAATATTTTCCATAACTTATGGATAATTTAAGTAGCAAAGGTTCTTAGAAACATTTGTTTCTCAATTATGAAATTTCTTGCACAAATATATTCAAGAGGAAATGGAGTTCCTGGACATCTCCTCGCTTGGTGCAACATACCGATATGCTGCCAAGGTTAAGCATAAATTCAAGTAGAATAAGTGAAACTTTGGATCTGTGAACCAAAATTAGAGAAAAGAAACACCCAAGCCAAAGAGAAAATGGCAGATTTAGGGCCCAACCCCCAAGATAACTCCTTTAAGTCACAAGCCAAGAATAATGGGAATACCAATAAAGGAATTGATAAGTGGTGTGGGTTCCATAAAAGTCCCATTCACAATATGAAATAATGTCTTATGAAGTAGGCGTTGTTGGCCCAGCCAAAAGACTCTAAGACAAATGAATGCTCTAACTCTAAGAAGGAACCCGACAAAGGAAAGCATATCATTGATGTAAAACCCACTGTGACAGTAGTCACCACCAAGATCCAAAAGATGACCCTGAGGATGTACAGGAGGGGGAGCACATCCTTCGCTCGTAGATGTGGATAAAGGGTTTACTAGTGTGGTTCATCATTAACAGTGACAGCCAATAGAACCTGATCTCAGCCAAGTTTTTTAAGAGATTGAAGCTTCCAACAACACCACACCTAGATTTTTACACCATTGGGTGGCCCCACCTAGGGTGAGATATTCATGTTAGCCAGTAGTGTCGCCTACCTTATATCATCAAGCCCTTTGCAAATGAGGTATTTTGTGAAGTTTCCCCTTTATAAGTATGTAATGTTTTAACAGGTTATCCATACCTATGGAAACGTCATGATGCATATGAATCTAGATCTCATTTTTTTATTATTACTTTGGGTCAGAAATTGTACATGATACTAGAGGTAGAACTACCTACCACCTTTTCTTTGATCTCTACTAAACAATGCAGTAAGATCATTTCCAAAACTGGAAAATTTGTTGTCCTCATGATTCACCCTCATAGAAAGTGGAATATTCTATCCACACCAATAGCCTCTAGATAGGGCTCCTCCACATGGACCCAACAGATGGACAAGGCCATGGAGGAGTACAGGGACATCTTCACCTCATCCACAGGGGTACCCCTGTTAGAAAATTATATATTATGGAGCAAAGGAACACATAAAATATTACATAAATATAAACACAGAAAATGCATAAAAAAAGAGAGACACAGATATACGTGGTTCACCCAATTTGGGCTACATCCACCCTGAACAGCCAGTCCTTCCTTTCTATTAGCCAGCGAAATGAAGAGAAACAACTTACAACAGATCCACTGTAATATCCTCTGTTTTCTCTCACAGTCTCACCTCACTACATCTCGCTCGGAGAATACACATATGTTACACATACTCAATACAATGCCCTCATACAAAGAGAGGGGTTTCTTTCTAGGGAAAAAACCATCAGATCATCTGCCTAATGAATGGCCCAGATTTACTAGAAATTACTATACTTTTACAAGGCAATTTTACATCTATTTTTTGCTTTGGGGGCACTACCCCCGAAACCCCCCGCAAGGGGGGGCTCCCCAAAGGTCACAACCGCCCCCCCTGGACCCCTCCTACAATGAATATTTTGTGGGCGATGTTGCTGCCCCATTTCGAAGTGGGGTCCAATATGGCGATACCTTTGAATACAAAAGATAATCAAGCTCCACACCCAACAATCTCCCACTTTGAGACTGATTATAGCAACTCCACCACTGCTTCATTTGCTAGACCATGACTGCTCTTTGGACCGGGTTGTTTCTCATCTTCATCATCATCCTTCAAGACCAATTGAAACTGAGAATATTCTCAGTTTCTCCCTGGTTACAACTTTTGTTAGCATATCTGCAGGATTTTGGCCATTATGTATCTTTTCCAGCTTCAACTCTCCATCTTCCAACACTGCTCGTATGAAATGGTACTTGAGTTGTATATGTTTAGTCTCGGAATGAAATGCTGATTTCTTTGCAAGATGAATGGCACTTTGGCTATCATTGTATAATGTGCACATATCATGCTTCTTACCCAATTCACCCATAAACCTTTGTAACCAAATCATTTCTTTACTAGCCTCTGTAGCAGCAACATACTCTGCTTTTGTTGTTGAAAGTGCAACAACACTTTGGATTTTTGAAACCCAACTGACAGCTATTCCACCAACATTAAATACATATCCTGTAGTGCTCCACCTGTTATCTCTGTCACATGCCATATCTACATCAACATAACCCTGTAGAGAAATGTTTGAACCACCAAAGCATAATTCTTGATTTGTGGCACCTTTCAAATATCTGATAATCCATTTAACTACCATCCAATGTTCCTTTCCTGGATTGTTCATGTACCTACTTACAACTCCCACTGCATGTGCAATATCAAGCCTTGTGCATACCATTGCATACATTAAGCTTCCAACTGTTGATGCATATGGAACATTAGACATATAATCGATGTCTTCTTGGGTCTTTGGGCACATTTCCTTACTAAGTTTGAAATGGCTAGAAAAAGGTGTACTAACTGGTTTTGCATTGTGCATATTAAATCTTTTCAACACCTTTTGTATGTACTCATTCTGAGACAATGTTAATTTATGATTTTTCCTGTCTCTAGTTAATCTCATACCAAGGATTTGTTTTGGAGCTCCCAAATCCTTCATTGCAAATGAATTTGACAATTTTATTTTGAACACATTTATTTCGTGCATGTTAGACCCTACAACAAGCATGTTGTCTACATACAATAACAATATAATATAGTTTCCATCATTTTTCCTTTTCAGATAAACACAATGATCAAAATGACATCTAGTATAACCTTGTTCAGACATAACCTTGTCAAATTTTAGATACCACTAACTTGGAGCCTATTTTAAGCCATACAAGCTCTTCTTCAAGCTGCATAATAGTTTCTCCTTCCCTTTCACTTCATATCCTTGTGGCTGCTGCATATATATCTCTTCCTCCAAATCCCCATGGAGAAAGGTTGTCTTTACATCTAACTGCTCAAGATGCAAATCTTCAACTACTACTAGAATTAAAATAGTTCTGATTGAAGTCATTTTAACAACAGGAGAAACAATTTCATCAAAATCAATACCTTTCTTCTATGCAAACCCCTTCACCACGAGTCTAGCTTTGTACCTCTGTTTTCCTCCATCTTCTTCCTTCAGCCTATAGACCCATTTATTCTTCAATGTAGTTTTTCCTGCAGGCAACCTGACTAAGTCCCAAGTCCCGTTATGCATTAAGGAGTCCATCTCTTCTTCCATGGATACTTCACACTTCTTCTTGATTTCAATCTGCATTGATTCTTCATAAAATTCTGGTTCACCGGAATCAGTCAACAATAAATAATATAATGAAGGAGAGTATTGTTCAGGGGGTCCACTTATCCTGGTAGATCTTCTAACACCACTTTCAGGTGTTTGGGGTGCTTGTTGTTGTTTTGGTGGTTGCTGTTGTTGTGGTTGTTGATTATTATTATTTTCAGGCACCTTTACCTTTTCAGTGATTTCATCAAGAACTGCATATTCCTTGTTTTCTTTTTCCTGTTTCTTTTCCTGCAATTGATTCTTATACAAGACCTTTTCATTTAATTTTACATCTCTTCTCCTAATGATTTTGTGATTTTCGTAATCATATAAGCGATAACCAAAATCATTAACACCATATCCAATAAAGGTACATTTCTTTGACTTTGCCTCAAGCATTGTTCTATTTTATTTATCAATATGGACAAAGGCCTCACAACCAAAAGGCTTTAAAAAAGAGTAGTTTACCTTTTTACCTATCCATGCTTCCTCTGGAACACCACCATCCAAGGAACTTAAAGGCCCTCTATTTATTAGATAAATAGCAGTATCTACAACATCTACCCAAAATTGTAAAGGCTATCTTACATGCAATCTCATGCACCTTGCACGCTCCATGATTGTTCTATTCATCCTTTCTGACACACCATTTTCTTATGGTGTTCTTGGAACTGTCTTCTCTCTGCCAATTCCATGCTCTGAACAATACCTATCAAACTCTTCGCTGCAATATTCACCTCCATTGTCTGATCTGAGACACTTTAATTTCTTTCCTATCTAAATCTCAACAAAAGCTTTCCATTTCTTGAAAGTACAAATACATCAGATTTATTCTTAATACAATAAATCCAAGTTTTTACAGTTGCATCATCAATAAAAGTAACATAATAACGAGAGCCACCGAGAGATGATACCTGAGCAGGTCCCCATACATCTGTATGCACGAGCTCTAATTTTTTGCTCTTATTTTCTTTCCTAACTCTAAGAAATTTGACTTTCTTCTGTTTTCCATAAATGCAATTCTCACAGAAGTCGAAATAAACATTCTTCAAACCTGCCAACAAATTCCTTGAGTGAAGAATCTTTATCCCCTTTTCACTCATGTGTCCGAGCCTATGATGCCATAATGCTGCATCTACTCCTTTGGAAGTTAAAGCATTAACAGAGTTAGAAATACCATTGCATAAATACAATGTACCCACCTTTTCGCCTTTTTTCTACTACCAGGGCTCCTTTGGTAACCTTCCAAGCTTTATCTATGAAAGTTGTCACACAACCTTCACTGCCTAACTGCCTTGTTGAAATCAGATTTTTCTTTAGATCTAGAACATGCCTTACCTCCTTTAGTAGAAATTGGTTTCCATTCTGCTGTTTTACAAGAACCTTACCCATTCCAACAATTTTATAGGGTTTATCATCACCCAAACGAACTTGTCCAAAATCTCCTTGAACATAGTCATGAAATTATTTCTTATCAGTTGTGGCACGGAATGAGGCCCCTGAATCTACCACCCAGGAATCAGTAATATTTTTGAAAGAAAGAATCAAAGAATCTTATAACACCTCACCTATCACATTTGATTCATGATTATTTTCTTGCTGTGCATATCCTTCTTTTCCTTTTTGAGATGTAGAGTCTTTCTTTAAGTGTCCTTTATTTCTGCATTTCCAACACACTATCCCCGATCTAGACTTGGATCTGCCTTTCCTTGATTTACTGTGATATCCTGAGCTCTTTCCTCTTTCCATTTTTCTTCCCCTAGACTCTACACTCAAAGCATTACTCAATGTCTCACCAGAGCTTTTTCATCGCATTTCCTCGCTAAGGATAGCACCAACAACATCATCAAACTTTAAAGTACTAGATCCAGAAACAAAGTTACTAATGGCCATTACTAAACCATTCCAACTTTCCGGTAATGAGCATAAGAATAATAGAGCTCTAACTTCATCATCAAAGTTTACCCCTACAAAACATAACTGACTTGTAATAGTATTAAAATCATTTAAATGGTCTGCAACAGATCCACCTTCCAACATCTTTATATTAAATAACTGTTTCATAAGAAATACCTTGTTTGAGGTCGAGGGCTTTTCATATAGTTTCTCCAACACCTTATTCAAACCCTATGTCATTGTTTCCTTTGAAATGTTGAAGGCGACCGACGCTGCAAGGCACAACTGTACTGTTCCGAGTGCCTTTCTATCAAGAATATTCCATTGTTCATCTGTCATTCCCGTCGGCATCTTTTTTTTTCCGCCCAATGGTAGGTACAAATCTTTCTGATATAGATAATCTTCCATCTGCATCTTCTACAATGAGAAGTTTTGGCTGTTAAATTTCTTGACCATAAACTTGCCATCTTCCTCCATTGCTCCCACTCGAACGAGGAACCCTTCTTTCCTGCGAGTTTATTAGCCAAATAGACCTTAGGCTCTGATAGCAGTTGTTAGAAAATTATATATTACTGTGCAATGGAACACATAAAATATTGCAAAAATATAAATATAGAAAATGCATAAAAGAAGAGAGCCACAGATATACGTGGTTCACCCAGTTTCTGCTACGTCCATCCCGAACAGCCAATCCTTCCTTTCTATTATCTAACAAAATGAAGAGACACAACCTACAACAGATCCGCTGTAATATCCTCTGTTTTCTCTCACAGTCTCACCTCCCTGCTTCTCACTCGGAGAATACACATATATTATACAGACTCAATATAATTCCCTCATACAAAGAGAGGGGTTGCCTTCTAGGGCAAAAAACCCTAAACTAAACATAATTTCTACTTGTCAGATCATCCGCCTAATGAATGGCCCAAATTGACTAGAAATTACTATACTTTTACAAGGCAATTTTACATATGTGTTTAGCTTTGGGGGCACTGCCCCCGAAACCCCTCGCCAGTGGGTGGCTCCCCAAAGGTCACAACCACCCCCCCGGACCCCCCCTAGAGTGAATATTTTATGCGTGGCGTTGCTGCCCCATTTCAAACTGGGGTCGAATTTGGAAATACCTTTAAATACAGAAGATAATCAAGCTCCACACCCAACAACCCCTAATATGTCAAGTCAAACACTCAATTGATCTGACCCTAGGAACACCCATTCCAAATGGGATAATCTACCGATGCTTTGTTTTGGAGAACAATGAAATCAAGAGGAATATTCAGAAGTTGTTGGAGAAAGGGCACATTAGGCAAATTTCATCACCTTGCGGGAGCCCAACCATGCTGGTACAGAATAAGGATGGAACCTGGAGGATATGTATTAAATATTAAGTGCTAAATAAGATCACTCTCTAGAAAAGGTATCCAATCCCACATATTAATGACCTTCTCGATTATCTCGAGGGGACCAAATATTCTAGCAAGATTGCCTTGAAGTATGGCTATGAAAAGGTACCAATTGTACCCTTTGATGTGTGGAATACTTCCTTCAAATCCAAGGAGGGCCTTTTTTAATGGCTGGTCATGCCTTTCAGGTTAACGAATTCCCTCGCAACCTTCCTATGACTGATGGACAACATCTTGCAGCCCTTCACCAACTCATTCGTGGTATTGTATATGGATGACATTTTCATCTTCGACTAGAGTTTGGAAGAGAACGTACACCATATTCACCAGGTCCTCCAAACTACACGACAACACAAACTGTATGCTAATTTGGAGAAACACACTTTTTGTATCACCCAAGATTCAATATCTAGGGTACATCATTAATGAGCAGGGTGTGTATGTGGACCCAACAAAGATACATGTTATTCAAGATTAGTGTTAATAAGTATTATTCTTAAGGGTGTATGGAAAGAAATCACTTAAGGATGTGGATGAAAAATAGCCCTAACAGTAAAAATGGTTGTTAAATAGTGTGGATTTGCTCAAATGATATAAACAAAACCTGCCATAGCCCTGTTCTATGCAATAGAACTAGTGAAAGATCAAAATGGAATAAGCGCAAGTAACTCCAATAATTTAATGGAAACCAGATATGTAAAGAATATATTTTATTAAGCGACACCTGTGAAGGGAACAAATAATGTTACCAGTCCCCCTCTATGGGATGGGTTCTTGGCTATCCTCAACGTCTTCAACTTTCGTAGAGTTTCTCTCCTTTATACTGTGTAAAACCCAGCAAATAAAATGTTTGAGATCAATGAGAACTCAAATGAAAAAGAAAATGGTGTTCGAAAATGATAATAATCAAGGTTACAACAATGAGACTAAAAATGAAAATGACCAAAAGTGTAGAATGAATGCAAAACCATTTGATCTATAACAAAATATTGGGTTATTCTTGAATAATGAGAAATAATAAAATATTATTAATCAATTTCTAGAATTAACCATTTCGAATATTTTATTATATTTGGTTGGAGGGAAAAACTATTTAAAACTTTATTTAGAAATAATAAATAAATAAATGATTTATTTATCATCTCAAGAAATATGGTTAAGGAATAATAAACAAATAATGATTTATTTAAGTACTCCTTGGGGATTTAGTCAAACTTGACAAGGAATAAAAACTAATTAGTGATTAATTAATTATTCGTAGAGAGAAATAACATAATTAATCATTTATATATTTATTTCTCATAACTAGGTCAAATACGACAAGCAATATTAGTTAAACAACAATTTAATTTATTATTCCTAGAAGATAATTAAATAAATAGTGATTTATTTAATTATTCTTCATGGGTTTAATTATAAATGATTTAACAAATGTGGTTTGTTAAGTAATTTCTCACAGTGAAAGCAATTTTACTATGGTAAAATTGGCCCTACATAGTGTACTTCGATCCATCTAGTAAATTATGGCTAGATGATCAATTTTTGGTGACAATAGATTGCCCCCCAACATACAAGTGTTAGGATCAAAACATATGACTGAAGTATGTTGTAAGGACACAATCACTAGATAATGAATTGGATTCATAGAGAGAGAGAGAGACCAATGGAGCTGAAGTGATAGAGTATAGTTACAGAGGGGGAGAGACCAATGTAACTCTCCTTTTATGTTGTGGTATTAGATCTCAGTGAGACGTGAGAGGCCTAACTATATCCGTTGAGATAACTTTGGACAAAAATAATAATGTGCCAAGGAAAATGAAGCTTAGAAATAAAGTACATGTTGAATGGTACATGACATGCTAGCATAATGAGACAGAAAATAATACAATGTGTCTCATATACATAATGCACCCAGAAAAAAGTGAGAAAGGATTGAATATAACAACATTTGAGTACATGATATATAATGTCCCTTACCTCAAAAAATGGGTAGAAGGGAGGGTATAACAACCAAAGAAGCCCCGTTGAGCAGGAAAGGTCTCTACAAAACTTAGTGGATCATCTGAAGGAGACATGCATGTCATGAGCGGTGCAAGTGGCAAAAACTGAACCCATCAAATCTACAGAACTGCATCTGAGGTTGTAGCATAATATGAAGGCATCTGGGTATGTGGGGGGTTACCTAAAGGGCCACCCCCTCATGAGATCTGAAACATCTCACACACACCTTGGAATCTCTGGTACAATCACTGCATCAATCGACCATCATGTGTATGAATCAGGAGCATGAAACAACCAAGGAGAAGGGCAATGATGATTCCCTTTTCTTGATCTGAGGCATTGAACAAGAGTGGAAGATGGAACCAAGATAAATGACCCTCTAGGTCATTCTTCTCGAATAGATGTGCTGATGTTGATAGAATAGAACCTACCATAGGTGAGATAATGAGGATCCTCAACTAAGGCACGACGGAAAATAGTAATGTGATTAATGGTATGACATCAGAGAAAATGGAGAAAATGGGACTGAGGGACAAACAGATGACTTCCCTTGTCAGAGCATAGAGTGCATGGTTGACATGGTAGTGACTGATTCGACTCTAGAGCAGATGGTGGAGTTTATGTTTGAAGGCCAAAAGGGGAAACAGTCGATGAATGGTATGAAAATATGGATGGAATACTGTGACATGATATAATGGGATGTGAAATAGACTCCATGGATGCAAGGGTGACTCATCGCAGATGATTTGAACAAGGGTTACTCAATGATGCTGCCACACACAACAGGTCCATTGGGGACCATGAAGATATGAGAAAATGGTGGTTACTCATGAAGAAAACAAATACATGAGATGACAAGCATTAATGGGAGGTGGTCCTCAAGGTATAAGCGTTGCATATGAATAAACTTGATTTTAAGAGGTGACGAAGTGACCCTTCTTGGAAAAATGGCTTCCGAGTGAAGTGTCAAATCATCAAAAACTAATAAGAAACCTCATAAAGGTTTTGCTGTGAGGAACTCAAGTATGACAATAGGTAAAGGATATGGATGTGGAGTGTGTCATCTTGATATTCGGGGGAGGGATCATGATGGTGGGACCCGAGTCCCTTTGTTCTGGTGTATTAGTGGTACTAGAATCTGTAGGTAGAGGAGTAGATGATCTGCTACGAGTGGCCTGGATGTAACGAAGCACTTGGAGGCAATCATGAAATTCATTGAGATGAGGTAAATAATGGGAGTAATGACCATAATGATCGCAAAAGGCACAAGGGTGATTTGTACGCAACGTTTTAAGTTTTTTGGCTGAATCTGATAAGGTAACATGGATCTCAGGGATATTGGATTTAGGAAACATTTCATGAACCAAAGGTTTGAGATGAGGAAATTCACGACAATTATTGGTGTCATGGCCAAAAACCTCACACAAACTGCATGGAGGTGTCAGATTTTGAGCTTTGGTGGCTGGACAAGCTTGCGAAGCCTTGTCCTTAGTTTCTTTCCTCTTGTATTTCTCCCCCTATCCATATGCTTTCGCAAGAGGAGTAGGTTCTTGTTGAGGTTACAGTGGAACTAAAGCAGCGATAGGGTTCGTAGGGATCAATTGAATCGGGGTGAAAGCATGATATGGTTTGAGCTGACTAGGTAGAGTGTTCACTGGGGGATCAATGTACCAAACTAGGATTGCCAAAGTCATATTAGGGAGATCCAATGAAGCCATGACAAGGATAGAAAATATTACAGGAGGAGGAAACAAAAAAGCTATATGTCTTGTAGGGTAATGTCCTGACAGAACAACTACTGGATGGTTAAGACCTAGAGGAATAGTTCCTGGTGGAAACACAAGAGGGGCATCCACAAACAGAGGAGGTCCTCGAGGGCTGGATTGGGATATCTTAGCTGAGATGGTAACAATAGGGTGCTGAGGAACGGGCTATTGACTAGAGGTACCATACTTCTTTTGAGCAACCCGTGATGCTTGTAACATACAAAAACTTAAAGAGCTAGTCTCAGAGATGGGAGGGGGAGGATTAGGGAAAGCACCCAACAAGGTGGAACCTTTGTAGACTCTGGGTAAAACATCGGTGAGAGGGGTGGTAGACTGCTTGCCAAACATCAATGAGATAATGGACTCCGGGGAGGTTAAGGCTAGCAGCTCATAATATGTCAAATGATCGATAGTGATGATCTCCCCTTCATGGGGAAAGCACATCCTGCGGAAAACCTCAGATGTGACAACTGACATGGCGTATGTGTAACTATAACCCAATAGAATTATCTAATCTATAGGGGCATCGATAACCTCAATCTCTACATAAATAGTCTTGCCCGCAAGAGTCACTTGAAAATTGTGATACATGTTGAGAGGCTGGGAGGAGTGACTATCCCACGCATGAAAATTGATGGTGGATGAGGAAAATTCAAGTGACTTGAGTTTCTTCCAAATGGAAGCAGACATCATGTAGGTGGATGCACCTTCATCAATAATACATCAGGAGATGATGCCATTACAAACTCGAACTGTTATCTGGAAAGCAATGGATGGAGGTAATGGAGGATGTTCTGATGTATCAATAGGAAATACAATCAAATGGTCATCTGAAGGATCTACTATGCCCAAAGTAGTTAGTAGAGCTTTCTTTTGAGATGGGCATGACTATATGACCTCATGCATTGACATTGTAGTAGGTGATTGTGCAAAGTCATATACTATATTTTATGTATGGGAAACTCACTTAGAAGTTGCGTTATGATGTAATGGTCCCTTGGGGATCCTAGCAGTTGACTCAAATTTAGGTTGAGGGATCTGTAATGGACCATTTGGTGTCATAAGAGGCTCAGTAGATGCTTTGGTTTTGGTTTTAGTTGCGGATGAATATGATGTCTTGTCATATTGACGTGACTAAGTTTGCAAGGTAATATTGAAGGTATTTACCTTGTCAAAATTCATCATGAGGATCTGGTAGTCACCATGACTAGAAGGTTCAAGAGGGTGGGTTGATTGACCTTACTTAGGTTGAGCAACAACAAATCCTTGCTAAGGGAAAGGATTTGTGAGCATAGGCGGTTGATATGGCGCAACATTCTGAGGTAATTACTAGATAGGCAGTTGACCTATAGAAGAGGATTGGGCTTCCCACATTTAGTGCATCTAGGTTAAGTGGGGACACTCATGAGTATAATGGCCATGTACACCACAACATGCACAAGGCTTCTTCATATAAATAGACTTGTTCTGCTTCAGCTAGTTGCTCTGTTGCTAGTTGTTGGTGTTAGGCTAGTTCCCTTGAGGTTCATTACCTTGGTTACCATGGCTACCCTTGTTACCCTTCCCCTTATTAATTTTCTTCAAATTTTGGGGATTGGTCACACTTTGTTGTGCATACACTTGACCTTGAAGGGGTGATCGCTGATGGGGCTAAGGATACATGGGAGGATGTGGTGCTAATACTTGAGTGGTTGGAACGCTTGGTGGTGCATAGGTGTAATATGTTAAGGGGGAAATGGTTTGATAGACAGGTTGAGTACTAGTTGGCCCTGACATATAATAATGTGGTTGGGTAAATGAATATGTTGTGCTTTTCCCTGAATACATGTTACGGGTAGGAGGGGGATAAGTGTTGGAGGAACTGGTGCCCCCCTACAGCTAGCCATAGGCATGTTGAGTATACAATGAAGGATGTGAAATAGCTCCAATGATACCGTCGGTGGCGTGAGAAGCCTGCGATGCATTGGCACCACCAGGACGAGGGAGGTTTGGTATAACTGTATAGACATAACCAGATTGAGCATAAATCAAGTCATATCTTAGAGCGGTCTGGAGATCTTCTTCCCATATATAAGGAAAGTGAAATGCAACATCTTTAGCAATAGGTGCTAAAAGGGTTCTAAGAGACCAATCAAAGTAGACACGATCTTCGAAGGGTGGAACATGGCACATTCTCCTCCTTTTATGCCATTCCTAAACATGATCAAAAATATAAGTAGCAGAGGATAGAAAAAATGCAGTCAAGAGCTTTGTACCAATGTTGTATCGAAGTGGTAACTGAAAGTATGAAAATAATTCTTTAGCAAGCGTCATGAAAGTGGAATGAGAAGCAACAGGTTAGTCGACATACCACTTCACAACATCTCCAATGAGCGTGCATTGGAACAACCAAAGAAGAATGGAATCATCAGTGATGGAATTGAATGAACACCATATATGGAAGGAGTAGACACAATTGGTGGGGTCTTCTACACAATTACCCTCAAACATGGTAATGTCAGTGGGAAGCTTAGTCGGAATAGCTGGCGAACCAACATCGTGGTATATAGGGTCATTAATCAACTGGATAAAATATAGGAGACTTAACCCACCCATGAAAGGTAGAATTGGAGATGTCAGAATGGTTCATTTAATGGTTCCACTAGATGTGACTACTGGGGTAGAACCGGATCCAACACCATGTTGGTTTCTTACACCTGTAGTGGGTCCTGAAATGGTGACAGTTGTAGTGAAGGAGGCTTGGAATTAGATTAGGAATTAAATGAACCAAAAGAAGAGTTGGTATGAGGACTCAGAGAAGGATGAACCCCTGCAAGGAGGAGTAATACTCCCAAGTGAAAACCGGTGATGAAGGCCTAAGAGTCTCTAAGACATACGCCTTGGTGGTGTAATGGTTGTAAGACACATGTGACACGGAAATGGTGAAGGAAGATAAGCTAAATGTCTTTGTCTCTGTTGTGGGGAGATAAATTAACTAAGTTAAGTCTTGGCTTGGCCATGTAAACCAACCGCCCTTCGCTTAAGGTGTGCTTCTATGTGCAATTGTGTATATTAATTAAGCCTAGATCATGTTTGAAGAAAGAAAATATTGTTGAAATAAATTGAGATTAAAAAAAATAAACAACAAATAAACTATTTAAACCTCAGCCAAACTGGGTTTGCAAACACTGTGTTGTTTGGTGGCGAAAATGACTGAAAGCACACAAAAAAGGCAAAGATATCTAAGCATTGGCATGAATGGGATCAAATGACACTATGTTAGAAAGTGGTGCAACAACAACAAAAAACACCGAGTAAAATCATTACAAAAGTTAGGGCGTTCGGTGTGAATCCTACGGAAAATAGTGGAACCCTAAGGAAAATGACCAAAAAAGGTTCAAGAGGGAACTTTGGATGGAAACAACCTATCTTTGAAGATCTAAATAAAGGAGGTACAAATTTGGAAAATATGGCTAAAAGCGTTGCAAAAACTTAGACTTCTTACTCAGATAAACTCCTCCTATAAAGGTGGAAGTGTACTCGAAGTCCTAAGGGGCTAAATTCCACTTTGACTAGCATAACAGAGTAGATCAAAGCCTGAGTGGGTTAAGACAATGGTCAACCAAGCCAATAGACTACTCTCGGCAAAACCCAGTAAAAGATCAGAAAAATTCCTAGAAACCCTAAAATCGCAAGTACTTACCTGTTTAGGGGGATATCACACGTTTTAGGCCATAAAGTGTGTTCTGTACCTCCAAATCAGTGGTTTTGGAAAAAAAAAGTGTGATTTCTTCTCGTCAGTTCTTGGGTGGAAAGTCTCAGGAAAAAGTTCCATCTCTGTCATGGCTGGTTCTTGTGACGTCTCGAAATAACCAGAAAACTTGCAAAAGTTAGAAATTTGATTGATATAGGGTTAGAATGTTAGTAAAGAAAATTAAGATACTGAAAAAGAAAAACCATAAGTTGAAAACTAAAGATCACCCAAGTTTTTGAATCATAATTAAAAACGCAATGGAGTGGCCAATTTGTTAATAAGTATTCTTCTCAAAGGTGTATGAAAAGAAATCACTTAAGGTTGTGGATGATAAACAATCCTAACAGTGAAAGTTCTTGTTAAACTGTGTGGATCTGTAGCAAATGATAGAAACAAAACTTACCAAAGCCCCGATCTATGCAACATAACTAGTTAAACAAAAAAATGGAATAAGCACAAGTAACTCCAATAATATAATGGAAACCAGATATGTAAAGAATATATTTTATTAAACAATGCCTGTGATGGGAACAAATAACGTTACCAGTCCCCCTCTATGGGATGGGTTCTTGGCTATCCTCAACGTATTCAACTTTTGTAGAGTCTTTATCCTCTATAAGGTGTAAAACCTAGTGAACAAAATGTTTGACCTCAATGATAACTCAAATGAAAAAGAAAATGGTGTGCAACAATGATAATAATCAAGGTTATGACAATGCGTGCAGCAATGAAAATGATCAAAAGTGAAGAATGAATTTAAAACCCTTCTATTTATAACAAAATATTAGGTTATCCTTGAATAGTGGGAAACAATATTAACCAGATTCTAGTATTAACCATTCGAAATATTTTATTATATTTGGTTGGAGGGAAAAAGTCTTTAAACTTTTATTTAGGAATAATAAATAGATAAATGATTTATTCATCATCTAAATAAATATGGTTATAGAATAATAGACAAATAATGATTAATAACTAATTAGTGGTTAATTAGTTATTCGTACAGAAAAATAAGATAATTAATGATTTTTCTATTTATTTATGATAACGTGGTCAAATATGACAAGGAATATTAGTTAACCAATGGTTTAATTAGTTATTCCTAGAAGATAATTAAATAAATAGTGATTTGTTTAATTATTCTTCATGTGTTTAATTATAAATGACTTAGCAAATGTGGTTTATTAAGTAACTTCTCAGAGCGAAAGAAATTTTACTATGGTGAAATTGGCCCTACATGGTCTACTTCAATCCATCTAGCAAATTATGGATGGATGATCAATTTTTGGTGATAACAATTAGCCAACCCCAACTACTCAAATAGAGCTTCGTAGCTTTCCGGGTCTTGCCATTTTTTATCATAGGTTTGTGTTGGGATTCTTTGATATCACTTGGCCTTTGAGTCAAGTCACTAAGGGTGTAGGGAAAAAAGAAATCTTTTGGTATGAATCCCAACGTAAGGCATTTACCAAGTCAAAGCACTCCCTCTGCTCTACACCAATTCTCACATGACCATACCTATAGCAACCATTTCAAATTGAGACACATACCTCCACTGTTGGAAATAATACTGAGAGGGGGGGTGGAATCAGTATTATCAAGTCAAATATTCCCTTTTTCAAATCCGGATCATATACGCTACTTTAGTTAATGAAAATTTCGTATATAGGCAACTACTTAGAAGGAAACCCATGTATACCATGCAAAATTATAATTTACTTTATCTTACATATGTTGATTATCAATCTGTCTATCAGAATCAAATAAACAGTAACTAGAAATAGTAAAACAGAGCAGAAGACAATCACACACAAGAACACAAGATGTAAGGTGGAAACCCAATGTGGGTGAAAACAATGATTATGTACTGGTGCAGTCCTTTACCAGTACGCAGGTTGCAATGTGCTGAGAGCTACAACCCTCTCTCATTCTCCAGCTTCTCCTGGAAGGGAGCTACAACCCCCTTGGCTCTTGCACTAGCCAAGATACTAGTACGTAGGTGCTGACCTAAAGAACGCTACAACCTATTCTTTCTTCCAGGGAACACGTTTCATAAATTTTCAGACTGGATCCATCAAAATCAATAAATCATCAAGAATTTATGCATCAAACAATCTCCTTTTCACCAATTAAAACTGAATCAAGTAGGCATTTCTCTGAGAGCTGTACCCAGAACACAATAACAATAACCACACACCAAATTCTGAACCCAGAACACTGCAACAATAAACAGAAGTAGCTAGAACCCAACTCAAGAGATGTACGCTACTTCAATAACCTGAAACCTGCGTGCATACGCTTCTGTGTTTGGACCAACCTGCGTATATGTTGTTTTTATTCACTGAACCAACTTGTATACACGCCTTCGCTTCACTGAACCTACGTACAAATTTATAAAGGATAATTTACTCTTTCAAATATTCAAACACTAATTAACCCAGATTATCATATTTATAGATCAAGGATGCGCCACATATAACAGATCAAAATCATGCAAAGATACTATTATTCAAACCTTAAGATTATGACCCATCAATATAACTTATCCTTCTCTTTGCACTAAGGTTCCTCCTTCATTCAGATCCAGGTCTGCACCATAACCCCAATCACCAATATTTCAGATCTAGCGCTTATTAGATATTCAATTAATTCAGATGATCCTTTTCCAAATGATCTCGTTCCTCTTTTATAGTCTTAGGCCTTTCACAATACCATGGTCCAAAACCATAATAAAACAATACCATGGACCCAATACTTGGGATCAACACTTTTGACGAGATACCATGGTCCAAAACCATAGGTTCAAATACCAAGGACTAAATACCATGGACCAAAAGTAAGTTCTCCAACATATACGCGCTTTTCCTTGCGTGAAAGTGTGTGTATATGCATACGCACCTTTGTAACGTCTAACCCACGTGTATACGCGCCTTCGTCTAGGTGAACCTGCGCATATGTCTTTTTCCTTCATTCTAAGAGCCTATACTGAGATCTGTCACCAAAGTGAGTTTCCATCAAGGACAACACATGTGCCATAGCTCTAAATCAGAGCCACAATGCCAACAATCTCCCCCTTTGGACTTGATGGCAACCCCAAGATCCTCAAAGTCATTTTCCCCCTTTGTCATCAAGGGTAAAGGGTTGTGCTGCCCCTGAGTACATGCTGAAATCTATGCCCTGTTGTGCTGACCATGCTCCCCGTGACTGTAGGCAAGATCTACAAAAAGTTGTTCTTCGAGAAGAACCATGAGTTATACATCATAAAAGACCTCCCTATCACCAAAAGACTCAATACATACATCCATCACCCAACCAAGTGGGGATCATCCACCCAACCAAGTGGGGAAACATAAAAAATTTACATATGACAACCAAGTACATTACATATTCATCCCACGCATAGTGGGGAAACCAAAATAAGCCATTACATGAGCTTGACACCATAAAATAGATACATGACATAGAGACGAAATATGTAGAGCAAGACTTATGAAAGTCACCAATAACTGATATCAGTAGCATCTGTCAATCACCATTCAGATCAACACCCATGCTTCCTTCTGTTCTCCCTCTGCATTTGTTCCACCTGAAACCAACAACAGCTGTGAACTTGAACTAAAAGCTTCTAAGATAATGCCAACAATGCATCATTAAAATTTTATCTGCTCCCCCTGAACCTGTGCCAGATGGTCTCTATTAGACCCATATCAGACTATCTTCAACCAGAGCCTGTCCCGACTGATATCCATCAAGCCTCCATATACGCGACTATATTTGTATAAACCAGTGTATGTACTCAGATCCTCTTCAGCCAACTCAAGTACAACCACTTTTCTCTGAAACAGACAAGTTTCAACAGCAGGATGAAGTATCAACTACTCCCAGCTTCTGTCTGAGGTATTCAAATGTCTCCCTGGGCAGCGGTTTGGTGAGTATATTAGCAACTTGTTCCTTAAAGGGAACATATTCCAACTTGACCTTTTGTTCAAGTACTTGTTCCCGGAGGAAATGATATTTGATAGGTATGTGCTTGGTCTTTGAAATGCTAATTGCACTTGTATTATCACATAAGATGGAGATAGGTGGTGTACACGTGATTTGAAAATCCTGCAAGGTTTGCATCATCCAAAGGAGTTGAGTGCAACAAGATGCAGCAGCAACATATTTTGCTTCAGCTGTAGATAGAGCAATCGAACTTTGTTTCTTGCTGAACCAAGATACTAATCTGGAACCCATAAAGAATGCACCACCACTTGTGCTCTTTCTGTCATCCATGCTTCCAGCCCAATCTACATCTGTATAAGCAAGAAGAGTGAGATCTGTATCTCTTGGATACCATAAGCCATAATTTTGAGTTCCTTGAAGATACATGAAGATTCTCTTCACTGCCTCAAGATGAGTTTCCTTTGAATTTTCCTGAAATCTTCCAACCATTCCCACTGCATGCATGATGTCTGGTCGAGTACCTATCAAATAAAGGAGACTTCCAATCATGGATCTATAGGTTGGTTGATGCACTGCTGCTGATTCATCATTTGCACTGAGGCTGCATCCTATAACCATAGGTGTACATACTGGTTTCGAATCTTCCATGCCATATTTCTTCAAGATTTGCTTGAGATACTTGGTTTGAGACAAAAAGATACCACCTTCATGTTATTGGATTTGTAGACCAAGAAAATATGTCAACTCTCCAAGTAATGACATTTTGAATTAGTTTTGACTCATAGCTTCTTCATTGCTGCCAAAGATAATATCATCTACATACACAACAAGTATTAGCAATTTGTCATTTTCAATTTTTATATAAAGATTGTTATCTGCTGATCCTTTTGAAAAACCTTGTTGATAAAGGTATTTGTCCAAATGGTAGTACCAAGCCCTTGGAGCCTGTTTAAGACCATATAGAGCCTTTTTTAGTCTGCATACAAGATTTGGATCATTCCCAAGAATGAAACCATCTGGTTTCTCAATGTACACTTCTTCTTCTAAGTCTCCATTCAGAAAGGTTGATTTCACGTCCATTTGAAATACTTTGAACTTCTGAAAGCTAGAGAGAGGAAGGAACATTCTGATGGCCTCAAGTCTAGCAACGGGACCAAAAGTTTCTTCAAAGTCTATTCCTTCTTGTTGAGCATACCCTTTACAAACAAGCCTGGCCTTGTTTCTAATCGCTTCCCCATTTTCATTCAATTTTTTTTTGAAGATCCATTTTGTCCCTATGACATTCTTATCTTTTGGTCTAGGAACCAACTCCCAAGTGTTATTCTTTTCGATCTACTCAAGTTCTTCATCCATTGCCTTGACCCAGCATTCATCTTTGCATGCCTCTTTTACATTTTGTGGTTCAGTGGAGGAGAGAAAATCCAAATAGCTTGAGGCTTCTGCAATTGTTCTTCTTGTCTGTATACCTGCCTCTTTCTGCCCCAAAATTTGAGATTTTGGATGATTCTTCTGAACGTACCTGGATGGAGTCTTATCTTCTATCCTTATCTGTTCTTCTGGTGCCTCTTGAGCTTCTTCTTCATCGTAAGTCTGATTTGATGTTGAAGGATAGTCCTTATCATCTTTGAAATCTTTAGATCTTACCTGCCTAGGAGTGTTTTCTTCTTCATCAATTACTACATCAGTACTTTCAAGAATTTTTCCAAGCCTTTTATTGTAACATTTGTAACCTTTGCTATGAGGAGAGTAACCAAGGAGAATGCCTTCATCTACTCTAGGTTCAAACTTTCCAAGATTCTCATCAGTATTTTTGATATAGCATTTGCTTCCAAAAATTTTGAAATATTTTACCGAAGGAATCTCACCATACCAGAGCTCATGTGGAGTTTGAGTGCTGTTCACCCAGACATTCGTTTTGTTGAGAATAACAACTACAGTAAATGTGGCTTCACCCCAGAAGGTTGCGGGAGTTCCAGACTCATCAAGCATAACACAAGCCATTTGTTGAACCGTTATGTTCATCCTTTCTACTACTGCATTTTGCTAAGGAGTCCTAGCTATAGAGAATTCCCTTCTTATTCCATGTTCTTTAAAAAATCAAAAAATTCATTCGAGGTAAATTCTCCTCCTCGATCAGACCTGAGGCATTTGATTCTGTGATTTTATTCGTTCTCCACCAAGGCTTTGAATGATTTGAACTTTTCAAAGGCTTCGTCTTTGTGCTTCATAAGTCCTATCCAACGCATCCTGGAATATTCATCAATGAATAATACAAAGAATTATTCTCCTCGAGGTGACCTTTTCCTAGAAGGACCACATACATCAATATGGACAAGTTCAAGCAGCGTGTTGGCTGATCCTTCCTTTTCAGGGAAGTTAGTTCTAGTTTTCTTACCAAAATGACATGATTTGGATGTTATATTTTCTGGAATTCTGATGTCTTGAAGACCACGAATTGCCTGGTATTTGCATGCTTTCCTTATCTGTGAGAAACTAAGATGCCCCAATCTTCTGTGCCATAGCTAGTGTTCATCATTCTTGCTTAGATAGCATTGATGTTGTCCTTCTTTGAATATGTATAAATTATTTGGAGTTCTTACTCCTTTGATCACCGTTTTCCCTGTATTAAGATCATGAACACTACATCATTTGATCGAAATATTACCTCAGTTCCTTGATCACACATCTGACTGAAACTTAATAGATTATGCTTTAAGCCATCAACATACATGACATTTCCAGCTTTTACCCTTTCTTTCAACTAAACAGAACCTTTACCTTTTATGAGAGCAGGGGTGTAATTTCCAAAAGAGACCTTCTTCTCCTTCTCTAAGGCACTATATGACTGAAGCTTTTCTTTATCACCTGTCATATGTTTCGAACATCCACTGTCGATGTACCATTGATTTTCCTGCCCTTCCGCATATAAGGCTATACCACATCTTTCTGGTTGTGGTTATTTTATTCTCCATGACTTGGCACTTGAGGCTTGCTCCTTCTGAGTTGTCTACCGAAACCTGCTCCTGCATTCAGAATCTTCATGACCGAAATTGTTACAGATAGAACATTCTATTTCATTTTCAAGAACAGAGAAGTTGTTGTAGGTCCTTTTCATGATCCCAATCATACTCCTCTGTTTATGAGCTCCTCTAGTCATGATTTTCTTATAGGAAACACATTGAGCTTCTTTGTGACCAAAGTTATGATAAGAAAAACATTGGCCATTGAAAAAACTCCTATGATTTTCAAATCTACCAGCCAAATGATTGTAGTTCCTATTGACATCCATTCTTGAGGTAAATTGAGAAGGTTTTACTTGTGGCTAGTTGTAGCTTCTGTTTTTCCTTAAAGTAGATTGCCCCCAATTTACCTAGTAGTCTTTGTTCATTCTTGAGGTAAATTGTCCCTGATTTACCTGATGATTTCCATTGGGTCTTTGTTCACTTCTCCTTGTAGCATTAAGATAACTCTTGGAGGTAGATGGTTTCTACGCTTGAGTTGTTTCTTCATTATATCCCAGACCTGTCTTAATTAGTGGAGAGCATTGCACTTTGATAATCTCATCTAAAGTGTCAGATCTTTTAACAAATCTAAGATTAAGAGCTTTTGTTTTCTCAGTCCCACAATTTCACATTGTAACTTTTCATGATTTTTTTCCTTTTCAGCAAGTTGGAATTGTAGAGTATCTATGATCACATTCTTCAATTATAAACAAATTTTGAGTCTATAAATCTCTTCATAAAGACCTTCTTCATCTATAGCATCCACAAAATCATCATCTTCAAAATCCATTAAAAGTTTATAATTATAGCCTTTTTCATCACTATTTGAAAGTCCATCACTATCTTCATGAGTGTAATAGCTTTTCTTATTTACACTCTGTTTTTTGTTCCATCTAACAGGTTCCTTGCCTTTGTCAAGCTTATCTTTAGGAGGACACTTGGCAGCATAGTGACCGACTCTTCCACAAGAAAAGCATTTGAAAGGTAACTTACCTCTGAATCTGCCAGTACCCCGTTGAAGGTTCTTGACAAAATTTGATTCTTCCTCTTCTTCTGACATATGTCCTAACTCATAGTAATCTCCTTTGCATGATGCCTTGAATGCAGCTTCTCTCCTGTCTGATGGTCCTCCTTTCCTCATTTCGTAATCAGTTAGAATTTCGTGCAGCTATCACATGGTAAGGTTCTGTAGATTCTCCTTTTCTTCTATTGCAGAAACTTTTGATTCATACTTAGGGGACAAAGATCTTAAAACATTTTCAACCACAACAGCCTCTTTTATTTCTTCACCCAAATTTTTCATGCAATTAAAAATCTCATCTACATGAAGGAAATAGTTGGCCACACTTTCATCATTGTGCATTCTGAGATTTTCATACTGAATTCTGAGGGTTTGAAGTTTTGCTCGTTTTATCTATTCATCTCCTTCATAGCTCAGAACAATCTTGTCCCATATTTCTTTTGCGGATTTATACTGCATAACCTTGATGAATTCTGATTGAGATAGACATCTTAATAGAGTATTGACAGCCTTTGCATTTGTTTCATATTGCTTCTTACCAGCCGAATCAGCAGGGGTTGTGGATGGAAAAGTGTACCCTGTATCTATGATATCCCAGACTTCTATACCAAGAGATTGAAGATAGGCTGCGACTCTTACCTTCCAATAGACGAAGTTGGTCCCATAAAAAATCGGTGGCCTGATAGATGCTTCTCTCTCGTAGTTTCTCATGATGCTGGATCTTCCTTCAAGAGATCAAGCGTCTTTAGAAGGACCTTCTATAATACCAATTGTTGGAAATAATACTGAGAGGGGGGGGGGGTGAATCAATATTATCAAGTCAAATATTCCCTTTTTCAAATCCAGGTCAAATACGCTACTTTAGTTAATGAAAACAGCTTATATACGCAACTACTTAGAAGGAAACCCGCGTATACTATGCAAACTTATAATTTACTTTATCTTACAGATGTTGATTATTAATCTATGTATCAGAATCAAATAAATAGTAACCAGAAACAATAAAACAGAGTAGAAGAAAATCACACACAAGAACACGAGATATAAGGTGGAAACCTAATGTGGGTGAAAACCACCTGCTATAATTCGTCTCTATCTTCCTTTTAATTAGAAACTCCTTTTTACAATGATTCTGTACTGGTGCAGCTCTTTACTAGTACGCAGGCTGCAACCTCCCGAGAGCTACAACCCTCTCTCGTTCTCCAGCTTCTCCTAGAAGGGAGCTACAACCCCCTTGGCTCTTGCACTAGCCAAGATACTAGTACGTAGTTGATGACCTACAAAAGGCTACAACCTTCTCTTTCTTCCAGGGACCACGTTTCATAAATTTTCAAACTGGATCCATGAGCATCAATCAATCATCAAGAATTTATGCATCAAACAATCTCCTTTTCACCAATTAGAACTAAATCAATTAGACACTTCTCTGACCGTTGTACCCAGAACACAATAACAGTAACCACACACCAAATTCTAAACCCAGAACACTGCAACAATAAACAAAAGTAGCGAGAACCCAACTCAAGAGATGAATGCTACTTCAATAACCTGAAACCTTGTGCATACACTTCTGTGTTTGGACCAACCTGCGTATACGTTGTTTTCATTCACTGGACCAACATGTATACACGCCTTCGATTCACTGAACCTACGTCCAGATCTATAAAGGATAATTTACTCTTTCAAATATTCAGACACTAATTAACCCAGATTATCAGATTTATAGATAAAGCATGTGTCACATATAACAGATCAAAATCATACAAAGATATTATTATTCAAGCCTTAAGATTATGACCCACCAATAGAACTTATCCTTCTGTTTTTGCTAAGGTTCCTCCTTCATTCAGATCCAGATCTACACCATAACCCCAGTCACCAATATTCCAGATCTAGCACTTATTAGATATTCAATTAATTCAGATGATGCTTTGCCAAATGATCTCCTTCCTCTTTTAAAGCCTTAGGCCTTTCACAATACCACGGTCCAAAACCATAATAAAACAATACCATGGACCGAATACTTGGGATCAACACTTCTGATGAGATACCATGGTCCAAAACCATAGGTTCAAATACGAAGGACTAAATACCACAGACCAAAAGTAAGTTCTCCAACATATACGCGCTTTTCCTTGCATGAAAGTGCGTGTATACTCATACGCGCCTTCGTAACTTCTAATTTGCATGTATACATGCCTTCGTCTAGGTGAACCTATGTATATATCTTTTTCCTTCATTCTGAGAGCCTGTACTGAGATCTGTCACCAAAGTAAGTCTGGCCATCAAGGATAATCCCTATGCCATAGCCCTAAATTAGAGCCACAATGCCAACATCCACTATGTTATTAATGAAGCTCTTACGTAGAATAGGAATTTGGTGGCATATCACAGTTAGAAACTTGCAAATATAATCTGAAAGTATCCCACCTATGAGAAAGAGATGTATTCCATTATGTAGTACTGACAACAATGGAATCATTACATTCTAGGGAAAGAAACGGTCATCCACATAGACCACAAACCCCTGTAGTTCATAAAGACACAAGGAAATTTGTAGAATTATCGCCATTAGAGATGATCCACATATATACAACAGTTCCATTTTAATATTAATTATAAGAAGGGAGGAACCAATAATGTTGCAACGTGGCTCAGTCGACCGTTGGTTATGGAATTGACCACTGTGCGTGACTATTATGGACATGAGACTTTGGGATGACTGCATATTTACAAGAATGATCCAAAAATTTTCACCACATACCACATGCTCATCGAAGGCAAGAAATTTCCACACTTTCACCTACATGACGCACTTTTATTCCACCTAGGGCACCTCTGTATTCCTTCAAGCAAGCATTCCAAGATGATTTGGGAGGTGCAATAGATTCAATTCGCTGGACATTTTGGGGCACAAAAGATAGTGGTAGTGCTGAAGAAGTATTTTTGTTGGTTGATCCATCGACAATATATTGGGATGTACATTAGATCCTGCATTTCCTAGGCCATTTCCAAACCTAGAATCAAGAATAAAGGCTTGTATAGTCCTCTACCCATACCTAGCCAACCCTGAGAATCCATGTTCATGGATTACATGTTAGGCCTTCCTTCTACCAAGCATGGAAATAAATGTGTTTTCGTGTTCATTGATATATTCTCCAAGATGGGTATTTTTGTGTCCATTGAGAGACTCTCTAAGAGGGGCATTTTTGTGGCCTGTAAGAAGAGTATCATAGCAAAATCCATTGCCAAAATCTTCGTTGAATGTGTATGGGTACACTTTGGAATCCCATAGTCCATTATCTTATATTGCGACAGCAGGTTCCTAAGTACATTCTCGTCAAAGCTCTAGTATTTGTTGGATACCAGGATCACTAAGTCCATGACCTTCCATCCCCAAATTGATGGCCAAACAGAGTTTATCAAGGTGATGATTGTGCACATCTTGCACATGTGCAACTCAGATAATCCATGCACATGGGATGAAAGCCTCTAGTACGTCCAACATAGCTACACCATAGATCTTCATAACTCAAATGACCATAACCCCTTTCATGTGGGCTTCAGATTCCAATCGCTATGTTCCATTCATGTTTCCATACCACTCGCAACTACCTAGGAATATCTATCTCATGTCCAGTTCGAATCTGACAAAGATTCCAACTTCATTTAACACATTTAGCACATCTTCTAGTAGGTTCATGACATATTAGAAAAAGCAAACGATATGTACAAACAACCTCATGATCAGCATCGAGTGCCTAATAAGTTCCAGGTGGGTGTCAAATATTGGTTACATCTTGATGAGCCCTGGTATTGCAACAAGAATGTTTCAACTCCTAAGGCTACCAACTTATATTATCAACATGGGTTTGTGCAAACTTAAGAAGCGTCAGCACTGTATGTGTAGTAGACAACTTCCCCTTCCTCTCCTGACTCCCTTTGACGCAATTGAAAGAATTTAATGAAAAAATGTGAAATGAACAAATATATAAGTAAGCCACCAATTCTAAGTTGCAAAAGGTAAATAACAATAACAACATCTCTTCTACTTGGAATGTAACTGGAGGGAAGGAAATCTATTGTCTTTGGAAACATGTAAAATGTAATGAGGAATAAGAAAATATAATCTATCTGTTTGGAAAGGAAATGTAATTTAAAAGATATATATTCTATTTTGTTGGAAGGGAAATTTCTAAAGCACTCTTTCAAAAAGGAAATCACGCTTTTCACAAAGTAAATTACGGAAAAGGAATCTAGACTTATTTGCAGAAATCAACTTTCAAGAATTAATCAATATAAGAGATAAATGATATCCTAACCAAATCTCAGCTCAAAAAAAGTGGCCTCATAACCTTCATGGGCTAAAAATCTACTTCTACCATAAATTTAGAGTGAATTTAGGAAAGAAAATTCAAGAAAACAAATTTCTTCAGGTCTGCTACAGGACTGCTACAAGAGTGACATGATTGCTATAGGAGTGAGCTAAATTTCCTAATGCCAAATAAAATTAGATACAAATGATATGGGATAATTTTTTTACGAATTAGGATTTCCTAGAAATCCATTCAGAGGGGAATAACTCAAAAATAACCATGTTAACCTATGCTCAAATATAACAGAAAATTACTACTCTTAAAACTGGAAATGCAAGAATTCATGATGTAGTTAACCTATCAAATGCCTAACATAATCAAGTGAAAATTCAATGGGGTAAAGTTTGTTATTAGCTTGAATTTTTTTATGACCCAATCCAAGTGTAATTAAATTAAATCAATCTCATTAACATGTTATAAACAATAGCAGAAAATTACAACTATTTTGCTACAAGGGACTTCCAAAAATTCTAGATTTGTGAACTAGTAAAACAATCAAAGTAGCTCAATGATGAAGTTGAATTTTCAAAGATTTCCTAAGTATGAATCATGCCTTTTACTCTATAAATAATCTAAAAAAAATGACTTCTTTCATTTAACCAATATAACCTACAACCAAAGAAGCATGAATAGTAAATGTATAAGTAAGAGATGCAAGTGAAAAAGATATTCATAGAAAACAAAGAGATTGTACAAGAGAACTCTAAGGACGGCCAAGTGCAATGATACGTAGAGTTGTATGATGGAAACAAAGATTTAGAAGCTAAAAATGTCACCAAACTTCATTATTTGAAACAATCCAAGTACATCCCTGCTAGACATGAAATTGGAGCTAATAAGTCACAAGTTTTCTCCACAGGAAGACTAATAAATACATGACCATGGAGGAAAATTCAAATTGGTACTTATTAAAATTAATGAGGAACCATTATTCTTGAGAGGAGGAAGATTTCACTTCTAAAATCCATCAAACAGTAGATCTGGTTCCCAACACTAGGAATCTACATTAAATGACAGGGAGCACATTCATATATTTTCCCAATCACTAGATCTCAAGAAGTTGTTAAATAATTTCATCATACCATGTTAGTTTATTATCCAATCTTGTTCCTCATGTAGCAGGAAGAAAGTCCCTATATTATCTCATCCTCCAAATCTTCATAATCTGCCTAATATTCTGAAGATATTCTACAAAAATAAATAATACTAGGCACAAATATTTCAATTATTTCTAAACATTTGTAATGGAAATATTAAATCTAAAATTATGTCATATAATGTGAAAAAATAGGTTTAATGTGTTATAGGATGGTTAGATGGAACTTGAATTGTATCTAATTTGGATGCCCATCACATTTGCAAAAGGATTGCATTTTTGGGGCCCACTGCAAGCTTCATCAGTTCCTTTATGTGCCATACCATCACTAAGGTTGTATGAGACAATGGTTTCAATCTTATCATTCCACTGTTCCTTGTCCTACACTCACTCTTCAATGTGGATGACCTTCAACCATACTTTCCACCATTACTGGACACATCCAACATCACAAAACAACTCACACCATAAGAGATAAACCTAGACTACATGGAAAAAGACAAAATTGATCAGATCATGGATCTACAGATCAATAACATTGTATCAAGCTATCAAAGTTGACCAACTTCTACACCAAGGCAAGTGGCTCACTAATGACCAAGTTCAACAGAAGTTTCCCCATCTCATAGAGGCACTCAACGCAATGGGAATCACTACCTCCTAAGGGGGGGGACTAATATAGGTGGATTTTGGTGGTCACCCACCTATTCCACTTGGACCCCCTCGATTGTTTCTTTTAGTTTCCTTAATTGTAGCACAATTTAGTATTTTTGGCAGTTTTTCAGGTTGTGAGCTTTTGGAGTTGTTTTGAGGCCCTAAACAGTGTTTTTTTGAAAAATGGAAAGACACGTTCATTTAATTAATATCTTTAATTTAAAGTTTTAGTCCTGAGGTAGATATTTCTAATGAGGTATCTTACACGTCAAATGGATATTGTATGTCAAATTTATGACCCCAGGAAGTTGATGTACCAATTTACCCCAATGGGGCCCACAATTTTTTCACTCCGTCTCCTAGGGTAAGGTTTTTGGATGTTTAAGGTTTTCAATTATTTATCAATAATAAATAGGTCTTTGAGGCTCATTATAATATAGTTTAGAGGTAGGTGGCCACCACATTTCTTCTCATAGATAAGCTACCATCGCCCGAGCTAGTTTATTTCCATTATGTATGTAAGTATATTTCATTTATTTGATATTAATGAAATAAATATTTGTTTATGTTTCATCTATGTGTTTATGTTTATATTTGTATTATGTTCCATTCCTGCATAAGGCCGGATCAATGTAATAGATTGTGAAAGGGATAAGTAAAAACTTAAAGACAACTGAGGCCAAAATAAAAAGTTATGCATATTAGGAAATTATTCATAAAGAATATAATCTAGGGGAATATGTTTATATCAATGACAAAACAAGAAGAAGCACATTGACTTTGCGAACTTGTGCTAAATTAGCACCCAGTTTCTATAGACCATTTTAAATACTAGTCGAAGTAGGACCAATGGCCTACCAACTAACATTATCGGTTTATGTTAAAGTACATAATGTATTTCATGTATCACTTCTGAATAAATATGTTCATGATCCCACTCATGCTATTGACTGGAATGTGGTGCAAGTCAAACTAGAAGATGAGTTTTAGGAAAAACCTTTGAGAATTTTAGGTAGGAGGGAAATTCAATTTGGAATCAAGTCATCACACAAGTTAAAGTGCAATGGAAGAACTTTACCCCTTAGGAGGCCAACTGGGAGATGGAAGAGGAAATGTGGTAGATAGTTTCATCACTTTTTCAGAAGTGTGAAGGTAGAAGAAACACTGAAGATAATGATTAATTCAATGTGGGGAAGACGTAATTCAGAGATGCAATTTATTTCTTCAAACTTTATTATTTTATCTTTAATTGTAAATATTGAAGTTGGAAACATTATTTATGGGGCGAATTCTTCCTTGATGTCTAGAAAAGCATTAAAGTGGTTAAATCCAAGTTGTGGAAAAAAGAGAGGAAAGTGGTAGTCGTCACCATTGTAACCTTCCAAAATTATCCCATATTTCAACGAGAATAAATGCCACAAGAAAAAAGACATAACTCGAGAGTAATGTTATTTCAGGTATTTTTCGTATTAAGAAAAAATAAATAGGAAGAGAAAAAGGTGGCTAGACCTAAAAAGTAGGACATTGCAAAAAACATGTTTAGAAGATGAAAATAGATAAATACCAGTGACTTAGAATAGTTTATGATTAGAGAGGGATATGAGGGGGGTGATCAAAGAAGCATGAGACTTGGGGGGATTTGTTGCATACTAATATAATTGGTTGGGTGGAGCGGGTTGTTTCCTACTATATTTTTGAGTCTCTAAAAGATTTAGATATGTAAATTCTTGTTTTATTTTGGTGTTGCTAGTATTTACTTCTAGTATGGATATGGTTACTTTATTAACTAGTTAAGTGAATGTTTTACTAAATCACCATGTCAATTAATGATAGAAATTACTTATAGATATAAATTAGTTATAACCTACATGGTATTCTTATGATTTCAATAGAATGACAACATTAAGTTAATTATAGCTTTGTGGTAGCTTGACATTAAAAATGGTAGGAAACATGTATTATAAACACTATAGATGATTACTTTTATTGGTTACTATGTGGTCTGACTTAGAACAACTATGTTTTGTGAGTGGCACTATAAGTTGTTGATTTTCTCAAGATTTTTTTTGAAATGCATGCAATGTCTACTTAGTTCATTATTTTAGATAAATTTGTTTTGTAGAGGTATTAGGATTATGCAAGTATGTACTTTGTAAAAACTAATGCTAACTAGAAAAAAGGACTTGTTTCCTTAAAAGCAGGAAACCATATTGAAAGATCAATGCCAAAGAGTTGTAATCCTAAGAAAGGTTGAGGACATTCGTTGTAGATTATGTTTTATCAAACAAATGAATAAATAAAACATAGAAAATATTTTTATCAATAAAGTAAAGGAGAACAACAGAAGGCATATTCAGAACCGAGTCATTCATGATACACACACACACACACACACAAAGATATATATATATATATATATATATATATATATATATATATATATATATATATATATATATATATATATATATATAGATATATATATATATATATATATAATATGGTCGAGCACCCTATGTTACCAAAAAAATAAATGTATTACAACATGTAATGTATCTAAAAATATTTTCCTCGTCATACTCTCTTTTAATATCCTTAACATGTTCAACTATATATAGTTCAAGAAGAAAAATATTATAAAAATGCCATCATTCTTGTATGAGTGCTAAATGGTATATAATATAGCCAAGGATGACTGCCACGGTTCCTATGAGTCAACCTTTCCTTCATGACTGTTTAAACATGCCAAAGTATTAATTATACTAATATAGTCTTATACAAAGAAAAATTAGAGTATATTGTTGATGGAAGGCTATAAAGAAATGAAATAAAGCACAATGGTTAGCCCATAATAGACAACAAATGAGCTCTTTTAGTTTTGTAATAAAATATTTGAATAAATGAATTAAAATTAAAAATAAGTTACAATTACCTAGATATATTTTCACATGAGGATCACCATAGGGGATTGTATCAAAATGGAGAAGGAAAAAAACAATTAATAATCTTCATAATCAAGATATAATAAGATAAATGTGTAAAACAAAAAAGATGGTTTGTAAAGAAGTCACCCCTTTTAATCATATACATTAAGACAAGACTCGTCTTGTGGAATGAGTATGATCCTTAGTAGAGACAAAAAAAAAGAAAGAAGTAAAAGTATAAAATAATATTTAACCTCTATGGTAAAACTAAGCGCTCTTTTGGAGTATAGAAATTTTGAGTGTGAGAAGAAGTGATGGTGAAACCAACTATTTAAAAATAAAGTAATAATCATTTCATAACAAGTTTAGATAATTGTATCAAGAATGAGACACTTGTTGAGAGTGAGTTACACTCGTAGTCAAACTTGATGCAAGGCACATGCTAAGGGATAATGTGCGTCCTCATATGGAGATTCAAAACTAGAGGAAATATTGAAATTCCTTGACAACTCACCCAACACCAAAAGAGAATTAAGTTAAAAAGGAAAGGAAAAATATATAAATAATAAACCCTCATCAGGAAGAGAAAATGAAAGAGCATGTGTCCAACTTGAAATGAAAATGAAAGTTTATACACAACGCTAGAGAAATAGAGAAGGTAAATACCTAGTAAGGAGGGAGGATATCCACAGCTCAATATAACACCAATATTTGAGAATAATGATAACGGGTGAGAATGAAAAGACGCCGAGAACCTGGATGGAAATAAGAGGCTGGATAGTCTCAAAATTGAACCTTGTGTAGAGAGTAACAAATAAAACCACTTTGTAGAAACAAAAGTTAATTAATATTACATACCGTAGGGCCAGGATCCGAACTACTGAAAGTAGGACATACACATTTCGGATCTCCAATAAAATGAAACCCTAATATAGAATCCAGTCCTACTCTAAGTGATAATAGATAATATAAAGGGAAGAAGAGCGCTTTACCTAAAGCCCTTGAAGGACTTCAACAACCAAATAGTGTTGTTAGATCATGAGGTGTTCTTATAAAGAAAGAAAATAATCAGTGTAAGATATAGAAAAGGGGAAGATTTGAGATATTCAAGCCTAAGGAATTATATCTCTAGAGTGTTTCTAGAAATTACTCCAAACACTTAAGGGCCTGTTGTGCTCCACAAAAACCCCCCATTTCATAACATTTTTATTCCCAAAATTATCATATGAAATGGGTCCCTTAGAGTTTAATTGGTATCAACATTGTATCTTTCAAAATGGTCCGAAAACCAAATGAATACATTATATAAAAACCTTTTGAAAAACCCATGTGATCAAATAAAACAATCCTTTTTCATTGCGATAAAGCGATCGCAAGATCGCATATCGCAATGACATAAGGGAGCATAAGTAAGTGGCACATTGGTCTCTGCCGATGCGATATCGCTATCGGCTATCGGCTATCGGCAATACTTCATGCACATTTTAAAGCGCCCCCATGCCATTAGCCCCGATGCGATGCGCAATCGGCGATCGGTGATCGGCGATATATAATACATATCTTATGTGATGCCAATACCCCGATGCGATGCGATATCGCAATCGGCAAGCGGGAGTATTTCATCCACATTGTTAAGGTTTCCCCGATGACCGATTGCGATAAAGCACAGTTTTCGAAAAAGCCGTTAAATGAAGGGATATGATGATTTGTTTCATATTAAAGGCTTGATCCGTCCAGCAATGATTCGCCTGCGCACAACCGCCAAAATGCCCACAGCACGCTTAAATGAATCATTCGGCCGATTAACGATATAATGGGCATTTAAGATTGGCAGGTTTTAAACGGCCATTTAATGTGATCGTAAGTCCTAAAATCCTCCCATGGATTGTGTCTGCGCCAATTTTAAAAGCTAATCCCTTATTACACATCTGTCAATATTTCTCATCACTTGCAAGTTTTCATTGCTATTTCCCTGTATTACGTATATTTGCGCCTTTGTGCAGAATTCATCCAAAGGAGAAAGCTCAAGCAAAATGGGGAAGAAATCCAAGAAGACCACAGGCACTTCCACTACGCCAGCTGTAGGACAGGTTCTCACTGACAAGAAGAAAGGATTAATTTCAGATACAACATGTTCAGGTCTCAGCAGAACTACTTGGCAGGGTACCTACAACTTAATCGAAATTGAAGAACCTACGGTGACAATAGTAGAAGCCACTGCTGATTCCACTCGGAAATCTGAGTGCACTCTTAAGGATTTAGCTGACTCCTTCCTTCACAGGATAGCAGCCAGGGAGCAAATTCTCCCATACACAGACGTAGTGCGGTGGGCGATTGAAGAAATCCCAATCTTGGATAGAACCTTCAGCACCAGAGACGGAAGAATTTTCGGGTCGTTCAAAGCTGAGGACTTGAGGCAAATGTACCATTTGCCTAAGCCAGAGAAGATATACAATAAGGCGTTCCTGGAAAAATTCGCAAATGAGAATGAAGTTGAATCCGAACCCATCAGGGATTGGAGACAAAATCCGGCAAAGCACAAACATGAGTCTTCCGGTAAGTACTCAATTGATTCCCTGGCTTCTCCTTATTGCTACGCTGGAATAATGATGTGTAGATTGTGGGGATTGCATGACTCCTCTAATTTAACCATAGAGATGGTTCCTTTAATGGAAGCTGCAGTGAAGAGTCAAATAATGGATTGGGCCACTATTCTCTCAGATAAACTAGCCAAAGCTGTTCTTGATTTTAGAAATCAGACTGTCATCTCTGAAAGGAAAATTCCCCCATTCTATTACAGTGCATATATTTTAGATACATTATGTTTCAATTCTAAATTTTCCGTGCTCGGTTGGAGGTGGATGCCACAAGATCCCACGGCTATCCACATATACCATCAGAAATTATGGAAGTCCTCTTACAAGCACCATCTGTACCAAATCTGCAATGGCTTTATGGTGCCTATTTATTATTCTATTTTTGATAAACCCATTCCCAAGATTTCCTATCAAGCTTCGTTTGATTTAACAGCGGTAGGGAGTTGGTTTGGAGAGGAAAAATTCACTTATGTTAGAGTTTTCGGTAGCCAAGCCAAACCACATGTTCTCCCTTTGTACATACCAGATAAACTGCTAGCAAGAGAAATCGCTTATCAGATTACGGCTGAGAGTGTTACACAGACTCTCAAGAAAGAAAAGAAGAAGGGTTGGCCCTCTTTTCCCTTGAGGTGTGGTGTCTATACTCTGCATGATCTCAAACATGCAGAAAAGGAAGCCACAAAAATTCAATCCTTAACTCTGGCGACTATCCCAAATAGGCACTTTGATCCAAAGAAAGTTGCCTATAATGCACTAGAACAGGCCAAATTGACAAAATTTGAGCATAAAGAAGATATGTTTGACGACCTGTTCATTTCAGCCGAATCAATAGGTCAGGCTAAAGAATTCCCTAGAATGAAATATAATGATGAAGGGTTGACCGAGTTTAATAAAGTTAGAGAACAGAGGTTGCAAACTCTGCCTCTAGATTTACTAGCAACAACCCTGGCGACATCATCAAGCGAGCCTGGTTGGCAACAGTCGAAGGAACCTCCGGTTATAACAAAGGATCATAAGAAGGAACATGAGGAAAGGCAGAGAAAAGAAAAAGAAGAAAGGTAGAAGAGAGCACAGGAGGAGAAACAGAGGAAAGAGAAAGAGGAACAACAAATGAAAGAGCAGGAGGAAAGACAAAAGAAGGAACAAGAGGAGCAACAGAAGAAAGAGCAGGAAGAAGTGCGGAAGGAGTCCCAAGCCGAAAAGCAAAAACAAACCACCATTGATGTCAATATAGATACTCGTATTGACCCCAAATTGCTCCAGGAATGGAAGCAATTTGACTCTATCATCAGTGGGTTGGAATGTTCCAAGGATACAGACACTTCCAAGACAAACGATACACAGGACATCACTTCACCTCAGGTTCTAAGTGGAACCAACGGCCCACCCATTTCTAAGGATGTTGAGGTAATATCAAAAGACCCCTCCGACCAAATCATTCTCCAGGTAGAAGATATTCCTCCCGTGGATGTCTTCTACAACCCAAGGCATAAAGCAGTGGTTAAACGACAAAGGAAAAGAAGAAGGATTGATCAACCTTCCCTTTTCCCAGAGAAAACTATTATGGGTAGCGTGGTTTGGAAGGAGGAATTCGACCCCTTCGATGACCTGACAAAACTATCACAGTATGCGGGAGCCTATTCGGCAGCGACAATCGATAAGGCATCGGAGGTAAGTCTTTTACTGAAAACCAAGGATCAAGAAATTTTCGCATTACAGGCAGAATTGGCTGAGACAAAGCAAAAGGCAGAGCAGGCAGAGCAGCAATTGTCGACACAAAAGCAAGTGAATAGTCAATTAACTCAGCAATTGCAGGCACAAAAGCAAAGGATTGACCAAAGCATGATCCAGAAACATAAGGAATTATCAGAGGCATTGGCACAATTAAGGGCAGCAAACGATAAAATGATGAAAACAAAGGACGAGCAAATCGCTCAATTGTCATCGCAGCTCGAAATAATAAAGGGCGCTCCACAAGTGGCTGAATTCAGAGCAGAAGCATTACAAATAAACACTGCATTAATATCTCAAATTAGGCTTCTATGTCAACAAATCGCTCAGGCAGAGCCACTCTGTGAATTAACGACATCCATAAATCTGCAGGTAGAGAAGGCCAGAAATGAATTGGATCAAGCCGAAGAGATCATAACTGCATTTCTTGACTGGCAAGACTCTGAACAAGGAAGAGTAGCATATTTTCCCAGAATCTTAGAAACACATAAAGATATACTTTTCACAGAATGGCAGTCTCAGATGATGAAAGCAGAGAGGGCAGCTTCAAGATGTAAATCAACTTCCAGCAATCTAGTTGAACTAGTTAACAACACTCTCTACTTATCAAATATGATTTCCCAATGTACACGAGGAAAGTTGACAACAACAAACACATTGGAGCAATCATGTTATCCTGATTTAGAGGAAAAGGGGAGATTAATCGCTGCGATTAACAGTTTAACTATGGAAGCATATTGGCTCTTCCTGGTAAAGCCGCATACACAGAGAGCCGCCCTTAAGTGCCTAACAGATGCGATCGGGTATATAATTCCCAATATTCAGGATGCCACCTATGCCACCCAGCTCAGTTCGCGCCTCAACAAACCTCCTGAAGTAGAGCCAATGCTTGCGATAAGTCAGCTCAGATTTAAAGGCAAGCAGCCTACTTGATGAATCATGCCACCGATTGCCAGATCGCTGAGGAAAATAGGATCAAGATTTATTGATACCGATTTAGTAGGATTTCAGTTTAGTAGATATTTAGATTAATTTAGTATTTATAGACGCTTTCATTGTTTTGGAAAGGGTCGTAAAGTTTTGTACCAGACTTAAAGACTGAAGTTTGCACTATTGTGCTTCAGTCAATATTTTTTTTATGAAACTGGACCAGTTGTTCTTAATTCAACAAGGAGGCTTTTTATGCAATTGTGCACTATTGTCTTTGTTGAGAATGTTTCTACGTTGAAGAAAGAATTACAAGTAGCAATTGATATCGGGAGTGTCAAAGTAGCTCATATGGTATTCCTATCTATGTCTGAATTCATTCCTGTTATGTGAATTGTTATTTGATTATCCTTGCTATTGTTGATTATATGCATGCGCTTTAACAACAATTCTACATTCTTTCCACTATTGGATGTTTTATGATATGCTTTCCTTTTAATCATGTATATGTCGATAATATAAATGATCAGTGTGGTAATATCGCTTTAATCGCTTTGCTTAACTATTTAGGCACAGTAATCTTGAATGAATTAATATCTATTTCTGTTAGATGGAGTCATCTATATGCCTGTCTTTAGACACAGACCATCAAACGCTACACTTTAAAGCTCAATAGATTCCTGGGTTAGTTCATAATTTTTGTATTCTTGTCAATAGTTTATTTATTCGCTCACCGCTAGCTTAGTTTATAAATCATCCATTCATCCCGTTTATCCACTTTTGGGAAACTCGTCCCATTATCCCCAGTCAGAGCCACTATTCCAAACGGAAAAGGAGCTGTACTAAGGTCCGGACCGAGTGGTTATCCCCGATGTTGTTGCAATGATTTTCAAGGCCTCAACATTTTTGGTGCTAGAAGGAGGGCCTGACTGTGAATGGCAAACAAACCCAAATCTGCAAGCCATTCTAAGAGTAATTCTCCCTCCGAATCCCCTCGAACTTCTCATTCGCATGCTGGTTCTCCAGTATCCAAACAAGAAGAAGAGGAATCAACTACCACTACTCAAACCCATCATACTCGAGAACAATTAAGTCTTGAATCACCTGAAGTCCAGTCTCTTATCCACAAACTTCAGAGCTTCTTGATTTCACCATAGAAATCTGAGGTATCACAAAGCAGTGCGACTTCGCAGTTCAATTTATCTCATCCTCTCACCAGACTTCAGAGCGAAAAGCTCGGTATTGAACCCACTGAGTTCCCTTTACCCAAAAGGAAAAAGGCAAAGAAAAACACTGAAGGATCTGACAGTGAAGAGCTTTCATCCATATCCTCCATTGCATCTTCCCCTTTACAAAGTCAACCATCCACTCCCCCATTACATATTGTTGTTCACCGGGGATTAGAAGCTTCAACATCCCATCCTACTCACTCCTCAACATTATTTCCTTCCCAGACATCTGGAATTCCAGCGGTAGTATCAACCACTACTGCTATTGTAATGGCAGATCCATGGACCAGACCTGGTGCAGTCAATATGCGTGCGCCATTGCATCCATTACCAGATTATCCTGAAAAATGGCTACCCAAGTTTAATCCAGATGATGGAACCCAGGCTGAGGAACACATCAATAATTTCATGTTAGTAGTCAACTTGAAAGGAGTAACAGAACAAGATGTTGTTGTTAGACTTTTCCCTTACACCTTACAAGGATCAGCAGGATCCTGGTATTTGTCTTTACCCTCTGGTTCCATTACCAGTCGGAACACTTGCCAAGAGCAGCTTCTTACCAAATATGGAGATGATAGGTCTTTGGCTACTTTAATAAACGATCTCTCCAATATGAGAATAGAGCATAGGGAACCAATTAATGAATTTAATGCTCGCTTCAATAAACTCCTGAACAAAATCCCTACAGCTTCCAAACCAAGTGAACAAATTCGAAGCGAATGGTATATCACCGCCCTACCTGCCCATATAGCCATTTTTGTAGACAGGGCTGGGAAACCTACCTTAGCTGAAAACATGAGAGAAGCACTTGCTGTGGAAAAGCGCATAAATGCTCTAGAGAAGAAGGCTGCTCTGGAAGACAGAAAAGCCAAAAATGTCTCTTTTAAAGATGACTCGAAAAAGAAAACCCCAAAAGACCCATACGACATGGAAGGTTTGCAAAAGGTCCTAAAAACTTTATCAAATGAAATGGTTGAAATAAAGAAACAGGTGGCCGAAACCTCAACCAAAAGACCCTTTAGGACTTATAAGAAAAATGAATCAAAGCCCCCAAATGTCATATCTAATGCAGACTCAGAGCAAGAAGAAGAAGAGGAAGAGGAAACAATCGCACCGACTGATGATGAAGAAGAAGTAGTAGAATGTCATGGAATGTGGGATTTTATACTCCCCAACTCCGATACTGATAATGAAGAAGAAGCGTTCCCGGTCACTACTAGGAGCAAAAGTACTTCTGAACCTGTTCAGGTATCATCAAAGAAAAGGAGTGCAGGTGCCGCTACAACCAAGGAAAAGGTACCTGCAAAGAAATCGCCTGCAGCAGTTCCCCAAAACCAGCCTTCAACTTCTAATACTCCTTCAACATCTAAAACATTAGTGGTATCCGATTCAATGGAATATAACATTGTTGATGACATGAAGAAAACTAAAGCAAACATTACTATGTTTGAGCTTAGTAAATTAAAGCATCAGCAGAAATTACTTCTTAAGGAATTGAATGCTGTTCCTTCTACACCTCTTCCCAGTGCAAAAGCTGCTAATGATTCAGGCCAACCTCCTCCCGGTATGGTTGAAGCTACCGATTCAGTTTTGATTGGTGATAGATCAAATTATCATACTCCACCTTTCCTTCTAACCTATGAGATTTACAACAGAAACCTTCACAACTGTTTAATTGACTCAGGGGCATCATCTAACATAATGCCAGCTTTAGATTGTTCTAAACTGAACATTGAACCCCAGAAGTCTGCTATTCATATTGTACAGTTGGACAGGACCAAGGTACAGGTTGTTGGAGAGATTAATTCTGTAACTATCAGGTTATCTGCTGATCCCAGAGTAGTACAAAGGATTGATATCCTAATAGCCGATATTCCTGAATTTTACGGTCTAATTTTGAGTAGGGATTGGTCTGAAAAACTGCATGGGTATATTTCTACTGATTGGTCACATATGTGGCTTCCCTATAAGGGTAAGCCAAATCAAATTAGGATCGATCGGGAAAAACATATGGCCCATACAGTTACTGAATTTGAGCAAGAAAACCAGCCGATAGCATTCAACAACAACATTCTCGGGAATTATTCATCAGAGTCATTTTTTGGTAACTTTACTGCCCAGTCATCCCCTTTCTCAGTCAATCATTTTACATCTCAGATTGAGAATTTTTCACAAACAGATAGGTCTAGATGTTTCAATGATACTGAGAAAACTGTAAATAGAATTGTTAATACTTCTTTATTTTGGTCTTTATATTTTGATGGCTCCAAGTCTAGCGAGGGCTCAGGAGTAGGATCTATTTTGGTTAGCCCACAAGGAGAAAAGACAATGCTGTCCTGTAGGCTAGAATTTGAATGTACTAACAATACAGCCGAATATGAAGCCTTAGTCCAGGGACTGTATAAAGCGATCGGTCTTAAAGTGCAATATTTGAAAGTATTCGGCGATTCTGAAATTATTGTTAAACAGGTGAGGAGTGCAATCCATCATCTTTCAAATCACCTCAAGCATTATCAATCGCTAGTACAAGAACTTACTTCGCACTTTTCTGCATTTAACATTTCCTCCATCCCCAGGTATCAAAACTTGGCAGCCGATCTCTTAGCCAATGTAGCTTCCAAGATTCTACCTTCTGAAGACTACAACCTAGATAGATTTTCCGTAGAATTGCTTTTTAGGCCCTCAATTCCTGACAATGTCACTAATTGGAGAGTATTCAACCATGATGAGGATATTTTACAATTTCTAACTTCTGAAAAGTCCTATGACGATCAAATTATTGAGGAAAATGACCATGATCTACAAATGAAAGAAACACCTCAGGAAAATTCAATTCCTAAGCCAGTGGTAAAGCTCGAAGATCTTTATGATATCAAAGACATGTTTAAACCTGTAAGTAATGCAAAGCTCCAAAGTTCTACCCCTAGGTTTGAATTGATAAATCCAGGTACTGAGCATGCTCCTCAAAATATTAATTTAGGATTAGGAATTTCCTTAGAAGAGAAGGAGGCATTCATAAGACTGTTAAGAAAAAATAAACAGGTCTTTGCTTGGAGATACGATGATTTGAAGACATATGATACATCCATTATCTAGCATACCATTCCTATGCTTCCCGATCAGAAACCGATTCAGCAGAAGTTAAGAAAAATACATCCAAACTTAGAGAGCCAGATAAAATCGGAACTTAACAAACTCTTGAAAGCCAAGATTATTTTTCCTGTCCGACACTCAAACTGGGTCTCTAATATGGTGCTAGTCAGAAAGAAAAATGGCGACATCCGAATTTGTATTGATTTCAGAAATTTGAACAAAGTGAGCTTGAAAGACAATTTCCCATTACCTACTATGGAGCAAATACTCCAATCAGTAGCAGGCTCTGAATTGATGTCCTTTCTTGATGGTTTCTCAGGATATAACCAAGTTCTGGTTCATCCTGATGACCAGCTTAAAACCACATTCAGAACAAAATGGGGAACATATGCATATCAGAAAATGCCTTTCGGACTTATAAATGCAGGGGCAACATTTCAAAGAGCGATGGATACAACTTTTAGAGGGTTGATTAATAGAACAGTAGTCGTCTATCTAGACGATATTACTGTATTCTCTAAGGAGAGGTATAATCATTTGCATGATCTAAATCAAATCTTTCAACGTTGCAAAAGATATGGTATTTCTCTTAACCCTAAAAAGTCTTTCTTTGCTCTTGATCAAGGGAAGCTCTTGGGTTTTATTGTGTCCAAAAATGGCATTTATATTGATCCTGATCGGATCAAAGAAATCTCTGAAATCCCTTTTCCACACAATAAAAAATCGATGCAGTCATTTTTAGGCCAGATCAATTTTGTTAAAAGATTTGTCCCAGATTTTTCTCAAATTATTTTGCCACTTCAAACAATGATTAAGAAAAATTCAGTCTTTAAGTGGGGATCAGCAGAAAAAGAAGCTTTTGATCTAATCAAGCAATCAATAATCAATGCCCCAGCCTTAAATACTCCAAATTTTTCTAATCATTTTACATTGTATACCATCGCATCCAACTTGTCTTATGCTGCAGTACTCACGCAGCTAAATGATCACAATCTTGAAGCGCCCATTTCATTCTTTAGTTCAAATCTTCAGGGTGCCGAATTGAATTACTCCGAAGTAGAAAAACAAGCCTTTGCTGTATTTAAAGCAGTCAAACATTATAGACCCTTCCTTTTGAAAACTCACACAAAAGTTATAGTTCCTTTCCCAGCAGTTAGGCAACTATTAATCCAAAAAGAACTAGGTGAGAAAAGGGCAAATTGGGTCACAACGCTTCAAGAATATGACTTAGAAATTAGGCCAGCAAAGATTGTTAGGGGCCAAGGTTTTTGCAGGTTACTGGCAGGAGCATCCAATATTCCAGAATCAAGTGATACAGGTCAAACTGAAGAAATCAATCAGATAAGTGTTACTGATTCTGAATCTCAATATGCAGATTTAATCTTTTATTTAAAGAATGGTTATGCACCTCCAAACCTATCTTACAAGAACAAAAGGGCCATTAGGTTGAAAGCAAAGAATTTTACAATTATTGATGATGTGCTTTTTAAGTAGAATTATGATTCCATCTTATTGAGATGCCTTGAGAAAACTAAAGCACAAAAGGTTTTGCAGGAGTTACATGATGGACCAGCGGGAGGACATTTTGGAGCTAATACAACAGCTCACAAAATTATTCATGCTGGTTACTATTGGCCCACTTTGTTTAAAGATGCCCACGAGTATGTAAGGAAATGCCTCAATTGTCAAACTTCGAGTGGAAGACAACGTAAACCAGCTTTCCCTCTGCAACCAGTCAACATTGAACAACCATTTGAGCAATGGGGATTGGATATCATTGGGGAAATTACTCCACCGTCTTCCAAACAACATAAGTATATCCTTACCGCTACCGATTATTTTACTAAGTGGGTTGAGGCAATCCCTTTAAAGACAGCAAATTCTGAAGCAATCATTGAATTCATAGATCAATTCATCATTACCAGGTTTGGTGTCCCAAATGCTCTTGTTTTTGATAATGCATCTTACTTTTCAGGCAATGCTATGTTTGATTTCTCTATTAAAAGAGGATTTAAATTAAAATATTCTGCTAATTACTATCCCCAGGGTAATGGTTTAGTAGAGTCTACTAATAAAAATCTGATCAAGATCATTAAGTGAACTATTGAACAGAATCATAAAAACTGGCACAAATCCTTAATGTTTGCATTATGGGTTGATAGGATAACACAGAAAGCTTCTATAGGATCTTCTCCGTTCAATCTTGTGTATGGAAAAGAAGCAGTGCTGCCCACAAATCTTGTTCTTCCTTCACTAGCCCTAGTTCAATTCATTGAGGAATGTCCTTCCTCTTCTATTCAGCTTAGACATGACCAAATTCTAAAATTAGAAGAGGAAAGAGAAAAAACCAGGGTTATTCATGCCAAACATCAGCAAGTCATCAAGGCAGCTTTTGATTCAGTCTCATCCGGTTCAAAACAATTCCAAGTCGGTGATTTAGTTCTGAAATGGGACAAAGCCCATGAGGACAAGGGTAAAAACACCAAGTTCCAAAAGATGTGGCTTGGACCGTTTCAGATCTATGAAAAGATAGGCCATTCGACCTTTATATTGCAATATTTATCATGTTCGAGAGATTCTCTCCTTGTTAATGGCCTGATCTTGAAAAAATTCTTCAATTGAGGAGGTAACCCCTTCTCCTTTTATTTTAATAGGATTTTGTAGTTTGTAGAATTTTTAGGAAATAAAGTTGTAAGGTAACTTCCATTGACCTTTTGCTGTGTTTGAAAAGTTGTCCCACAGAAGTAGTATGGATATTTGCTTTTAAATAATAGAACTCTTAACCAAAAGGGATAATTTCTAGGAAATTAGGTATCATTGTATTCTGAAAACATACTTCAAGTTTTGTGAACTCCTCTCAAAGTATAGAAGTATTGTAAATCATTTTCTGTTTTCAAATTGGTCTCAAAAGGTTATGAATATCAAGATAGAAGCTAATCCAATTTCAACATCTTCAACTCTTACACTGTCATCCATTTACTCTTAAGGAAAAAATTGTTCATCCCATTCACTAAAGTTTATGATTACTCAGAGTAATTCTAAAATATTTGATAGAAAAGATAAGAGGTCTTATTAGAAGCCTGCTTACCATGTTCATAGGGAAATAGTTTAACCAGCATTACCAGTACTGCATACCATAACAGGGTAATGGATTAGAATTATAAGACAAGGGGTCTCATCACGAGCCGGCTTGTTCGGTTAGATTACTACCAGTGAATGGCATTGTCAATAGCTGGCCACCAAACCAGGACAATGGCTTTTTATCTTATTAATAACAGAAAAGAAAATGGAATACAAAATATGAAAACATGTTTTGAATTCATTCTGTTAATCACACTCTTAATTGGATGGGACAATGGACAATAGCATGGTTAAAAGGTATCCCTGTCGAAACTATAAACGTTTGCTGGCAACAGAGGCTCTACCTATGACAGATGAGTTTACTATAAAAGCTGATTTGGAAAGGTTTTCTGTTTTATCAATATAAACCAATAAAGGCCTATTTAAAACTTAGAATGTATTTATTTTCTTAAAAGATAGAGGAAATTAACAAAATAGTTTCACTTTATTTGGAATACATATATACCTAGTTATATTAGAATTTTCCCCTTTAATTAGAATTCTATTTTTGAAAAAGTTTAAGTATTTCTATACTTTTCAGAGATAACTGTTTCTTCCAGCGAATCGCCAATTGTTGTGCTCCACAACAACCCCCCATCTCATAACATTTTTATTCCCAAAATTATCATATGAAATGGGTACCTTAGAGTTTAATTGGTATCAACAATGTATCTTTCAAAATGGTCCGAAAACCAAATGAATACATTATATAAAAACCTTTTGAAAAACCCATGTGATCAAATAAAACAATCCTTTTTCATTGCGATAAAGCGATCGCAAGATCGCATATCGCAATGACATAAGGGAGCATAAGTAAGTGGCACATTGGTCTCCACCGATGCGATATCGCTATCGGCTATAGGCTATAGGTAATACTTCATGCACATTTTAAAGCGCCCCCATGCCATTAGCCCCGATGCGATGCACAATCGGCGATCGGTGATCGGCGATATATAATACATATCTTATGTGATGCCAATACCCCAATGCGATGCAATATCACAATCGGCAATCGGTAGTATTTCATCCACATTGTTAAGGTTGCCCTGATGACCGATTGCGATAAAGCACATTTTTCGAAAAAGCTATTAAATGAAGGGATATCATGATTTGTTTCATATTAAAGGCTTGATCCGTCCAACAATGATTCGCCTGCGCACAACCACCAAAATGCCCACAGCACGCTTAAATGAATCATTTGGCCGATTAACGATATAATCGGCATTTAAGATTGGCAGGTTTTAAACGGCCATTTAATGTGATCGTAAGTCCTAAAATCCTCCCATGGATTGTGTCTGCGCCCATTTTAAAAGCTAATCCCTTATTACGCATCTGTCAATATTTCTAATCACTTGCAAGTTTTCATTGCTATTTTTCTGTATTACGTATATTTGCGCCTCTGTGCAGAATTCATCCAAAGGAGAAAGCTCAAGCAAAATGGGGAAGAAATCCAAGAAGACCACAGGCGCTTCCACTACGCCAGCTGCAGGACAGGTTCTCACTAACAAGAAGAAAGGATTAATTTCGGATACAACATGTTCAGGTCTCGGCAGAACTACTTGGCAGGGTACCTACAACTTAATCGAAATTGAAGAACCTACGGTGACAATAGTAGAAGCCACTACTGATTCCTCTCGGAAATCTGAGTGCACTCTTAAGGATTTAGCTGACTCCTTCCTTCAGAGGATAGCATCCAGGAAGCAAATTCTCCCATACACAGACGTAGTGCGGTGGGCGATTGAAGAAATCCCAATCTTGGATAGAACCTTCAGCACTAGAGACGGAAGAATTTTCGGGTTGTTCAAAGCTGAGGACTTGAGGCAAAAGTACCATTTGCCTAAGCCAGAAAAGATATACAATAAGGCATTCCTGGAAAAATTCGCAAATGAGAATGAAGTTGAATCCGAACCCATCAGGGATTGGAGACAAAATCTGGCAAAGCACAAACATGAGTCTTCCGGTAAGTACTTAGTTGATTCCCTGGCTTCTCCTTATTGCTACGCTGGAATAATGATGTGTAGATTGTGGGGATTGCATGACTCCTCTAATTTCACCATAGAGATGGTTCCTTTAATGGAAGCTGTAGTGAATAGTCAAATAATGGATTGCGCCACTATTCTCTCAGATAAACTATCCAAAGCTGTTCTTGATTTTAGAAATCAGACTGTCATCTCTGAAAGGAAAATTCCCCCATTCTATTACAGTGCATATATTTTAGATACATTATGTTTCAATTCTGAATTTCCCGTGCTCGGCTGGAGGTGGACGCCACAAGATCCCACGGCTATCCACATATACCATCAAAAATTATGGAAGTCCTCTTACAAGCACCATCTGTACCAAATCTGCAATGGCTTTACGGTGGCTATTTATTATTCTATTTTTGATGAACCCATTCCCAAGATTTCCTATCAAGCTTCGTTTGATTTAACAGCGGTAGGGAGTTGGTTTGGAGAGGAAAAATTCACTTATGTTAGAGTTTTCGGTAGCGAAGCCAAACCACATGTTCTCCCTTTGTACATACCAGATAAACTGCTAGCAAGAGAAATCGCTTATCAGATTACGGCTGAGAGTGTTACACAGACTCTCAAGAAAGAAAATAAGAAGGGCTAGCCCTCTTTTCCCTTGAGGTGTGGTGTCTATACTCTGCATGATCTCAAACATGCAGAAAATGAAGCCACAAAAATTCAATCCTTAACTCTGGCGACTATCCGAAATAGGCACTTTGATCCAAAGAAAGTTGCCTATAATGCACTAGAACAGGCCAAATTCACAAAATTTGAGCATAAATAAGATATGTTTGATGACCTGTTCGTTTCAGCCGAATCAATAGGTCAGGCTAAAGAATTCGCTAGAATGAAATATAATGATGAAGGGTTGACTGAGTTTAATAAACTTAGAGAACAGAGGTTGCAAACTCTGCCTCTAGATTTACTAGCAACAACCCCGGCGACATCATCAAGCGAGCCTGGTCGGCAACAGTCAAAGGAACCTCCGGTTATAACAAAGGATCATAAGAAGGAACAGGAGGAAAGGCAGAGAAAAGAAAAAGAAGAAAGGCAGAAGAGAGCACAGGAGGAGAAACAGAGGAAAGAGAAAGAGGAACAACAAATGAAAGAGCAGGAGGAAAGACAAAAGAAGGAACAAGAGGAGCAACAGAAGAAAGAGCAGGAAGAAGTGCGGAAGGAGTCCCAAGCCGAAAAGAAAAAACAAACCACCATTGATGTCAATATAGATACTCGTATTGACCCCAAATTGCTCCAGGAATGGAAGCAATTTGACTCTATCATCAGTTGGTTGGAATGTTCCAAGGATACAGACACTTCCAAGACAAACGATACACAGGACATCACTTCACCTCAGGTTCTAAGTGGAACCAGCGGCCCACCCATTTCTAAGGATGTTGAGGTAATACCAAAAGACCCCTCCGACCAAATCATTCTCCAGGTAGAAGATATTCCTCCCCTGGATGTCTTCTACAGCCCAAGGCATAAAGCAGTGGTTAAACGACAAAGGAAAAGAAGAAGGATTGATCAACCTTCCCTTTTCCCAGAGCAAACTGTTACGGGCAGCGTGGTTTGGAAGGAGGAATTCGACCCCTCCGATGACCTGACAAAACTATCACAGTATGCGGGAGCCTATTCGGCAGCGACAATCGATAAGGCATCAGAGGTAAGTCTTCTACTGAAAACCAAGGATCAAGAAATTTTCGCATTACAGGCAGAATTGGCTGAGACAAAGCAGAAGGCAGAGCAGGCAGAGCAGCAATTGTCAACACAACAGCAAGTGAACAGTCAATTAACTCAGCAATTGCAGGCAGAAAAGCAAAGGATCGACCAAAGCGCGATCCAGAAACAGAAGGAATTATCAGAGGCATTGGCACAATTAAGGGCAGCAAACGAGCAAATGATGAAAACAAAGGACGAGCAAATCGCTCAATTGTCATCGCAGCTCGAAATAATAAAGGGAGCTCCACAAGTGGCGGAATTCAGAGCAGAAGCATTACAAATAAACACTGCATTAATATCTCAAATTAGGCTTCTGTGTCAACAAATCGCTCAGGCAGAGCCACTCTGTGAATTAACGACATCCATAAATCAGCAGGTAGAGAAGGCCAGAAATGAATTGGATCAAACCGAAGAGATGATAACTGCATTTCTTGACTGGCAAGACTCTGAACAAGGAAGAGCAGCAAATTTGCCCAGAATCTTAGAAACACATAAAGATATACTTTTCACAGAATGGTAGTCTCAGATGATGAAAGCAGAGATGGCATCTTCAAGATGTAAATCAACTTCCAGCAATCTGGTTGAACTAGTTAACAACACTCTCTACTTATCAAATATGATTTCCCAATGTACACCAGGAAAGTTGACAACAGCAAACACATTGGAGCAATCATGTTATCCTGATTTAGAGGAAAAGGGGAGATTAATCACTGGGATTAACAGTTAAACTTTGGAAGCATATTGGCTCTTCCTGGTAAAGCCGCATACACAGAGAGCCACCCTTAAGTGCCTAACAGATGCGATCAGGTATATAATTCCCGATATTCAGGATGCCACATATGCCGCCCAGCTCAGTTCGCGCCTCAACAAACCTCCTGAAGTAGAGCCAATGCTTGCGATAAGTCAGCTCAGATTTAAAGGCAAGCAGCCTACTTGATGAATCATGCCACCGATTGCCAGATCGCTGAGGAAAATAGGATCAAGATTTATTGATACCGATTTAGTAGGATTTTAGTTTAGTAGATATTTAGATTAATTTAGTATTTATAGACCCTTTCATTGTTTTGGAAAGGTTCTTAAAGTCTTGTACCAGACTTAAAGACTGAAGTTTGCACTATTGTGCTTTAGTCAATATTTTTTTTATGAAACTGGACCAGTTGTTCTTAATTCAACAAGGAGGCTTTTTATGCAATTGTGCACTATTGTCTTTGTTGAGAATGTTTCTGCGTTGAAGAAAGAATTACAAGTAGCGATTGATATCGGGAGTGTCAAAGCAGCTCATATGGTATTTCTATCTATGTCTGAATTCATTCCTGTTATGTGAATTTTTATTTGATTATCCTTGCTATTGTTGATTTTATGCATGCGCTTTAACAGCAATTCTACATTCTTTCCACTATTGGATGTTTTATGATATGCTTTCCTTTTAATCATGTATATGTCGATAATATAAATGATGAGTGTGGTAATATTGCTTTAATCGCTTTGCTTAACTATTTAGGCACAGTAACCTTGAATGAATTAATATCTATGTCTGTTAGATGGAGTCATCTATATGCCTATCTTTAGACATAGACCATCAAACGCTACACTTTAAAGCTAAATAGATTCCCGGGATAGTTCATAATTTTTGTATTCTTGTCAATAGTTTAGTTATTCGCTCACTGCTAGCTTAGTTTATAAATCATCCATTCATCCCGTTTATCCATTTTTGGGAAACTGGTCCCATTATCCCCAGTCGGAGCCACTATTCCAAACGGAAAAGGAGCTGTACTAAGGTCCAGACCGTGTGGTTATCCCCGATGTTGTTGCAGCGATTTTCGAGGCCTCAACAGGGCCCAATGGCCCTTATTCAAAATTCAAGTAGAAGAATTGCCTCGCATGAAGAAGAAGGTAGAAATGATATAACTAGGAGGGATTTAATAGTAATAACCCAAGAAAAAATATAAGTAAAAGAAACGTAGGACTAATCCTTGAATGAAAAAAGACCTTTACTGCATAAATAAACTAGAAGATCCTGAAACTCTGCATCTAAAGTTCCTCTTACAGAACCCTGGGAAAAAATCAACTATTAGACAAAATGATACTAAAAGAACTACAAAACATGAATAGGGTTATGAGTATCCTTAAGAATCCTATAGAAAACAACAACATTTATAATATTTAAGAATAAAGTCATAGAGAATTAATTTAATGAAAGCAGCAAGAGAACCTATCGACATGGGTTTCAAAATCCCATTACCAGAAAAATGCTACTAGTCAAACCCTAACATGGTGGAAATATCAGATGTAACATCCCTATAATTTATTAGAGCATTCTCACGACATACAACAATTACTTCCCGAGAAACTTAATTGAATTTCACATTTATCTCTCAACATATGAATTCTAATTACTAAGATATGTAGTCCTTTTTATGATGCAACTAGTTGTAGTCCTTTCTTTCTTAAATCTTTATCCACAATAATGATTTTTATTTCATCATAGCCTCTATCAAATTAAGAACACACAATATACACTAATTATAATACTACCTAGTCTAGCTCAACACCTTATTCCATTCCATAATTATAATCATATTTAAGTCATGAATAATTCAACCTTTCAACATTGCAATTTACAAAAAGAGTTGTACACACACACACACATAAATTAATACAATTTTAGTTCCACCCTCGATAGTTTTAGGTATAGTAATATTATGGGTCTTATATAATTTTCATGTGAAACCCCATTATACCTATCGTAGTGTTTTCTTCTCAAATATGTACAAAAGAAGCCCACTTAAGATTGTGGATGACAAACAATCTCAACAATATAAATGGCTGCTAAACATTGTAGATCTGCAACAATTGTTAGAAACAAAACTTGCCAAAGTCCTGATCTGTGCTAGAACCATAGTTAAATGGAAAAAAGAAACAGTAATAACTCCAATCATCCAATGGAAACTAGATATCCAAAGAATACATTTTATTATAATACCTATGAAGAGAACAAATGAATGTTACCAGTCCGCCTCTATATGATGGGTTCTTAGCTATCCTAAAATGTGTTGATATTTTTGATAGGGTCTCTCTCCTCTATAATTGGTAAACCCAACAAAATGAAATGTTTGAGCTCAATGGAAACTCAAATGGAAGAAAAATGGTGGTGGACAATGGAAATAATTAGAGTTACAACCCTGAGCGTAACAACGGAAATAATCAAAAGTGAATAATGAATGGAAAACCCTTCTATTTATAACAAAATATTGAGTTATCCTTGAATAATGAGCAAGATATTATTAACCCCATTCCTGGAATAACCACTTGGAATATCTTATTATATTTGGTTAGGAGGAAAAAGGTATTTAAACTTTTATTTAGAAATAATAAACAAATAATGATTTATTTAATTATTCCTAATGAATTTAGCCAAATTTGACAAAGAATAATAATTAATTAGTGATTAATTAATTATTCTTACAGAAAAATAAGATAATTAATGATTTATCTGTTTATTTTTCATGATTGGGTCAAATATGACAAGGAATAATAATTTAACAATGGTTTAATTAATTATTCATAGAAGAAAATCAAATAAATGATGATTTATTTAATTATTCTTCATGGGTTTAACTATAAATTACTTAACAAAGGTGGCTTATTAAGTAATTTATCACGGTGAAAGCAATTTTACTATGGTAAAATTGGCTTTACATGGTGTACTTAGATCCATCTAATAAATTAGGCCAGATGATCAATTTTTTGGTGATAACATATTACCCCCCAACGCACGAGTGTTAAGAGAAAAATGTATGACTGAAGTACATTGTAAAGACACAATCACTAGACAACATAGGGGAGTTAGAAAGAGAGAGAGAGACCAATAAAGCTAAAGCGGAAGAGGGTAGGGGCAGAGGGGGTGAGACTAATGCAAGTCTCCTTTTATGTTGTGGTACTAGACCTCAATGAGGTGGGGGAGGCATATGAATACCCACCAAGATAACTTAGTACAAAAATAATGGTGCGCCTAGAAACATAAAACTGAGCAATGAAGTACATATTGAATGGTACATGACATGCTGGCATAATAGAGCCAGAAAATAATACAATGCGTCCCATATACATAACGCACATGGAAAAACATGCTCCAGGAATAAATACAATAATATCTAAGTACATGAGATATAATGGCACTTCCCTCAAAAAGTGGGTGGGCAGGAGGATTAAAAAACCGAAGAAGCCCGTTTGAATAGGGAAGGGCTCTGCAAAACTAAATGGATCATCTAAAGGAGACGTGCATGCTATGAAAACTGCAATCGATAGGAACTAAACCCATCAAATCTACAGAATTTCATTTGAGGCTGTAGCATAATATGAATGCTATTGCACATGTGCGGGGCTACTTCAAGGGCCACCCCCTCATGAGGTCTGGAACATCTTACACACACCTGGGAATCACTGGTAGAATCTGCTACATAATAGGACCATTGAGTGTATGAATCATGAAAATGAAACAAACAAGTCAAAGGGAAATAGAGAGTTCCTCTGCTCAATCTGAGGCACCAAACAAGAATGGAATTTGGAACCAAGATACTCTTCCCTTTAGGTCATTCTTCTGGAATAAATGACCTGATGTCAATAGAATAGGGCCCGTGATAGGTGAGGCAATGAGGATCCTCAAATAAGGCATGAGGGAAAATAGTAATGTGACTGATCGACTAACACTAGGGATAATGGAAAAAATTGGACTAAGGGACAAACAGATGACTTCCCTTGTTAGAACATAAAGTGCATGGTTGACTTGGCAACAACTGAATCAACTCTGGAGGGGATCGGGATAGTATAACTGAAGGAAAAAATGGGAAACACATGATGAACGGTATGAGAATATGGATGGAATACTGTGACATGATATAATGGGATGGGAAATAGACTCCATGGATGCAAGGGTGACTCATCGTGGATGCTTTGAACAAGGGTGAATCGATGATGTTGCCACATAGAAGATAGCTGGTGGGGACCATCAAAACATGAGTAAATGATGGTTACTCATGAAGAAAATCGACATGTGGTATGAAAAGTATTAAGAGGAGGTGGACCTATAAGAACAAGTGTCTCTTTATGAATAAATTCAATTTTGAGAGACAACGAAGTGACCCTTCTTGGAAAAATGACTTCCTGGTGAAGTATCAAGTCAACAAAAAATTAAGAAGCCAAATTATAAATCTCAATCAGAGCTTTCTAATGGTGTTGATGGTTCGTCAATCGGAGCTATGGTTTGGTCACAATGGGCGACATAAAAATTGTGGATTTTTTTTATTAAAGGACATTTTCCATCCAATTTGGATTCATTTTCTAAGTGAGTCATGGTGAATTTGGAGAGAAGGAAAAGGCCCTAAATCTTGTGGATATCATAGCAGAAAAGCAGACCATTAGAATTAGGACCTGTGACTTTCACGTAGGTGGCCTTACTCATCTCTTCAATTTCAGTGGTTTATTTCCTTATTTTTTGCACCTCACAGCTCCCTGGGAGACCCCTGCTCTTCTTCACAGTCGCATCATGCCTTTTGGGCCCATAAATGTGATCTAGCTGATAGAAAACAACTAGAAAGCTACGATCTCACACTTTCTGGGTAGAAAACTGTGATTTGGTGATCAAAAGGAGTGGTATGCTGGCCTGGTGGGCGCTGTAGGTTGATCTTCATAGACCAACGTCTTCTTCTCTGAACTGAAAAGACATGTGATGTTTTGTAGACATGGGAGAGCTAAAAAACAACTGGAGTGAATGAGACTTGGATACTCTTTGATCTAATATCTAGATGGATCAGGCGGTTCGAGGGGCATTGGCTTGTTATGGGGTTCTCAAGTTGGTAGAGAACCCATTGATGAGGGTAGGTGAGTTCTTGCTATCAATAGTTATGAGCTATTATGATCCAGACTAGGAGGTTTTTGTCATGCAGGGGCACAATATTGATCTCACATTATAGGATATTTATTTTGTTGACCAGTATGCCTCCCCTCGAAGTGGTGGGGGATATTCATCCAGTGTTGCCTCGTGGGAGGAATATTACTAAGTTTTTGGAGCACCATTGTTCACAGGATGTTCATGTCAAGGGAATGACTATCCTGATTGGTGATCTAGAGTGGCTAGAGACATGGGTTGTTGCCACAGTTGTGCTATGGGTCCTGGGTAGCCGGCATTCCACCATATCACTAGTAGGCAGATGATGCTAGTTAAGAGTGTTTTCGCCGAGACCTACTATGGGTGGGCCCAAATGATGTTGTCATCAACGAAATGATAGTTGATTCTATGTAGGAAGCAGGTGAACCATAATTGTGCTTTTTCTATAATATTCTGCATTCTTCTTAGAGAGGATACCCACCTTTCGTCCTCATGTACATATTAGACGGGTGTTCTGACTCGATTTTTTCATACAATGTTATCAAATGCCCCTCTACATTGATGATTACCCTTATAGTAGGCTGAACTATCAGGGAGATCCTAAATTACCACTTCTTCCTGAGCGAGCATGGGGACTAGATGGTATGTATTAAGTTGCTATTTTTATGTTCATTTCATATTTTTATCACATTTATATGGTACTGACTGTAAAATATGTGGTATGCAGACATAGCGCTGGTAAAACCGACAAGATATCCAGGACGAGCCACAACACCTGGGGCTGTAGATCAGGGGACGTCATCATCATGTGAGGGTCTAGAGGATAATGCACTACTCGATGATCTACATCGTATGTTTGATGTACTCTTGACCTGAGTTTCAGAGCATGAATGGCATGAGTTAGATGACCAATACATAGATGAGTGTACCAGCCTTCCCTCATAGTAGTGAGGCATGAAGGTGGAGTAGATCCTTTAGCGCGGGATCTGTTGGATAATGACTAGATGTGGAGACATGTGGGTCCCTTTGGTTTTTGTAACATGCTATGGGCATATCTGATGTATTTAGAGCTATGTGCTCCAAACACTTATATGATACATGATATGATTATGCATTTTGATATGACAATGATGGTTCGCCATCTTTTATGTTTATGGTTATCTTCTGTGGTATACATGTGATAAATACCAATCTAGAATGTTATTTCCACTGGTATCTACATTGTTATTTTGGGATCTAGGAACATGATTGAATGTGATGGTTTCAAACTCATGTACCAACAACTTAACTAGTAGATATTTTATAAATAGTACTTCGTTATGCACATTGAACACACCATTCAATTGCATTACAAGTAGCAAGGAATCTAAAAAAACATGAAGATGAAGGATGCGATGAGTAAGGGAATCAACTAACAAAGCTATCACTACATCATATTCAGGTTGATTAATAGTGGAAAATCCAATGCACACACCATTTGAAAGGACTAACATATGTAAGGGGGTAAAAACGACCTAGGTTGCTGAGGCTAAATTCTAGGAGAAGTGACTTGCACCGTCGGCATGACCAATATATAGTGTGGATGATGGATCCACCTGAAATGTTCAAAAGAAAATGAATGAGATGATGGAATCTATCTAACTTCATGGAAAGAATAAAGACATGCAAATCAAAGGGATATTCTATGAGAAAAATTTGTTAAGGTAGAGTGCATTAGGATAATTAGGAAGGGAATGGCCTTTAGAATCCTTCAAAAATATTCCCATTTACCTAAGCTCAAGGGTAATCAGGGGTAGACATAGCTTCCATGATGTCGCCATCAGACTGGAAGATGGGCAGATGGGAGGAAGACTGACTACATAATGTGGCAGTGTTACCTCATGCATCAACATGAGAAATAAGGTTCACACACGAGTCATCTTGAATGGTAGATGACGAGGCATTAGATGGAGGATCTATAGATGTTGAGACCTCGGATTTTGTTGAAGGAGGTTCAATAGAAGCATGCATAAAAACCTTACAAAGGTTTTCCTGTGAGGAACTCAAGGATGACGATGGGTAAAGGATATGGCCTATGGTGTCCATCATCTTGACATGTTGGGGGGGGCGGATCATGATGGTGGGACCAGAGTCCCCTTGTTCGGGTTGACTAATGGTACCATAATCCATGGGTAAAGGAGTAGGGGTTCCACTACAAGTGGCCTCATATTGTTGAAGCCCTTCAAGGAAATCACAAAATTCATTGAAACGAGGGAAACAATGAGAATAGTGACCATGATGATCACACAAGGCACAAGGGTGATTTTTGCGTAATGTTCTGAGTTTCTTAGGTGGACTTGGTAAGTTAACATGGAATTCAGGGATATTTGATTCTCGGAATGTTTCATGAACCAAATATTTGAGATGAACAAGCTCATGACAATTATTGGTGGTGTGTCGAACCACTTTACAAAAAGCACATGGAGGTGACGACTTTGGGGCCTTAGGGGTTGGAGGACCTTGGGGAGCCTTATCTTTTGGTTCATTCCTCTTAGATTTGCCCCCATATCTGGATTCTTGTGCAACAGGAGCGGGTTCTTGTTGGGCTTGTGATGGAGCTAAAGCAGCATTAGGGGTTGTAGTTATCGGCTGAACTAGGATCAAAGAATGATAATGTCATAACTGACTAGGCGGAATTCTTGCAGGGGGATTGATGTATCATACTCGGATCCATAAAGTCATGTTAGGAAGCACCAGTGAAGCCATGACAGGGACAAAAAATACACTTGGAGGGGGGACTAAAAAATGTATATGGCCTGCAGGATAATGTCCCAACAGAATAGCTCCTGGATGGTTAAGACTTGGAGGAAAATTTCCTAGTGGAAACATAGGAGAGGCACCCACAAATGGAAGTGGTCCTAAGGTGGTGGATCTAGAGGGATCGGCTGGGATGGAAATAGTAGGGTGCTAAGGAGCTGGTTGTTGATTAGATGTACTAGACTACTTGAGACTAAGCTGTGACGATTGTAACATTCAAACACTTATAGAGTTAGGCTCTGAGATGATAGGGGGAGGATCACAGAAAGCACCCTACAATGACGAATATTTATATACTCCAGTGGAGACACTAGTGAGAGGATGTGAGGACTGCTTATCTGACATTGACAAGATAATGGACTCGGGGGAGATCACGGATGCTAGCTCATAGTAAGTCAATTGATCCATGGTAATGATTTTCCCTTCATGGGAGAACCACATCTTACGAAACATCGTAGATGCGACAGTTAACATGGCATATGTGTAACTACGACCTAAGATAATGTTATAATCCAAAGGGGAAATAATAAACTCAATGTCAACATGAACAGTCTTTCCCACAACGGTCACTGGAAAGTTGCGGTAAATGCCAAGGGACTAGGAGGAGTGTTTGTCCCAAGCACACAAATTTGGGACAACTTAGGTGATTTAAGTCATTTCCTAATGGTAGCGAACATCGCATAGGTGGATGCACCTTCATCAATAATGCATCGGGAGATGATGGCGCTATGGAATCGGACTGGTATTTGGCAAGCAATGGATGAAGGAAATGGAGGATGTTTTGATGTATCAACTGGGAACAAAATCAAATAATTGTCAGAAGGATCTACCCTTCCCAAGGCAGTTAGTAGATTTTCCTTTCGAGATGGGGAGGACTAGAGTACTTCCATCATTGACATTGTGACAGGTGATCGGACTAAGTCGTCTACTATATTGTATGTATGGGCAGCTCGGTTGGAAGTTGCATTATGGCATAATGGTCCCTTCGTGATCTTAGGAATGTCATCAAATTTAGGTTGAGGGATCTGTAATAGACCATTTGGTGTCATAAGAGGCTCAACAGACGCTTTGGTTTTGGACTCAGTGGCAGACGAAGTCGATGGCTTGTCATATTGATGCGACCGAGTTTGCAAGTTGATATTGGAGGGGTTAACCTCACCAAAATTCATCATAAGGATCTGATAGTCACCAAGTCCAGAAGGTTGGGGGGCATGGGCTGCTTGACTTGGTTGAGGTTGAAAAGAAACAAATCCTTGCTGAGGGAAAGGATTTATAATCAGTATTAGTTGAGATGGCATATGATTCTAAGGTGAATGTTTACCTCTAGAAATTGCTTGATCTTCCCACATTTGGTGCACATAGGGTAAGAGAGGACACTCATGTGTATAGTGGCCATGTACACCACAACTTGCATAAGGCTTGTTTGTATAAATAGCCTTGTTCTTCTTGGGTTGGCTGCCGTATTGCTGCTTGTTGGTGTTAGGTTAGTTCCCCTAGGTTTCACTAGGTTGGTTACCTTGATTACCCTGGTTTCCCTTGTTACCTTTTCCCTTATTATTTTCCTTCAAATTTTGGCGATTGGTCGCACTCTGTTGTGAAAATACCTGACCCTGAGCTACTGGTTCTTTTTGGAGTTGAGGATGTATCATAGGCTACAATGCTAATGCTTGAGGGGTTGTAGCACTCGACTGTGTATAAGGAAGAGCAACAGTTTGGAAAACGGGTTGGGGCCCTGAAAAAATGTTGCTAGCTGGAGGGGCATGAGTGTTGGACGAACTATTGCCCCCATGTGGATAGACATAAATTTGTTGAGTATATGGTGAAGGATGTGAAAGGGTTCCAATGATGTCGTTAGCGGTGCGAGATGCCCCCGATGCATTTTCACTTCTAGGATGAGGGAGGTTTCGGTATAGACATAACTATATTGAGCATAAATCAGGTCATATATCAGAGCGGTTTGGAGAGATTCTTCCTCAGTCTAAGGAAAATGGGATGTGACATATTTTCCGCTGGGTGATAAAAGGCTCCTAAGAAACCAAACTAGGTAGGCACAGTCTTCGAAGGGTCGGGCATGACATGTGCTCCTCCTTCGACACCATCTTGAACATTGTCGGAAAAGCGAGTGGTAGAGGACTAAAAAAATGAGTTCAATAGCTCCGTACCATTGTCGTGCTAGAGAGGTAACTAGAAATATGAAAGGATCACTTTAGCAAGTGTCGTGAAAATGGAATGAGATGCGGTGGGCTGGTCTACATACCATTTGGCAGCCTCTCCAGTGAGCGTGGGTTGGAATTGCTGAAGACAAATCAATTCATCGTTAATGGAGTTGGATGAACACCACATGTGGAAGGATTGGACATATTTGGTAGGATCCTCTCGAGCATTATCCTCAAACTTTGGGATGTCTGAGGGAAGCTTAGTCGACATAGAAGGCCAACTAGGATCATGGTGTATGGGGTCATTTATAAAATGGCTAATGTCCAGTAGACTTAACCCAACCATAAAGGGGAGCATGGGGGCTACCATAACGGTTCCTGAGACTTTTCTACTCAATGCAACCACTGGGATAGAATCGAAGCCAACACCAGGCAGGGTTCCTACGTCAACTATGGGTCCAAACATGGTGATGATATGCGGTGAAGGACGTTTTAAATTACATGAGGAATTAGATGAACCAAGAGAATAGTCGTTATGGGGACTGGGAGGGCTATGAACTCAAACCCGATAGGGAGGGGTAATATTCCTAAGCGAAAACTGGTGCTAAAGGCATGATAATCTCTACCATAAATGCCTCGGTGGCTCAATGGTGGTAGCATACACGTGAGCCATAAATGGTGAAGGGAGATCAACAATATGCCTTTGTCTTGATGAGGGGAGATAAATTTGTTATGTTAAGTCTTGGCTTGGTGGTGTAAACCAATCTCCCTTTGCTTAAGGTGTGCTTGTGTGTGCAAGTGTATTTCTTGATTAAGCCCAGATAATGTTTATAAAAAATAATAAAGCTTGCTAGAAATAAATTGAAATTAACAACAAAAAATTAACAACAAAACAATTAACTAAACCCCACCGAAACTAGGTTTGCAAACATTGTGCTGGTTGGTGGCTAAATCGATAGAAAACACACTAAAAATATGGAGAGATCTAATTGTCAATGTGACTGGGATCAAGTTACACTAGGTTGCTGGAAAGTGGTGTAGCATCAACAAAAAACTAGAGAGGAATATCGCTACAAAAAGATAGGGAGATGGGTGAGACACCTAGGGAAACCGATGGGACCCTAAGGCCAATGAACAAGCAAGTTGTAATATGAAACTATGGATGGTGAAAAACTATCTTTATAGATCTGAAACAAAAGGTTACAGATCAGGAAAATATGGTTGAAAGTGCTACAGAAACTTAGACTACTCACTTAGCTAAACTCCTCCTATAAAGGTGGAAGCATACTAAAAGCCCTAGGGTTCCAAAATCCACTTCAACAAGTAAATTAGAGTAGATCAAGGCCTAAGCGGGATGAGATAGGGGTCAAAAAACCAAACGGACAACTCTCAACAAAACCGAGAGACAGATCTGATAAAGACCTAGAAACCCTAATATCGCAAGTACTAACCTGTTTTTATGTGAGATCACACTTTTTGGGATAAAAGGTGTGCTCGGGGATGCATATAGTACTTTTTGGGCTAAAAAGTGTGACTTCTCCTCACTGATTCTCGGTCAGCAAATCCCAGAAAAAACTGTCATCTCTATCATGGCTGGTTCCTGTGACTTGCGCAAAAAGAACAAAAAGCTTCCAGAAGTAAGAAATTTAGTATATCTAGGGTTAAAAAGTTAGGAAAAATTAAGAGAATAAAAAAATGAGTAAACCCTAAGCTAAAAATCAAAGGACACCCAAGTCTTTGGATCTGAAGTATAAAACTAGTGGAGTCGCCAATTTTGTTGTAGTGTTTTCTTCTCAAAGATGTACGAAAAGAACACACTTAAGATTGTGGATGACAAACAATCTCAACAATATAAATGGCTGCTAAACATTGTAGATATGCAACAACTCCTAGAAGAAAAACCTTCCAAAATCCTAATCTATGCTATAATCATAGTTAAAAAAGAAAAATAAATAGTAATAACTTCAATCATCCAATGGCAACTTGATATACAAAGAATAGATTCTATTATAACACCTGTCAAGGGAAGAAATAAATGTTACCTGTCCCCATCTATGGGATGGGTTCTTGGCTAACCTCAAGCGTCTTTAGCTTTTTCATAGAGTCTCTCTCCTCTATAATGTGTAAACCCAAAAAAATTAAATGTTTGAGCTCAATGGGAACTCAAAAGGAAGAAAAATGGTGGTGGACAACGAAAATAATGAAAAGTGAGTAATGAATGGAAAACCCTTCTATTTATAACAAAATATTGACTTATCCTCAAATAATGAGCAATACTAAAATATTATTAATCCCATTCTTGGAATAACCACTTGCAATATTTTATTATATTTGGTTAGGAGGGAAAACATGTTTAAACTTTTATTTAGAAATAATAAATAAATAAATGATTTATTTATCATCTTAAGGAATTGGTTATGGAATAATAAAAAATAATGATTTATTTAATTATTCCTAAGGGATTTAGTCAAGTTTGACAAAGAATAATAATTAATTAGTGATTAATTAGTTATTCTTAGAGACATAAGATATTAATGATTTGTCTATTTATTTTTGATGATTGGGTCAAATATGACGAATAATAATTGAACAATGGTTTAAATAATTATTCCTAGAAGAAAGTCAAATAAATAGTGATTTATTTAATTATTATTCATGGGTTTAACTATAGATTACTTCACAAATATGGTTTATTAAGTAATTTTCCACAATGAATTAAATTTTACTATGGTAAAATTGGCTTTACATGGTGTACTTCGATCCATCTAGTAAATTAGGCTAGATGATCAATCTTTTGGTGAACAGTACCATTTATAAATGTTTGTAATTGTTTTTTAGGCCTAAGCTATTACCCATAGTGCTCACAAAGTACCTCCTCATCAAAGTAAACTATGACATTAATGTTTCTCCATGGTCATGATATTCATATTCTCATTGAGTTTATAGATTGAACATTCAAACCTCTAGACTTGTTGGAGGTTCGCAATGGACAGATGGTTTAACTTGGTAGTATATTTGGACTTGATTGTGTGAAATAGTGACATATGATGGTGCAAACCACCTGTCATTTAGCGGATGAGTTGTAGGCCCATCAACATTCCAAATTGCTTAGGATTTTGATCAACAATGGAACAATTTTAGGGTTAGTTTTGATCACTGTAATTGAAAGTCTCTCCACCATTGTAGCACATTTTCAGTTGAACTAGTGAGGGTTTTGATCTCTACAAAATATTTTTTGTTATGGATAAATACTAGTAACCATCCCTCTTATTGTTAATTTATACAACTATCAACTTGGTTTTGATATCAATTTTCCCAGAGGGATCTTAACGGTGCACATGACAAGGTATTTATCTCTTATCGAAGATTGATTTATTTTTTTCTTCAACAAAGGTTATGGTTCTTAATTGTTCTTCTAGCTATTGTTAATTCCTTTTCCATTTCACTTCTATCTCTAATTATATTTCTTTTGGATAAGGGTTTTAGGTGGAATCCCTAAACTGGTTTCCCAGTAGCAACACTTATAAATTTATGGTTCAAAGACATGTCTAGATTTTTTCGGCTCTTGTTTAGGTAAATTTGTACTCTTAAGGAAAGGGACCTTATTTCTGCAAGTTGGATTTTTAAAATTTCTTTTATAAAGAGGGTTTCCTATCTTTGTTTGCAGATGTGTTGTAAGGGAGGGTATCCTCAGAGGCCCTTTCCCTTCACACAATTTCTAAACCAACTTTTTATCTCAGCTATGACATTTCTAGGTGCTTACAAAACCTTAATTCTTAATAAATTGTAAAAAATCGTTCTATTATGGTGATGGATACCACTCTAGGGTTCTAAAGATTTAGGGTTTAAATTGTATTCTAAAGGATTTATATAAGTCAACCTCATGTAACTAATCTATTTTATCAATAATTCTTCTAGAGGTAAGATCGTATATGAGCAATTTGAAATTGATTCTCTCTAGTTATTCATTTCTCACTATTTTATTTTATTTTTAATTTATAAGTTTCATTCACTCTCGATACATTTTGTTTCAATGTATTGAATTTGTATGTGTGCAGCCAATGCTACATGGCCAAATTGTATAATCTATTGTACTCATTTATTTCATATATGTATTTTGGGTTTGTACATAATTATATTTGGTATTGATATTGTGCTCTTTCTAGCTAAAATTTGATTAGATTGACTAGGTATTTTTATATATTTTAATGTTACATATGAACAAGAAATTTGTACATAGTCTTAGACTAGCCAATAAAGGAAAATATATATTAAAAAAAACAAACAAAAATTATTTACTTCTAAATTCAGAAGCATGAAATTTATACTTCCTCTAAATGAAGAGGAAGTTTTTATAGCTTATACTTTGCATAATTCCTACAAACCCTTTACGATCCTTAATGCATCAAATTTTCACTTTAATGCTTTTTTCCTTATTATATATAATTATTTCCATGCAAAATTATTTTCCCCCTCTTCCTTTATTTTAAATTTGTAATTACTTTGCAAGTTATCTACATGGTTTATATAAGTGTTAATAGCATAAATGTTTTTATTTTATATTTATTTACTCCCCAACAATATTTCTAGGACATCAACCTCACACATCTTGTCATGGGAAACACTTGACTTCCTCTAAGCCCTCTACATCCCAATTTTTAGGACTCATATTCTGGGTTATGTAATCAAGGTTATCCCTCATCAACCGTGGAGCTTGTGAGCTTGATATAATATTTTCTTTCCTAATCCTACAAACCTTAATATTTATGAAAATATTTACATTTTATTCCTAGGTAAAACTCTCTTCTTTGTATATTATAATAACTATAGTGTTGGTTCTCGTTATTGTAAATAAGCTATAAACATGGTCAAATTTATATCCTTGTCCCTGATGCCTTCATGTCATGCATATTGTTTCTCCTTGCTAATAGGAATACTAAGATAAATGTTTCCTTTAACCACTTACTAGCAACCTCATCATATAGGGAGTATGTTGTACCCATAACCATTATGTTGCATCATTAGCATATGAGAGAAAAAGAAAAGGCATTTCCAGTATTGTTTATTTCATATATATATATATATATATATATATATATATATATATATATATATATATATTACAATAAATGAGTAAACGATGTATTACTTACCATAAAACTTACTCTACATCCAATATTTTAACTCTCTGATACTATTATTCTTTGTCAACAATAAATAGACAATCATAAAATTTAAACATTCGTCTATTTACCTAGCATTTCCTCGAAAATGTACCAAGGGCTTCCATTTTCCTCTTAACCCACTAATTGGCTTTACAACTAGTTTCCCTCAATATCTCTTTCTCTCCTTTTAGGAAAATAGTTGTTAAATCCTTTTCAATAATTTACCTCTTGAACATCTATTGTAGTCACCTACAATAAAATAATGGGTTCAATCAACCTTTTTCCCCCATTGTTTTTATTCTTAGGAACATTTGTCATTCTCTCTGACAATGCTCCTACACATACTGCACTCCATGACACTTATCCCCAGTAATGAAATAGTTTTTTTTAGTGCTCTATTTATCAAACATTCTCTTGAATTCTAATAGGAAGGAGGATTTTCCTCCTTTTGGTCATATCCCTTTTGGGCCATAACTATTTTCCCACTTTTTTCTTGATATTTAAGAGTTAAATCTCATTCTCCAACCTTTAACACATTTTCGAGGATTTTAAGACATCAAAATAATTTGTTTTCCGATTAATTAAAAAAACAAAATATGTACACAATCACATCATATCATTGCTCTTTTTGTTCAACCAACAAGTAATTTAAAATCATAAAGTAATTGTGTAAGGGTATTACATCTCCTCTCCCCTTAAAAGTGACACCATTCGTGGTGTTTTAGATTCCAATGTTCTTTGGAAACACCATTGAAAACAATCTATAATTTCGTCTTCCATCTCCTAGGTTGCCTCCTAAGTCCAAAAATTTTCCCATTGCACTTTAAATTGGGAAATGGTTCTATTTTGGAGAGTAGTTTCTCTATGATCTAGAATATTTAGAGGTTCAACTCGGAATTCTCCTTATCGTTCAACATGTACAACATGAAAATCAATTAAATGAGTAGTTTCAGATATATAGTTTTTCCATAGAGACACATGAAATACATTATGAATTATAATATGTTCGGGTAATGCTAGCTAGTAGGCCACTAGCCCTACCTTGACTATAATTTCAAATGGCCCACAGAATTGAGAAGCCATTTTAGAACACCTTGCCAAATTCGAAGACCTGTTTTTTGGTTGTAATTTCAAATAAACATGTTTTCCTACTTGGAAGTCTTTATGAGTTATTTTTAAGCCACCATAATTTTCATTTCTATCTTGTGCCACTTTCATATTTTTCCTTATTTTTCTTACCATAAGTTCCATTTTCTACGAAAAATATGTCCATAACATTAGTATATCCTCAGGTCAACTCCAACCTAGAGGAACATAACACTTTCTACCATAAATAGCCTCAGAGGGACTCATCATGAGTGACATCTAATATCTATTGTTATAGGCCAACTATACTAAATGAATATAGCCTTCCCATTTTCTAGGTCGATTCCTCACATACATGCATAACATGTCTTCCAAAATTTGATTAACTATTCCATGTTTTCCATTACTCTTTGGATGGTGTGAAGTGCTAAAATTTAGACATGTACGCATCGCAACATACAACAACCTCAAAATTTTTGAAGTAAAATTTTGGATCTTTGCCTCATATAATGATCCTTGGCATACCACGAAACCTAAAAATTTTCCGTCATAAATATTTCAACCACTTTATAGCTCAATATTTGCATTCCACGGGGATTATATAGCAAGCCTTGGATATTTTTTCTATCACTACCATAGTGGAGTCATGTTTATTCTAGGATTGGGGTAATCCAGTGATAAAATCTAAAGAAATCACCTCCTATTTCCACTATTGGCTTAGTAACTTCACTGGGTGTTGGTGCTCTATCTTCACTGATTAGCATTCTTGGCATCTTTCCATGTACTCAAAAACTTCCATTTTCATCCCTATACATAATTTTTTTTACGGGCTCTAACCATTTTCTAATATCCTGAGTGACTTGGAAATGGTCTCTTATGGTGTTCATCTAATATTAGTCTTTTATTTTTTTCTTTATGTGGAATATAAAGTCTATCTTTATATGTCAACATCCCACTTTTATCGCTTACATAATAACTCCATTTACTTTGTTCAAGCTTAATTTCCAAATCCTTAAAAATATCATTGTAATTTTGATATGTTATTGTTTCCTCTTTAATTTTCTCTACAACATCTGTTTCATTTTGACTTACATATATTTTATATACATTCTCCAAAATTTGAGGTAAAGCATGTGATACCCTGTTTTCTTTCCTTCTTATTTGTTTTATATCGAAATCACATCCACTCATAAAGGACATCCACATGGAATGTCTTGCATTCATATATGGTTGGATGAAAAAATGTTTCAAATTTACATGATCAATAACCAAGGTGAACCTTTTCCCAATTAGATAGTGTCTACACAATTTAGGTGCCTGATTTACAACTACTAACTCCATATCATAAACTCTATAATTTATCTCATGTTATTTTAGTTTAAAAGACTCATATGCCTTGAAATTTCCTTATTGCATAAGTACGCATCCAAGACCTTCCAAACATGCATCGGTAAATACCTCAAAATATTTATCAATATATGTTATATTAAGTACAGGAGAAATAATAATTAGATATTTCAACTTTTCAAAGCTTTCCTAAAATTGTTGTGTCCATACAAATTGTATCCCTCTTTTCTTTAACCAGGCTATAGGATATGCTAACTTAGAAAATCCTTCCCTGAACCTATGATAGTAGCCATTAATTCCCATGGATTAACTCATATCAGCCACATCCTTCGGTATTGGCCAATCAAGAACGACCTTAACTTTTTCGAGGTACACTACTATCCCTTCCTTCGAGATGAAGTGGCCAATATATTGTATGTTGTCCTAAAAATGATCACATTTGCTGAATTTTGTAGATAATTCATGTTCATGCAATGTTTTTAAAACTATCTTCATATGTTGTTTATTTTCCTCCAGAGCCTTGGAATACATTAGGATGTCATATATGAAAATTGGTACAAACTTATCCAAAAATTTATGGAATACACTGTTAAATAGGAACATGAAAGTAGTAGGTGTGTTTGTAAGTCCAAAGGGAAATCTTTTGAATTCATAATGTCCATATATGGCTTGAAAAATGGTTTTCAGTATGTCTTCCTCCTTAGTTATTAGTTGGTGATAGCTAGATATGAGATCTATATTAGAAACAATATTCACTTCCTCAACATGGTAAAATAAATCATCCATTTGAGATAGGATATATTTATTTTTATTTGTTAAATTGTTTAGCTATCAATACTCAATACACAATCTAAGCAGTCCATCCTTTTTGTTAAAAAAAAAGGACCGGTGCACCCCATGATGATACATCCGTCTTGATATAACCCTTAATAATTTTTCCAAATGTATCTTCAACTCCATTAATTCGGGTACACTCATCTAGTAAGGGGCCTTTGACATCTTTTCTCTCACTATTAACCTTACAGACAAATCTATTTCCCTTCTAGGTGGTAGCAAAGAATGTCATCAAGAAACATGTCTTGAGAATTCCATACAAACTTTAACTCCTTGAGGGACTTAACTGATTTGTTTTGGAGTGGTCGTCTATATCAATAGAAAAAGTTTGACACCATTTTTTCGCAACTTTCTTTAGTTGTAATGCATATATTTGATGCACTGAAATGGGCCTAGGTATGCCCCTTATAATTTATGTTTCCCCATCGTCAGTGGTATATGCGACTGTTTTATCTACGAAATTAACACTTTCTCAGTGAACATCCAAATAGTCCATTCTTATTAGTAAACCATATGAGCCTAAAATAAATATATTAAAATTTACATTAACTTGACTTCCATTTAGTACCACTAGCCACACTTTTTCCCAATTAGAAACATTTCTTTTTGTGTGAGTAGCTAGTTGAACCAACTAGGAATTTTTGTATTTTTCAGTCACTAATTTGAAATATTATTCATATCTTTTTTTAAGTCATTTATTAGGTTCAATTTATTTTGACCTAGTTTTAGTTTGCATTTGTGATTTTTGGGATTGACTATTATTTTTGCTAAAAAATTTATTTTGATTCCCTTTCTAGTCTGTCCAAATTATCTAATCTTCCATTGTTTTCCACATGGTGTAACTCTGATTTGGATTGGATAATTATATTGTTTTTCATCCATCTCAATGCATTTAGAGTGGAAAAAGTGGAGGAATCATCTCACGAGACTATTTTTACTAACGGGACCCAGTTTGGCTAAATGAGTTTTCAAACCTTCTAGGAGAATTATGAGGCATCAAAAATTTTCTTTTAGGGAGGAAAATCAAGAGCTTTAGTGCCTAATATTTTCATGTTTTTCTATGCAAAGATTTCTTTCCAACGATGTAAGAATTGTGTCAATCAAAGTCCATATTGAAAAGTTATACCACTCATAATTTGACTTTCCTGTTTTCACAACTATAATTTTGGAGGATGTCGTATTAGTCCCCATTATTCATGGAAAATGGGATAGTCACATGATTGTGATGTAAATGACTCTAGAAGAGTCTATATTGTAACTCTAGTTGGGATTTGATGTAGTCAAACTTAACTACTAGTAGGATAGAAAGCAGTGTTATAACCAAGCCATCAGGAGGAAGAGGTATTCCATTATTTGGAGAGAATTTTCTTCCATAGCTGCGAAATGATAGCTAAGAGGGATAGGAGATAGATCACACAGGGAGCCTTTGTGTGTTGTAGTATCCCATGGGCCACAAGCCTTAATTATTTATACCTGCAACCATATTTCCAGACAGAAAAAGAGAGTAAACCAACCTCACCTTTGAGTTGGGCTTTCTCCCGAAAGGGTTTCCTAGACCATATTTTGTGTCTTATGCATGTGTGTGAGATTATTTTTTCGTTCTATAGTTTACATATCATTTGGTATCAAAGTGGGTTTATTTGGGTATTTTGAGGATATTTCACTGACCCGAATTATTCAGGAACACAATAAAATACAGATGTACACACAAATACAGAGATGCAACAGAAATAGAACTTCAATTCATTAATATCAAACTGAGCTAAAATATGCTTACATAAAGAGATGGAAATAAACTAGCTCAGTCAATGGTAGCTTATCTATGAGAAGAGATGTGGTGGATACATGCCTCTAAAATCTCTTAAGATGAGTATTAAGGGCCATTTTATTATTCAAAAATAAGGGAAAAACATAAACAACCAAAACCTTAAGCCCATGTGACAGAACACCAAGAATTTGTTCGCCCCATTTGGGTTAGTTTAACCAAATTATCGGGGTTGTAACATGGTCGTATTATCTTTGTTTAGTGTGTACGCTACCTTGTTCGAGAGATATATCTGAGTTCTATAAGATTTTCCATAGGACAAGCTTGCTATGGACCTAAAGAAAATGTCGTTTAGGAGGTCAAAACTACTATAGAATTTCAAGACTTGAAAAAATGCTAAAAATAGTAAATGATGCTATAAACAAGGAAGATGATGAAACCGAATGGAGTTCTAGGTGGAATAGGAGAGTCCCCAACAATATCCACCTGAATCAGTCCTCCCTCTTTAGCAATCAATGGTCCCCATTGCGTGAAAATCCTCCATGAGGTGAGGAAATTTTTGTTGAACATCGTGGTTGGTTCACCACTTTCCCTGGTGAAGGAGTTGACTTGCTTTGACAACCCAAAATTGATGGCTCCTCAAGTGGCGAGTGGTCTTGATCTAAGTGTCCATGATCAGGTCAGTTGTGGCATATTCCATGTAGTGTGAAATTAACTCCATTTGCGTGAGTTGTTATGCAATGTTGGATGTTTCCGTCAATTGTGGAAAATATGGCCAAAGGCTATCCACATTTAATACTGGGTGCAAGCCAAGGAACGTCGGAATTTTGAGCTTGAAGGAACTGTGCACTATGGCCTTGGGGATGGTGTATAGCCCATATAGGAGTGGGTGAAGCTTACGATAGGGCCTAGCGAGGCATTCCTTTTGCAGATGCAACCAAACTTTATTACCCACTTGGAACTTGTGTGGCACCCATTACTTGTACTTAGAATTTCCTCTATCCAATATGTCAAGGACCTACTCAAGCATGTGATGAATGCACTCAATGAGATTGTTAACCCTATTAGCTTCAGACTAGACATGAGCCAAATGTACCTGAGTAGTGTTGATAACTCTAAAATTGTAGCACCAACATCGGGGGATAAGCACCCGGTCCAGACCTTAGTGTAACTCCTTGTTCATTTGGTATCGTGGCTCTCACTAGATATTATGGGACCAGTTTCCCAATAAGGTATGATTTTATGAATGGGTGTTTAAATGTATAGAAAGATGATAGGTGGTTTAATCTATAAGCTCTAAAATATACATATATATCTATATAACCTAGGTGATCTCATAATAATGCGATTCTTGATGATTCCTAGCAGACAAATGATAATATAGATTATTCACTTATCTACAGAAAAATACATTTAAATCATGATTAATTTGAATAAGAAATTAAACAAAGTAATGTGAAAACATATCGGATAACATACTAATATTTAACGTTGACATATGTATACAATATAACAATTCTAGATCATTCAAAAGTGAAATAATACAAAGTTGTTTGAAACATGAGAATATATCAAAAATAACAAATCAATGGAATGCTAATTACATAAAACAAGACAAAAAGAACAATGATATAAGTACCATATCAATTTGAGTCTTGTTATGCAAGTAACAATCTGGTTCAATCTTCTTATTTTGAAAACTCCAAGAAGATACAAAAATGAAAGTCTTTATGAAGCTCTTTCACAACAAGTATGAACCTCAATCCACAACTTATAAAAAATAAATTAAGAAGTGTAGAAGTACAAACTTCACAAGTCTAGTTTTATACAAATTGAGGACCATTTGTAAAATAACATGAAAGAGTCTTTATAGTAAAATTAAAAACAAACTGTCCATAAAAATTGTTGAGAGTTGTTGGAACTGCCTTCATCAAAATATGGGATTTGAATTTCAAAAATATAATTGTGATAACCTTTGAAGAGATTCATAGCATCTATTTTTTCTCTTGAATATTCAACCAACAAATTGAGAGCATGGTTTGGATTTCTGGAGGATGACTCAGCTTGGTGTGTAACTCTCATGCGTATGTGGCATCTGAGAGCTCGGGAATCACGCGATCAATGGCATCAACAAGGCACTCAATAGTCATATGTTGGTTGTGTGGCTTGACCACAAAGGACCAATGTGCATCCCAATTAAGACTTTGTACTCTATTGATCTGCTCTTCCTTGGTGTCCAAATCTTGCTCACATTGCTTCTCTAAAACTTTTGCCTTTGGAAGATTTCCTGGAGAACAATTAGAAATTAAATTGGCACCATATAAGTTATCATTTACAATCCCAATAACATTATCATTATAGCCCTGACCCTAGAAGTAGCTCTTTCTACTTTTATCAATTGTGTTTCCCATTCCGAAAACAATATCTCTTTATGAGACTCTTCAATTTTAGGTAATTTAGCAGCTCTACCATCTTCTTTTCTTTGCCAGGAAAGATAATTTGTGACTTTATCGTCTGCATCTTCAAGTTATAACCTGGTATTAACTGCTTGGTAAATCAGTGATGTCGTTGTGATGCGTAATGGATCAATAAGAGATATTTTCTGGCAGAGGAGATTCGGTTGTTGAGATAAATCCTTATTTGCCTCTAAGGCTTCCTTCTTAAACTCTTCAACCTTGGGATAATCTTTGAATTGTTCTATAGAGAGTTGTAACTATGTGATTTGATCTTCTTAAGATTTAATCTCTTACTGATGTGTTAATTTAGGCTACTTGATCTCTTGAGTCAGCTGTTATTGTCTTTGAATGGCCTACTGGTTAATTTTCTGCTTCTCCGGGTTTAGTTATTCTTCAAGCTGCTCATTCTTATGTTTCTCTACTGTTAACTGTTCCTCAAGCTGATTAATCTTTTGATGCTCTACTGCTGACTGTTCTTAAGGCTGATTAATCTTTTGATCCTTTTCTTTGATCAACTGATTAACTTTAGTTGCCTTATCAATTGTAGCAGTTGTGTATGCCACTACAAATTGAGATAACTTAGTCAAATCATCAGAAGGATTGACCTCTGAATCTTTCCATATGACATTCATAAATTTAGATTGAGGGGTTTTGGATGATATTTTGTCTATTTTACTCTTTTTCCTCTGCCTCTTGACTACAGCTATATGCTTTTGGCTGTAAAACACATCTAAGGGTGGAATTTCCTCAATGTCCAATGTAATCCCTCCTGGAGGATTTTTAGTGATTATATCTATCTCTTTTCTAGCTCTGTCTTTGCTAGGTGTCTCTTCAATCACAATATCAGGAATAATGGGCTGTTGTTTTCCAAGTGGTGCTGATGTCATAATGTTTTGAGGATCATTCTGAATTTTGATCGATTGATCAAATTGGTCCCATTCTTTCATCAATATGGGATCGATGTGAAAATTAGTGTTTATTTGTTCACTTGCCTTATCACTTGTTTCAACTTCTCCAGAAATATTTTCAATAACCTGCTCTCCGATGTGCTTTGTTTGCTGAATAATTAGTGTAGTATTTAATAAATCTAGAGGTACTGTTAGTAACTTATGTGTCCTGTGTTCAATGAATTTGTCCATTTTCTCGGCACGCAATTTGAATTTCGCCAGATGACTTACTGTGGAGAATGACTCTGCTGAAGCAAATAAGTCATCAAACTCATATTTCTCATGAAAGAATTTATTAACTTTCATTTGAGTGGTGAAATTGAAAGCAACCTTATTTGGGTCAAATTGTCTTTTAGGGATAACATCTAGACTCAAATTCTTTGTCTTGTCTGCTTCTTTCTTGGCATGTTTAAAATCATGTAATGTGTAGTTTCCATAGCGAAGAAGAAAGGGAGGCCACAACTGTTTCTTGGAGTCTTAAAGATTTCTAGACATCCCTTTTTCCACTATATGGTAATGTACTTCCCTGGTTAATAGCTTATCTGGAATGTCGCACCCTCCCATGTATATGGAAAACATGTGGGTCTTCAACTGATAATCCCCCATTTGAAGTTTGACATTTTCACAGCGGCCTTCACATTTCATTGTGCCCCCATCCGCAATTTGGACTTGGAAGTTAGAAACTTCTCGTACAAAACAATGCACTGCTTCCACGACTTTTTGATGGATGTAATTATGTGTACTTCCACAATCCATCAAGACTACTACTGGGTGATGTTTAATAAAAACTTTGATTTTGAGAGTTTGAGGTGAAGAAATCCTTGCCAAAGCATGTAGCGAAATAACTGGTTCGTCAGGGACATTGTCCTTTTGGTTGTCCTCTTCCACCACCTCATGTTCCTCCAATGGTGGATCTTCCTCCAATGAGCTATAATCAGTGGCATCAATTTAAAAAAAATTGGGCTCCTTGCATTTATGACCTGGGGAGTATTTTTCATCACAGTAGTAACATAATCCTTGCTTTCTTCTTTCGGCCATTTCTGTAGGTGACACCTTTTGAACCTTAATTTTTGAGTCATGCTATGAGCCTGTGGGGGGCGACCCTTAGCGGTGAAATTTAGGCGATTGTACTGGGCTGCTAACGCACGTTCCACGTTACGAGCTATCTTACAAGCCTCCATCCATGTGGGAGGGTGGTGCAATAAGACTTGGGATTTTATGGCTTCTTTAAGACCGCTGATAGAACATTCCGTGTAGAACACATCTGTGAGACCCCTAGTGCAGAAGGCTAAGGCTTCAAAGGCTGTAATATATTCATCCACTGTGCCAGTCTGTCTGAGCTTAGTAAGACGACCCAAAAAAGAAGATTCATGGTCAAAGCGTTCTGTAAGAGCTTTTCTGAAGGAGTTCCACGTCCTAAAAGGTCCATTGCAACGTTGATGCCATTCCCACCATTGCCACCTTTCATTGTCCAAGTACATGCTCCCCACCATAAGCTCAGTCTCATTATATAAGATGTTATTCAGATTGAAATACTGCTCCATTTGTGCTATCCATGTTGCCGGGTGAGAACCATCAAATTTATACATATCCAACTTGGGAGGTCATAGACGGGATTGTTGGTGGGGGCCCCCGAGGTGAAGAGAGTGGCTAGACTCACCCTCACTGTGTCCATTGCCAATATACGCCTCCTCATGGGCTTCCTCCTTTCCCATCGGGATTATGCTCAGGATCAGGCTATTTAGTCGGTCAAGCTAAATGTGGAGGGATTGCAAGGATTCTTCAAGTTTGTCCATCCTTTCATTGGTCATAGCTTGAGCTCTAGTTTCTACCATGCACAAACCTGATGTTTTTGAAAATTGGGACCGCCTAAAAAAAAATTTCACTAAGAATTGAATGGTACCACCGTGCTCAGCTTGTCGTCTTGATTCTGATGGGCTAGATCACCAATAAGCGCCTCGCGAGATCTCAAATTTTTTTTTTTCTTAAAACTCCTAATGGAATTGTACTCCTTCCTTATGAATACTGCAGTCGCCAAATCCTCAAAATGTCAATGCGGCCAAAAGTCTTGCGAAGATTATACCCCAGTATAGGAACCCCACACAACTACTCAGATCTCGTGGATCTAAGAGATCTGAATGACGAATCGGATACCTCTGGGCACCGGAATAGACTATTGCTATGGATCTGATGGATCTAATAGATCCGAATGGCTGGTCTGCTAACTCGAAACTGCGGGACTGATGTCTGCTGCTGCTGCGCCTCTTTGTGCGCCGATCTGGCAGAGATGATGCGTGATGCCCAGAGAGAAAAGGGAACTATGGTCTCGAGGAGTGTCAGGTGCTACAGATCACAATATACATAAGGATCTGACAGTAGTGCTCAGCCCAATGTTTCAAGGCTCTAACTAAGGAGGATCAATCGTACCCTTAGCCGTTCAACCCGACTACCTTATCATACGGGCGAGTAATCTCTCCGAGTGTTGTTCTCGGTCTACTGTAGCAGCAAGACAGCCGACGGTTTATCTATGGCGAGGTTGCAGAGGAGCTAAGGGGCTTTCGATATACCCAGAAGGTACTTGGAAGTCATTCTGTACGTGGTTCTGTCTAATGCGCTACTACTCGAAGGGGTACCCACAGGGGTTACAAGGGAGTCCAACAAGCGTGACCACCTCTTGTATTTCCTGTGCGCATGCCTCCCCAAATCCGCAGGTTTATGTGCTCAACGATAGATCCCGTGGTTTAAAGATGCCGGAACACGTCCCTAACCAAATTTTTTTTGCTAAGAAATGGAGATCCCACTGGCCCTGGAAAGTGCTCTGATACCACTTGTTATGCTCTTAACCTGCAAAAAGATACCCAAATACAGAATATGAGAAGAAAGATACCCAGAACATAGAATAGTGAGAGACAATAGAAAATATTTTACTATTCAAAAAGCAATGTTCACTGGCCTCTTCGAGGGGGCAACCTACAATAGAGCGGAGCTCGATACAAAAATAAGACACAATGCTCCTCATAGGGAGTCTCTATCCTTTATATATGACTCATACATGCAATACCAAGGATCAATACCATGGTTTTATTAATACCATCTATCTAATACTACAGCCCATTTGCAACTAACTGTGGTCCCGTAATTAATTGTGGGTTAACCACTTACAATTATTAATATGGGCTTTATTGACTTTTGACTATGACTCGATCCCATTACATAAATAAGGGGGTTAGGGTGGGACCCTAACATAGGGTAATATTTCTCCTTGATGGATTCTTGGAAATAATTCCATGTGGGTGCAGCAAAAAACAATGAATATTCCATCTCGTACTTTTGTTCACAGTAGGTCTCCCACTAGTCCATGATATTTGGGGTGGCTTTGAGTAGTGCAAGAGTAATATTTCGTAATTGGAAAAATCGTGAACTAGGAAATATCATTCCAACATATTTAACAATCTATCTATGATGTCTACATCTATCTAGCCTTCAGATATTGGAATGTCAAATTTAACTTGTACCTTAAAAGAAGTGGTGCCTCCAGAGTGGTTGTTGGATGAAGAAGCTTCGTTGGTGGGTAGCTGACAAAGGATCTGGGCAAAGTTATCCATCATCTCATTCCATTGTCACTTGAGGGCTTCCTTGAGAAATATTTTGAAAGGATCTCCTACGCCCTCATCCTTATTTTCTTCCTCCATGAGAGGTTGTCGAGTTTTGTGAGGCTAGTCTTGCAAAGGTTTAACCAATTCGAGCCCTAACTCTTTATACCATGATCTTATTGGGGGCATCCAAAGAAAAATAGAGAAAGAGAAAATCACTTTGATACCACTGATCTAGGGTTATGTAGGAAGGGAACCAAATATGTATATACACACAAATGTAGAGATGCAATAGAAATATAACTTCATTTCATTAATATCAAAGAACTAGAGTATACTTACATAGAGAAATTGAAATAAACTAGATCGAGTGATGGTAGCTTATCTCTCAGCAGTGTTATGGTGGTTATATGCCTCTAAAATATCTTACAATGAGGCTTAAGGAACTTTTTATTATTTATGAAAAAAGGAAATCCACAAACAACCAAAACCCTAACCTCACAGGATGGAACACCAAGATTTTGCTGGCCCTGTTGGGGTTAATGAGCTAGCCAACTTCCTGGGGTTGTAACTTGGTCATATTATCTCTGTTTAGTGTGTACGATCCCTCGCTGAAAATATCTCTCTGAGTACCATAGGATTTGTTGCAAGCGCGTGCCTACGATCTTGCTATGGAGCTCAAAAAAATGTTGTTTAGGGGGTCACAACTGTCGTTATCACCAAAAAATGATCACCTAGCCATTTCTAACTAGGTGAATTGAAATACACCATGTATATTTAATTTTACCATAGTAAAATCACTTTCACTATGGAAAATAATTTAGTAAACCACTTTTATTAAATTATTTTCTTATTGAAATAATAAACTCATGAGAATAATGTGGTAAATCATTACTTATTGAATTTTCTCTGAGAATAGTTATAATCACTATTTAATAATTATTGCAATTTCACACCATTCTTAATTCTATCGAAATAATTAATAAATCATTATATTTGTTAATTATTTCTAAAGAAATATATTTAGCCATTTTAAATATTTTTTCCCTCTCCAATAAATATAATAATGTATTACAATCCATTAGATCTTGATTTTTCTAATATTATTTTATTATTCTCCATTTTTTAGATTAATCAATATTTTGTTATAAATATGAGAGTTTTTCATTCATTCTTCACCATGATTATAATCATAGTCACCATTATTATCTTTTTTCTTTTGACCTCCCACTTTAGTTAACCAAATTTTGTATGTTTTTTTACATATTGAGAGAGAAGATCATTTTCTGGAGCATTAAGGACATTAAAGGACCCATCCCATGAAGGAGGATGTACATACCCTTTTGTAGAACTCCTTCATGAGGTGTTTTTAATAAATAATTTATTTGATTAAAGTATTTCCATTTTGGTTATTGCATTGGATGAATTTATTGTTTCTTTCTATTTTGGATTATCTATATTTTGTTCCAAGTTTTCCATTTTTATTGTAGATCTCAATCACAAGCATCCATCAACTTTTTGTTACTGTCACTTGTCACCAAGTGACTTAAGTGAAGCATTTTTGGTAAAACTTTCAAGAAATTTCACACTAACAAATGGCAAGTATAAAAATCATTCTTGGGTGACTAAACTTTCATAAAATTTTAGGGTTCTCTACAACTATTTTTTAGCCTCTCAACTTCTATTTAAAGTATTAAACCATTTTTTGTCAAATTTTTAGATTCTAGTGCTTTTATGGTTCTTTCTGCAGGTCACAGGTACCCCGCCAGGAAGGAGATGACAAATTTTGTGTGAGATCTTCTGACATAGTGTCCCAGGAGAAAAAAAACACTTTTAATCCCTTGACCTGCATCCCAAAGCACACTATTTGGCCCAAAAATGGTGTTCTTCAGTATTCAAGGCTAGTACTTGCATTTTGGAATTTTTCCAGAACATTTTCAGAAAATTTTCAAAATTGCCAAGAGTGTTGTCTGCAGATTGGGTTTGGTACTTCACCTCTACTTTCTATCTCGCCTAGGATTTATACACTTTATTTATCTCTTCTAGGAAGGAAATCCACCTAGGCTTCAGAGTAAACCTCCACATTGTTTGGAAGAGATTTGTTGACTGAGGAGTCTAGGGTTTTGAACATTTTCAGGCACTAATTTTCAGAGCCTCATCCATTACTTTTCATCTCATTTCCATAGGTTTCTTTTACGTTTTCTCCCTTTATAGATTGGTTTTTCCTTTTCCCCCTTAGAATCCCCTTGAGCATCCAAGGTTTTAGATTTTCCCTCCTATCCTTTGCAACATTTTTCACCTTTGATTTTTACTGTTTGTCTGCACCATTAAGAACACATTGGTCCCTTTAGAACATAGTCCCTTGAAATTAGATCATTTAGGCCTTTTTATGTGTCTTTGAGTAGGTTGTCTTCCCTCTCTTTCTTAGCTTCTTTGTAGCCCTTGTGGGGTGTATTTTGTGTTCTTGATTGCTTGTTTGTTTTTTGTAATTTTCAAATTTATTTACAGTATTTTAGAATTTTACTTTTAGTAGCATATGGCATCATGAAACATGCTTAATTAAGTCATCCACTTGACACAATATTTTCACACACTCACACCCTAAGCAAAAATGAGCTTGGTTAACACCTCCAAGCCAAGACATGAAATACTACACCCTAGTAAATTAACACACAAAGATTAAGTCCACTTGGTCACCAGGGCCAAACAATCTTTGTAGTGTAGGTGTAGGATCGGTCGGATAGGCTTCCAATAACACTCATCGATCGCATTCATTCAGACATATATGTTGACATATTAGGTAGCCTAAAATCCTTCACCATTGCATGGTCCAAAGTCAGAGTGCATGAGAAAGCCGATTCAAAGGGGGTTAGGCTAGGTCATCGTGTGAGTGATTCTCCTTGGGGCTACAAAACCCATGGAAGGGAATCCCATGTGGTGGCTAATTACTAAGAAGCTCAAGACTTTACCACCATCATGGGACGAAGGTAATTGTAGTGAAATATCTTAGGAAAGCACCCTAAAGGACAAACTATGGCAAAAAACTAGTTCTCTACCCCATCTCTCTTTAGACCTCTCTGCTTGTAGGGATCAGATTCCATCAAGTGAGAAGTTCTTTGGAAGGCCATATGAAATAGTATATCTAGGATTTTTTGAGGATTTAGATTGCCTATAAGCTAGAGGTATTTTTCTTTGATAGGACATGTTTTATTGTATTAGGGTAACATCATTACAATATTTAGGGTACACTTAGCACCACTGTATTAGGTGTTTTCTTATTGTTTGTTGCTCTTGTGTTCCTATCATCACACTTTGGTTCTTACATCATTATTTTCTTGACATAATTGTTCCCCTTAGGGATTTTTCATGTCAAACTCGAGATCTCCACGCTTAGTTCCTATCAGGACGTATTACTTCTCCCCATTGAGTAAGAGTTCATCCTCCCAACCCTCCATCGAGTCATCATTCTGATTCTGATTCTACTGATTCATCATGTTCCTCCATTAATTTCGTGTCATCTCAACCCTTTACTACCACCATTTCAGAACGAACGTGGGTGCGGGAAACTAGGGTGGTAACCCAAGTACTAACTAGTGTACCTCCACCAACGGAACCCCTATAGGTCTGGTCACTCCTACTCCATTTCTTGTTGTTATGGTTGGTTTAAGTCTCCTTGATTTTAGTTATCTTATCAATGAACCTCTTCTCCACGATCCCACATGGCGAGCTATGCCTACTAATGTCCCTTCATACATCCCAAAGTTTGAAGGTAATCTTGGACAAGATCCAACTAACCACACTCACTCATTCCACAAGTGGTGTTCATTAAATTCCATTACTGAAGATTCCGTCCTTCTTCATCTATTCTAGTGAAAAATCAGTGGAGATGCTACTAAGTGTTATGTTGATCAACCAAGAGCCACTCATTCCAAATTTGTGACTCTTGCCACAAATTTTCTTTTATATTTCCAGTTACCTCTCCATTATGACATTGGTACCCAACTTTTGACTTCTTTCCATCAAACTTCTCCCACCTGCCTTTCCAACCATGTCTAGGAATGGCGAAGAAGGAGGAGCATATGTAAGGCTCCTGAATTCAAAGATCAATTCTATATGGATTGGTTCCTTAAATTGATGTTAAACCCCATTATTAAATATGTCGTGTCACACTTCCACCATACTTGGGAAGATGCACTCCAAGTAGCCTTAAAATTTGATCTAATATATGCCCCATTAGGTTATGTTTACACTGTCATCCCTGATTTTCCTCAGCCCAGTGGTGTTAATGCACTGGGGGAATCTCATGCTGTAGGTGGCATAGTTGGAACCATTTCACACCCTCAACCATATGCTCCACCTCAAATGAGGTATGGTCCACCTCAAGGAGGGACTAGTTCCACTTATAATTATCCCTCCCCTAATCCTCCACAGGGAAACCCTTATCTAGATCCCAAAATGTCATATGCATATCCCCATCTGCATCAATAGATATCAGGGCCAACTGTTGCACCACTTATTTATCCCAATGTTTCCCCAACTATTTATTATCAGTATGCACTGCATAGCGCTCTAGCCCCTCCAACATCAGTGCCTCAGCTCCCCATGCCCGTTCCCCCTCTGCCACAACAACCACCTCCTCCACAAGGTCAAGTGTATGCTCAACGAAGTGGACCCAATCCACCTAACCCTAAGAAAATGAATAACAGGAAGGTTAATCGCAACCAACAGCCTCAAGGTAACCAAGGAAACCAATCTCCTTCATGCTATGACCCTCACTATCCTCAACCTAATCCATCAACCCAACAATAAGGTGATCAACCCAAGCAAAACAAGGGTCTTTGTATGAAGAAACCTTGTGCTTGTTGTTAGGATATTCCGACACATAGGAAATAGTTAAGTACAACTTAGTCTAGTATAGAGTTAGGTAAAGTGTGTTTCTTTACCTTGTACATTTTGTAACTTACAATCTGACGGTCACGATACGTAGTGATCCGACGGTTCATTCTCTCCTCGGTATTACCGACACTTGATCCGTGGCTTGACACCCGATTGGTCCATGATTTCTATTTAAAGCGCATGGAGGGTCATTTGTAGGGTAATCCATCTGCGAGAGAAGCATATGCAAATTTTCATTCTTTTGTTAATAAATTGCCTGAAGTGGCCGCGTTGGCTCAGGCCGTGGACTGTTTCCCTCTTTGAGGGCCTTAACCACGTCAAAAATACTGGTGTATTGATCTGTGATCTGGTTGTGAGCGGTGTCCTTTGGTGTTCTGTTTGAGGAACTTACCCTCTAAATTCCTACATGGTATCAGAGCTATTTGAGGGCCGTGTCCGTTGGTGATCCAAATCTGAAGCCGGTAGAACTACATCCGACTGCCGTTTCCTAGATATACTATTTCTGATTGCTTTCGGGCCGAGAGGACTACTTTGTTGTGTTGGGAGCATCTGTTCCAGTGAGGAACCCCTTTCGTTTCATGCGAAAAGGTTTCCGGTAGCCCTAGCTGCGTCATTTCTAAGATCTGGAGGTATGCAGTGTTTATTTGCAGTTTACAGTTATTTTCTCTCTGTTTATTTTGGTTTCAGTTTATTTAGCCTTTTTTATTATCCGATCTATACCTTTCATTTCTGCGTATTCTCTTCGCCGTGCGACTCTGTGTGATCTGGGAAAATCAGAAACAGAAAGGAAGGATTTTTCTCATGCGTATGCTCTTTTCCCTGCGCCTTAGAGTGATCTCAGAAAATCAGAAACATTGAGGAAAATATTTAGTTTCCGGCTAAAGCTAACTTTGAGCCACAAGGTTCATTTTTAAAATATTTAGTTTTTTGGCTAAAGCTAACTTCGAGCTGTAAGGTTCGTTTTCTTTGCATGTCCATGTTGGGTTTTTTTTTTTTGGTTTTGTAGGGAAAAAGAGCTTTCTCAAAGCAAGCACGCAACCCAAAGCATCAACCCCCCGCCCCCCCTCTCTCTCTCTCTCAAATTTTTTGTATAGCTCAATTGGTTCAAAGCTATTTTAAGAGAGTAGAGGTCTTGGGTTCAAATCTCCATTTTTTGGGGGCGGATTTTTTCATTTCCACACATTCCCACACTTCGTCGGCGACTTCATCAACTTTTTTTCAAAAAGCCATAACTTCTTCATCCAGAAGCCGTTTTCAGAACCGTTTTTTTTGAAACAGCCTAATTTTTTGAGGTATATCCACTGGAACACTTAGTTTTAGCATACTTAGCTTCAGTTTCCATTGAAATGGAAAGTCAATACCAAGTTACCCTTGACAGCACCAACTACTTCCAATGGTTGTCCTACATTGAGGATTTACTTAGAAGTAAAGGTCTCTACAGAATAGCCTCAGGCCAAGAAAAGAAACCGAAGGATGAAGATAAGGCTGCTAAATGGGAAAATAGGTAAGATCAAGCACGTGGATTGATAGGGATGTCTATTTCTCCAGATCTTAGATTCCATATTGCAGAACTTGATACTCCTGATGAAGCAATGAAACAAATCAATAAAGTTTTTGGGATTAAAAATGAACTTAGAGCCCATCAACTTGAAAATGAGTTGCTTACATTGGACCCTAATAATTTTTCTTGCACTGAAGATTTTTTTTCCAAGTTCAAGACCCTTAGATATCTCTTGGAAGGTGTTAAGGTTAAGAAAGAAGATAGTAACCTTATCTATTCCATTCTTAGTAAGTTGGGACCAGCCTACTCTGTGTTTGTTTCCACCTTCCATTCTACAAGAGAAGCCTTCATTTCTCAAGGAACATACTACAATTCCCCTTCCTTTGACTCTTTTCGTGATTCTTTAATAAGAGAACAAGAAAAACTCTTACAACTTGGTCTTCTTAATCTAGGAAACTCTTCTAAGAAAGCGTTAGCCGCCCAGCAACAACCAAATTCAAGGAATCCTAAGAAGTCATATCCTAAAAAGAATGGTCCTAAACCAAACAAGGGTCCTAAGCAATCTCAACCTCAAAATGAGAAATCATTTCAACAAAATGATAAGACAAATAAAAACAAAGGGAAGAATATTGATAGAAATTGCAACTTTTGTAATCGAGATGGCCACTTAGAATCCAAATGCTTTAAGAAGATGGAAGCCTTGGAAGCAGCAATGAAGAAGCATAACATCCATTTGGAGCAATCTTCAACTTCAACTTCATCTTCAGGAATAGCACTTTCTGCATGTGGTTGTCAGGCATCTCGGTCTGGCTATGCACTAAATGTATCTTCTTCTTCTCATTCTCATGAGTGGCTCATTGATTCTGGAGCTTCTTATCACATCGCCAAAAACAAAGCCATGTTTTCCTCTTTAAATGATTGTAACACAAAAAATATATATGTTGGTGATGATAGATCTCTTAGTGTTGTAGGGACTGGAACTGTTCATCTAGACAATGGTCAGTTTAATGATGTATTATGTGTTCCAACCTTATCCTACAACCTTCTATCTGTATATCAAATAACCCATTCAGGTGAAGGTAAAATCGTTGAATTTTCACCTCACAATGTTGTAATTAAGGACCTAAGAGATCCTAGACAGATTTTAGCTACTGGCATTGCTGATGATTCTACAAGGTTGTATAAGTTTCACAACTTTGGGTCATCAAATCTTCCCTCAGTGTTTGTTGCTCATAATGATGAAGTGAGCAAACTTTGGCATGAGCGATTTGGTCACTTAAACTATCACTCCCTTCAGCATCTATGTAAAGAAAATATGGTGACAGGTCTTCCTATGGTATCTTGCAGAGATGGTGTTTTTTTCGGATGTGTACTCGGAAAACATCATCGGGACAGTTTTGAAAAACGTGCCTCTTGGCATGCCTCAGCCCCTTTACAGGTTGTGCACAGTGATTTATGTGGTCCACTTCTAGTTGTTTCATTCTCTGGCTGCAAGTATTTCTTAACTTTCATTGATGATTTCTCCAGACGCACTTGGGTATACTTCTTAAAACTCAAGAGTGAAGTATTTAACACATTTTTGGCCTTCAAGGCCTTTGTTGAAAAACAATCTGGGCATCAAATTCTTAAGCTAAGATTTGATAATGGTAGAGAATATGTTAAAAACATATTCATCAACTTTTGCACTGAGAATAGAATTCAAATGCAACATACTGTCCCATATACTCCACAACAAAATGGTGTAGCTGAAAGGAAGAATCGCACCTTAAAGGAAATGGCTAATTGTATGCTACAATCTAAAGGACTTGGTCGTAGTTTTTGGGCAGAAGCAATTAACTGTGCAAATTACATAATAAATCGCACTCCTACTAAGGCTTTAAAGAATATCACTCCAGAAGAAGCATGGAGCTCAACCAAACCAGATGTAAGTCACTTTCGTGTTTTTGGAAGTGAAGCGTGGGCCCATATTCCAGATGAAAAGCATAAAGCTTTAGAACCTAAGAGTGAAAAATGTACTTTTGTTGGATATTCTGAAGATGTCAAAGGCTATAGACTTATTCCATTTAAGTCCAAAAATGTTATCATTAGAAGAGATGTAAAATTTGATGAAAATATATCGGCCTGCGAGCCTAGTTCGGCGGATGTGCCACCTCTCCCTATCTCTTCTACTTTTGAAAATATTTCTTCTATAGATGATGAAAGCAAGGATGAAACTCCTCCCCCATATTCTCAGGAGCCTCCTTCAGCTCGTCAGCTTCCAAAATGGGTTTGTGCTACTCAAGATGCAGTAGGTGATCTTGCCAGTGATCCTATAGATCAACGACGCACACGTTTTCAGTTTGACAGAGCCTCTTCTTTACTGGCTCAAGCTCCAGTAAATTATGATCCTGACACCTTTGCAGAAGCTTCAGGCCATCCAGATTGGGAAGCAGCTACAAATGAAGAATGTCATTCATTATTGGCAAATGATACATGGGATCTTTTTCCTCTACCAAAGGGACGAAAACTTGTTAGATGCAAATGGGTTTACAGAACCAAGTATGGACCAGATGGGAAAGTTGATAAACATAAAGCTCATCTTGTTGCTAAAGGTTTTTCACAAGTTGAAGGCATTGACTACACTGAAACCTTTTCCCCTGTTGCCAAAATGAATTCTATCCGCCTTGTTCTTTCCCTTGCTGCTTCTTTCAAATGGGAAGTCCATCAGATGGATGTTAAATCTGCCTTCTTGCATGGGGACTTGCATGAAGAAATCTATATGGAACAACCTATTGGCTTTATACAAACAGACTCCAGCCTTGTATGTCGGCTTAAGAAATCCCTTTATGATCTCGAGCAAGCTCCTCGAACCTGGTATGCCAAAATGGATAACTTTCCTTTATAATCTGGCTTCTCTAGGTGTCATTCTGACAATACTATCTACACCACGAAAGTGGGCAAGTCTCTTATCATTCTTTTTCTTTATGTTGATGATCTTATCCTGACTGGTAGTGATCCCAACCTTATAAACCATGTGAAGTCTAGCCTTAAAAGGAAGTTTGAAATGACAGACTTAGGACACTTAGATTATTTTCTCAGTCTTCAATTCTTGCAATCCAAGGAGGGTATTTCCCTTTCTCAATCCAAGTATGCCTGTGATATTATACGCCACTTTCACATGGAAGACTGTAAGCCAGCCCCTTCTCCCTTTCAGTCTGGAGTCAAACTTTCAGACACTTGTACTTCTCCTGAAGTTGATGCTACCTTATACCGTCAACTTGTAGGAAAACTTTTGTATCTAACCCATACTCGTCCTGACCTTTCCTTTTCCGTTGGCCTCGTTGCTCGGTTTATGCAAAACCCATGTGAAAGTCATTGGAAATCAGCTAAAAGAATACTTCGTTATGTTCGAGGTACAGTTCAGTTTGGGATTCATTATAGCACCGAAGCAGCTCCTCTATTGGTTGGTTTCACTGATTCTGATTGGGCTGGTGACCCTGATGATCGGAAGTCTAATGCAGGTTATGTGTTCACTCTTGGTTCAGGACCTATTACATGGGCTTGCAAGAAACAAGGTGCCATTTCTCTTTCTTCAGAAGAAGCAAAATATCATGGTGCCGTAAAAGCTAGTAAGGAAGCCTTGTGGCTTCGTCAAATCCTGTCAGAGTTTGGCTTTCAGCAACAGCATCCGACTACACTTTGGTCTGATAATCAAAGTGCCATTCAGCTATGCAAAGATCCAGTCGAACAACAGCGCAGCAAACACATTGAACTGCACATGCACTTCATCAGAAAGCTCATTCATGACCATGTTCTTGAAGTGCAATATTGTTCAACAGATGATCAAGTTGCAGACATCTTTACAAAGGCTCTCACAGAGGCGAAGTTCACTAAACTTCGACTTATTGTTGGAGTTTAGGAAGTTGTCACTACGGGGGGATAGGCTCTAGTGCCTCCTTCCTTCTCCTATTGTGTCATATTTGTAAATCCTTCAATCCTATCCCAAGTTGTTCTTAAGGGGGGATGTTAGGATATTCTGACACATAGGAAATAGTTAAGTACAACTTGGTCTAGTATAGAGTTAGGTATAGAGTTAGGTAAAGTGTGTTTCTTTCCCTTGTACATTTTGTAACTTACAATCTGATGGTCACGATATGTAGTGATCTGACGATTCATTCTCTCCTCGGTATTACTGACACTTGATCCGTGGCTTGACACCCGATTGGTCCATGATTTCTATTTAACGCGCATGGAGGGTCATTTGTAGGGTAATCCGTCTATAAGAGAAGCATATGTAAATTTTCATTATTTTATTAATAAATTGCCTGAAGTGGCCGTGTTGGCTTAGGCCGTGGACTGTTTCCCTCTTTGAGGGTTTTAACCATGTCAAAAATACTGGTGTATTGATCTGCGATCTGGTTGTGAGCGGTGTCCTTTGGTGTTCTGTCTAAGGAACTTACCCTATAAATTCCTACACTTATTATGGTGTATATGGTCATTATACCCATGAGTGTCCTCTTTTAAATGAGATGTGTCAAGTATGGGAAGTGCAAGAAGCTTCTCGAGGATCGCAACCCATCGCTCATCCACCACCCCTTGCTTCATCTCACCTGAGAGTGCTTACCAGTCCTTTCCCTAACCAAGGATATATAGCTATGCAACCTACAAAAGGTCAGCAAACCCAACTACCTCCTCCATTTAGTAACCATTATTATCAGATTATTATGCTAAATTTTGATGAGGTCAATATCAAGCAAGTCAACCTTTAGACTCGATCATGCCAATACAACAAGCCATACACTAAGTTAGTGATTGAGTCCCAACCCAAATTTTCCATTGAGCCTCTATTATCATCCAATGGTACCTTTACATATCACTCAACCTGAGGTTGAGGTTATTCACAAGATCCCCAAAGGTCAATTATATGAAAATGTTTCTTCTATCAAAGCCGCCCAGACATATAGCATAGTAGATGACTTGGCATAGTCTCTTGCTGCCATGTCAATGCTAGAAGTACTCCAGACGTGCTCATCCCAGCTGAAATTTATGATATCTACATTGGGTGTCGTAGATCCCCAATAAAGTCATATGATTTTATTTCATGTTGACAAGTCAGAAAATCCTCCCTTACATTCATTCGTTTCATTTCAAACACTAGTCTCCATTAGAAACACCAATGTTCAATGTTGTATCATCGATGAAGGCACCTCCACCTGTGTGATGGCTGCTAATGTTTGGAAGAAACTTGGTTAAGCCTAACTTATGACCATCCACAATCACTCTTCGTGGATGGGATGGTCATCCTCCCTTGGCTTATATCATCACTACCTAGTCACAGTTGTTGACAAGACTATTTATATTGACATTGAATTCATTGATGTTCCCTTATACTATAACATTCTTTTGGGTTGTAGTTATACTTATGCCCTGTCAGCTGTCACATTTGCAATCTATCGTATGATTTGGTTTCCCCACAATGGAATGATCATCATTATCAATCATTTGACGTACTATGACCCCAAAGCCCAGACTTCACCTCAATCCAACATTTATTCTGTGGCTGACAATACAGCTACCTCATTCTTCAACAATTTCTCTCCAGGACTCTACAAAGGTTCCACTTTCCTTGGTACTTACTATGGTCCACAGTCAACCCCTCTTGAGCCTATATCATTTAGTGTTTTCATGCTCCAAGCATCTTGAGCTACCCACAAATGGTCTGGTATGCCCTCACAATATACGTCACCTCCGCAATCTACTATCCCTAACTCAACGCAACCTCTCGGTACAACTCCACAAGGATCATTTCCTTCTTTTGGTATCTCTCCTAATCCATTTTTTCTTGGAACTATTCCTTTAGGCCTTAACCATCTTGGAGAAGTTCCTCTAGGCCACTATCCTTGTAGTCATATATCCTTCTTATTTCCACCTCTTAGAATTTATTCTACACCTGTCATGGCTATGTTGTCTACCCAACATTACGTTAGGGATCTTATTGTGTTACATTGATCCTCTTGCAAAAAATACATCCAACCAACTCAAACCATACTCTTCTTTGAACCCAATCACACCTGTTGTTCCTACCCCTACCTGTGCTTCAGTCCCACAACAACCCCAACAGTAGCCTACTCTTATTGTGAAAGCATATGGCAAGGGGGGCAAAGCCCAAAAAAAGTGAACTAAAGAAAAGCCCCCCCCAGCAACTCTAACTCCTCTTAAGCCGCCAAAGCCTATTCCTCCTTGTGCATTGTGTGATGTTGTCAGTCATGCCACCAATAATTTTCCTCAACTCCCTCATGTTAAGGATGTGTTCGCTGATACCTTACTTGATCCTAACATTCCTGAGGTCCATGTCACCTTACCTAAGTCAACCAGAAGAACAGTTCATTATCCACATATCACCCATGTGATTTGTGTGATAATTATGGTCACTATTCTCATCATTGTACTTGTCTCAAAGAATTTCGTGATATACTTCAAGTGCTTCATGAATTACAGGCCACCCATCATGAGACGAAATCTTCTCTACACGTGGATTCTACAAGCACTCCTATACCAAAATAGGAGGTCTCTCAAACACCCATTGGGATCCCTCCCCATGATGTTGAGATGACGAATAATGTCGCTCTTATTCTCTAGCTGTCATCATCCATGAGATTAATGCATTGGAACTCCCTTGATGTCTCATATTATGATTTTGTTGAACCTTCTTCGACGAACACCTCAGTCTCAACATTAGTAGATATTCCATATACTTGTCATATGTATCCCAACCTTGATGATGCATATGTGAACCTTGTCTCTCATGAAGATGCTTCAAGTAGCTCTTCTCCATCATGGATCATCCTTGGGATCATATGCACCATCATTTGTACTTCCTTCCACAGCAAACCCATGACCAATATGTTGTGAAATCCAAATACTTCATTCATGGTGAAGTCGATTTGTTTAAAATCCCATTCTTGCATCAAATTCTTTTGAAGAAGGAAATATGGCTAACATTTACTCTACCATCAAAATTAACATTCTGAATAAATTAGGAATTGAAGAAAACATTACCTTGGGCACATAGTGCACCTCAGAAGAAATTGATGCTTACACCAAGTTATTCAAGGATTTCATGATGTTTTCACCTGGTCTTATTTGGTAATGCCCAAACTAGATGCCACCATTATTGAACATCACATCGACACTTGGCCTGATGCCATACCCATATACCAAAATCAAAGGCCTCTTCATCCTTCCAAACATGAAGCTACCAAAGCTAATTGATAATCATAATCTCAACTAGGATTATTTCATCTATCCCATTTAATACAACATATTGATGTCCAATCTTGTTCCCATTCTCAAGAAACAAGGCACCATCTGTGTCTACACTGACTTCTGCGATATTAACAAATATTGTCCCAAAGAAAACTTTCCCACACCCTTCATAGACTAGGTTATTAATGAGTGTGATGGGCATTAGGTTATATCTTTTATGGATGGATTCTCTGGATATAGCCAACTATGTATCCGTTATTTTGATCAGATTAAAACTACATTCAGTATTTCGTGGGGAACTTTCCCTTACATGGTCATGCCTTTTGGTTTAAAGAATTTTGGGGCCACTTTTCAGCATGCCATGTCCTACTACTTTCACGACTTGGATTATATTATCCTTTCACACCTCAACAATCTCACCACTGGTTCGAAACTTTGGTCACAAGAAGTTCACGATTTTTGTACCATGTTCCTTCGATGTTGCAAGTATAAAATTCTTATTAATCCCCTTAAATCTATATTTTACATTCCTACCGGCCAAATTTTGGGCTTCATTATGTCTAAAGATGGTATCACTCTTGACTGGTTCAAATTTAAAGCCATTATTGAACTTCCTCCTCGTACCCTTAACCAGTTACAAAGCCTATAAGGTAAAGCTAACTTTCTTCATCGATTTGTTCCTAACTACGCCACCATGCCCATGGGTTCCTTAGACTCCTTCAATCTAACATTCCAGTTGTTTGGGATGACAAATCTCAGTAGCATTTCAATGCCCTCAAATGTGCTCTCACCTCTCACTTCTTCTCTCTTGATTCATCCACCTAAATTTAAGAGGGATTTCATCCTATACATTGCTCCATCCACCTATTCAGTTGCTAGGGCCCTCATACAAGATGATTTTTTTGGTATTGAGCATGTCATATGCTATGTTAGTAAGAACCTTAACAGTGCCCTTGTTTCATATTCCCACGAAGAAAATCTAGCATTGGCTGTCATTTTCTCTGTTCAAAACCTTCATCATTATATCCTTACACGTACCACCAAAGTTGTGACCAATTCCAACCCCATGTAATTCCTATTGAGCTAACTGATGATCAACGTGAAGTACACCTGTTGGATCATTATCCTTCAAGATTTTGATCTCGAATTTGTCACACCCTAGAGTAAGAAAGGTTTAACCCTTGCTGAAATCATTTCAAAATTTCCCACCAGTATACCTAATCTGCCAGTAAATCATGGTCTCCCAGATGAACACTTGTTCACCATTACCTCAGATCATCCTTAGTATGCTATCATCCTTACGTATCTATGAACCCAGAAATTCACCCCCACCTCACTCGTGATGATCAACTATGTATTTGACATCAAGCCCCTCACTACCTCCTCATCAGTGATGACCTTTATCATCGCAGTGTCGACAGTGTCCTTCATCGTTGTCTCACCCATGTTGAAGCTGATAAAATGATCAATTCCTACCATGGTTACACTTGTGATGGTCACCTTTCAAAACTAACCACTTCCTAGAAAATCATCTACGTCGGGTAGTTTTGGCCTTCTCTCTTTAGCGATTATATTGAGGCAGTCAAACACTATCCCAATTCATAGTTATAGGCCCCTAAGGGGGAAGCTCCGCCTACTCCCCTCCTTCTCATTTTCACAGTCGATCCTTTCTCTAAATGGGTTATTGATTTCATGGAGTGTCAACCCCCATCTACTAATAAACACAATTATATGATCGTGGTCATCGACTATTTTAGCAAATGGGCTGAAGCTAGGCAAACGTTCAATAACATCATGACTATTGTAGCCCTCTTATTCTTTAACCATGTCATCACTCAATTTGGGGTTCTGAAACAATGGCACTCTAACCATGGTCGATACTTTGAATATGAGATATGGCATGAGCTATCATCTCTTTTGGGCTTCGAACATCAATATTTGTCTTCTTATTACCCCCTAGGAAATGGCCAAGTTCAAGCTGTCAACAAGACACTTAAGACTATTATTTAGCAGATGGTGAATAAACACAAGAACAATTAACATTTAATGCTCTTCCCTACTTTGTGGGCCTATAGAACTTCTGTTAAGACTACCACTCGGTTCACTGCTTTCCAGCTTGTTTTTGGAGAGGATGCAGTTTTAGCAATCAAGTGTGGAGTCCCTTTGTTGGGTCCCTATAATACTAGTGATTACCCCATTACTATTGTATTTATACCCCTTATTTATATTTTTGTGCCCCTATTACCCCCATATTGTTATTTCTGTGCCCCTTAGAATCCCTCTATTGTTATTTTTGTGGCTTTATATTATTATTGTTAGGTCGGCTCGATTATATTGTGACTCCTTAGACTCCTATATATAGAAAGGAGGTTTTGTCATTTGTATCATCCAAGAATTGTTCATTTATGTAATGTAAAGGAGGTTTCCCCCTCGAAGAGGCTGAATTCTAAGGCGTTGATCTTTCTTTTCTATCTTTTCTTGAGCTGGTTTCATAACATTTGGTATCAGAGCTTTGGATTCTAGGGTTTCGCTGCTCCAAACCAGTCATCGTGGAATTTTCGCCATAACTTTGTTTCTGTGACGTTTCAGAAGTCGAAAAAAAAACCCATTTGAGACGACATCGTGCTGAACCTTGGGTCCAAATTTCAGAGCATTTCACAGAATAGTTTCAGAGATATGATCTGAGGAATTTGGTCTTTTTGCAGACTCCTGAATTACATTCAAAACATGTGACCTGGGGAAAATCATCATAACTTTCTTTCTGAGCATCAGATTGAAATTTCGTAAGAAGTTATAGAAAGAGGACGGACTTTATTTGTCTTTTATATATGTTTCAGAGTCAAAGGTTGGAACAGTGACACGTGGCACTTCATACAAGTTCACTCTACTGAACTAGTCTATAATCAGGTCACTGCGGGAGATTGTGCATAACTCTTTCTTGGAGAATCCAATTTGGATCAGACTAGTGGCATTAGAAAGAGGACATATAAGGCTACTACAGGTCATAGTTTTAGAATTGGATGATTCGAAATTACAGAGATACATCAGATTCAATATCAGGCTTCTACAAAGTAAAAAAAAGGTGTGTAGTTTTTTTTTAATTTTTGCATAAGCTTGGTTTCATAACACCCTTCCCTTAACCTTTTCATCAAAATCCTCCTGGGAAACCAAGCTTTAGAAAAATGACTCATCATGCTTGAGCATGCTACTGAAGATGGTTGTGTTTCATTTCAAATTATTGAAGCAGCTAAACAGTGCCCCAAATCTCAGAATGACCGCAGAGTCCACCCTTGTACCTTACATGAAAGCAACCTTATTCTTATCTATATCCAAGCTCATGATGTCCTTGGATGTGGGAAGTTTGAACCATTTTGATTAGGAAATTATCTCATCCATAACTGTTTGGGCAAGGGGGCATATTTGTTATAGTATCGAGAAGGTGAAATCCTTCCCAATCCTCAAAATGCGCTCTGCCTCAAGAAATTTTACCCATAACATTTCCCATTGAAATGCATGTATGTTTTTATTTGTTATTGCATTTAGGTAGCTTTCATACCCCAAATTCTTACATATTTTCTCATTCTGTCTTTCGGATGGATCTATCATCGACACCTTATATTGGTTTTTCCGATGGTGCAAGTCACTTCACCAGGTATCTAGCCTCAGCAGCTTGGGCAATTTTTACACCCTTGGATTTGTTAGTCCACTCCAATGACATTTTCATTGGACCTACCACCAATAACTAGGTTGAATATGATGTTGTCATAGGTTTGTTAGCCAATTCCCTTGACCGTCACATCCTTCACCTTCATGTTTGTCTTGATTCCTTGCTACTTGTCATGTAGTTGAATGGCATCTATCATGTGTGTAATATTGTCCTATTTATAAAATATATACGAGTTAATATTTTTTCTCGTAAATTTTAATCCATTTTCATTCAATCATGTTGCTATATCCTAGAATCACTATGTAAATACCATTGATAATTTAACATTATAAATTGGTAGTTATCACATGTAAGAAGACATCCATAAACAAATGGAAAACCACAATCGTCACAAAATTATGCATAATCATAATATGTATCGTAATACAATGTTTTGAGTCCACTACTCTAAATACATCTGAGATGGTCATTCACATGTTATCATAAAACAAAAATGGGGACCCACATGTATGTATTTCTAACCACTATCATTTGTAAGCTCCCAAGCCAATGACTTAATTACCCTAGCATGTAGATCTTGTACTACCTGACTGATTATGGAAATTCATCGCATGATTCCTTCCCACTGTGAGGCAAGACCCATGCACTCATCTGTATATCAATCTTATAAAACATTCCACCCACACTCTTTAACTCCATTCAGTAATACAACATATCTATGTTAGAGATCATCCATTAGAGCATCACTACCTGGTCTCTGTTGTGATGAGGTACCACCCTGATCTGCATCCCCTGGCATTGCAACTCGTCCTGTGTATCTTTCTAGCCTCACCGATGCTATATTTTCATACCACAATGTTTACAAACCAATACCAATTACATATATTTCTTAAACCATAAATGCATAAAATGTATAAAAACTTTCACTTACCATATGGACCCCATGCTCGTCCTGGTGGAAGTGGTAAGCTAGGATACCCCTGATAATTGATGCCACTATATGGATAATCATCTATGTCGAGTGGCATCTAGTCCCAATGAGTTAAAAAATTAGGTCAAAACACTTATCCAACTCCCCCTCCTCTACCTCATCTCAGTAGTTGCCCCTAGCGGCGCATCTTGGGCTCCTGTGGGACCCCATCACAAATCTGTACATGAGGTCAAATAATGGGAATCTTCTCAAAGAAGAGTGAGCATAAAACTATCCCAAATGAACAATTATCATTGTTACACCATATCCATAGCGTCAACTTTCGTTCCAATGATGACACCATCATCTGGGCCCACCCATAGTAGGTCCCTCCCAACACACTCCCCACTAGCATCATCTACCCTCCAGTGATGTGGTGGAAGGCATGACTACTCAAAATCTACAGCACCACCATGACTATAGCTCATGTTTCAAGCCAATCCAAGTCACTGATGTGTATGGTCATGCCCTTTGCAAGGCTTCCTAGTACACAATGATGATCAACAAACTCATATATATTCCTTCGATGAGGCAACATTGGATGTATGTCCCCTCCCACCCCCAAGTGGGGCAGTCTTGTCAGACAATATATGTCTTGGATCATGATCTTGATCCTCTACCCTTGTACTACAAAGGCCTCCTAATATGGGTCATATTAACTCATAATCCTTGATAGAAAGGGCTCACCAACCCTCATCATATGGTTCTCTAAGAACTTCAACACGCCATATCATGCCAACACCTATCTCACTGCTTAACTCCCTTGAATCTTAGGATGGAGAGACTCAAAATATCATTCTCACCATGATACCTTTAGTTATGCCATCCCTGCAAAAAACCATTATGTTTTGTCATTCCAGATTCAAAGTCATGCATGTCAAGTACTTAGATTCAACTCCTAGCAGACAACTAGTCTTTGCAATCCTCTCAGCCTAGAATGCGGTTTTTACCTTCAAAATTGTGTTGGACACACTTGTCGGCCAATTTTTCTGCGTTTTAGAATGTAAATGGGCCCCCAAAAGTGCGTTGTGACCATGAGGACGAGCAGTGGTCCCCCATAGAGAGCTGAAGACCTAATCTAAAAACATAATCCACCAAAAATGATGAGTAAGTTTAGGACACCTACCTTCGACTTGCCAATCCTGATTCTAATGGTTGGTTTGTCCACTATGATATCCACAAGATTTAGGGCCTTCTCCTCCTCTCCAAATTCTCCACAACTCACTACGAAAATGAATTGGATTTGGAGGAAAAATCCCTCTTATAGGAAAAACCCTATTTTTTTGTTGCCCATTGCGACCAAACCGTAGCTCTATTTGACGAACCATCAACACTACTAGAAAGCTATCACTGATTTCGACAAGTGTTCTATCTTTGTTTTTGGAAATTTGACACTTCATCAGGAAGCCATCTTTTCCACGAGGTCTCACTTTGCCACCTATTAAACCCAAATTTCTTCATTTGAGCCTCCCATACTTTGATACCACTCTACCTTTGTACTGGTTGACTCATGTGTAAATTTTTGTAATGAGTAACCATCATTTACCCATATTTTCACAGTCCCCTGCAGGCCTCCCCCGCATGGAAACATCATCAATCCACCCTTGTTCGGAGCATCAAAGATGCATCACCCTTATATTTATGGAGTTTTTCCCTAGTCCCCTTTTGTCCCATTACATTGTTTCATATATCACCGTGTTGCATCTCTCCCATTTTACACATTTTTGGCCTCCATCTATACTTCTCTGTCTTTCCCAAACCCCCTTTTGCATCATTGACCATCCCATTAGGAATTGAGTCAGTCGTTGTGAGGTCAACCATCCTTATTATTCTATGACAAGGGAAGTTGTCAGTCTTCCACCCATCTTTTCTCCTTCCATCATCCTCCCTAGTATCAGTCCATCAGTCACTCCACTACTTTCCCTCGTGCTTTTGTTAAGGATTCCTTATTTCCTTAATTATGGTGGGCCCTCTTTTGTTGACCTCAACATATTTGTTCCATAAGTGTGGTCTAGAGGGTGGTGTACCTTGGTTCCAAATTCCATCTTTGTTCAGTGCCTTAGTCAAGTGAAGGGACTCATCATTTTCTTTTGACTTCGTTATTTCTCACATGCTCGACACTAACTCCTCATCTCACGCTTGAGATTTGTACACTTTATGGTTCAGTGATCTAGAGAATTGCTCTAGTGATTCTTGAGTGTGTTTGATATGTTCCAAAACTCATGTGGGGGTTGGCCTTCTAGTAGACCCCCACATGCTCGGATGACCACATATGCTGATCCAACCTTAGACACAGTTCTATAGATTTGATGGGTTTGGTTTTGATTGCTTGTAGTGCCCACAACATGGATGTCTCCTTTAGATGATCAATTAAGATCTTTAGACCCCTTTCCTATTCAATAGGGCTTCTTTGGTTATGATCCCCCCTCACCATGTCAGCTTGAGGGAAATTATGTCTCATGTACTCAAATTTTATTATATTCAATATTAGCATATGTTTTTCTAGGTGAATTATGTATATGGTGTTAGTTCTAGTTTTTGCAGCTTGTCACCAGGGATCAAAATGGGCTCTTACTATGTCTGGTTTTTAGAGATGTTTTGCACATTAGTTTCAATGCAAGTCATATCCTAGGCATGTCCATCAGAAGCATCTTGGAAAAATATTTCCAACGGTATATCACACTCCTGTAACTGGTTTCTGGATTAGAAGATATGATCGAAATGAATGATTGATTCTTGGTTATGCATGTTTTGAGGTCATTTGTTGCACACATGGACAAGTTCAATCTAAAATCAGTTTATGAAGTAATGGACATGGATTTTACAAAATTGAAAGAGGTTTTGTCAATCACATACCAAATAACAAAAACCTGCTTCAGTTTATACACAGGTGTTACTATGTGGGAGATATGCAATGACATTTGAAGCCTACATTAAAACAAAACAAATTTTCCATTTGTTCTACTGTTTTAGTCATTGTAGTGCACCGCCATTTTACAAAAAATGGAATGTAATTTTTAGAAACCCAAGGAGGTTTTAGTGAACCATGAGTCATGTAAAAAAAACATCTTTCGATTTATTCACAGGTGTCATGAATTGGAATATTTGTCTACATCTTTACGACTTATTTTCATAGATTTAAATATTTAGTGATTTCCTATTTAGAGATTATTGTGTGGCACATATTCTGAGCAACTAGAAACAAATTTTCAAAATTTGAGAGAGGTTTTCTCAAGCATGACCTTATCTACAAAAACCTCTTTCAGTTTTGTAATAGGTGTTATGTTTCAAGAGATACGAGTTCATCTTTGAGCCCTATTTTTAGAAATTCGGTCCAAATTTAATGTAATTGATCCTATCTTAAGAGAGATGGTTGAGCTCAACACCTTTAGAATTGTATATATTTTTACGAATTTCAGAGTGTAATGGTTCAAATTTTTCTACAGGGAAAGCTATTTTGGACTCTGTAAAGCTTTTTCTAATTATTATTTTTAATGGAGCAGATTTTGCCCTTTGGATTTGGGATCCATCACGGTGTTTAATGTGCAGTATGTTTTTCTTGTAAATTCATTTCCATGCTTTGTTTTTTCTACTAATTTCGTTACAGAATTCTCTAAGAGAAGTGCACACGATGCTCCTTTCACAATCATTATGCTATTTAATGTAGTGGTTATCTTTTCAGAATCCATCCTCTATTAGATGCTCTGTTGAATAATTTTGTGCTTCTTTTTCTTCTAAAGCTGTCACTGGAGATTCATCCCCGATTGATGCTTGTAGGGCAACAAGCTTTCTCCTCTTTCCTTCTCTCATTTACATCTTTTATCTGGCTAAGCATTGCACTTACTTTGCCCCAATTTTTCCGGCAGAAACTACCCTCGATTCCATAGCCCAATGATCCCTTCTCCTGTTGTTTTCAACCCACAACTTTCAATCAAATACCCGTACTTCATAGCTAGCATAAGATTCAATTATCGTAGCCACATTTTTTTGGAAAAGAGAGAGCCCTCTTTGGCCTGGAATGGTTAGATGCGAGATCGAAAGCTTGGTTTCTGGTTACCTTAGAGTTGTGTCTTCTCAGCCATGAGGTTCATTCTGAGTGCTAACGTATTGGCGCTATTGCCAGGGATGAGGTGAGAGATCTTCTCCGCGAAAGATCGTTCATTGTAGATCTAATTTGTAATGGTGGATAGTGATCAGACACATATTAAGGCTGAAACATTCACCTGGCGACTCCAACTCAATCCAGAGATTCGATCGCTCACTGATCCATTCATGCACTAAAATAAGATGGTAGGGTATGTGCAAAACCCTGTGTTTTGTGAAGTTTTAAAAGAAGTTAGAGATCAGTTAGTCGATATTGAAATAGATGAGGTATTTTTCATTACCATGCTTCAATGTTTGAGATCTCCGAAATTTCCTCTTATCGGTAAAACTAGTTTGTTTGAGTTAGTGGTTGAAAAATTTTAGGAGGAGATTGAGTATATAGATGTTCAAATTAAGTCATATGAATTTCGAGATCCCAAAAAGTTCTTGGAAGCTCTCCCTCCTTCAAAACAAGAAACAATAGGGCTGCCCATGGATGTATGCATTGACAACTTGTAGCTGGAAGCATATGTTGAGGAGTTAGGGCAGCAACCATGGTCTAGTTTCTATGATCTTGTTGTTGCATATATGGAGTATCTATTCTATTTGAATGACAAACTAGATTGTCTTTTACACAGCTAGACTCATTTTGTGCATGTATGGTTGTCAGCATTTCCAATTGTGTCTTGGTTCAAGCACTCTCTAGAATCACTGTTGCCACATCTACTTGATTGGTTGGTCTCGCATTACAACAATACTTTATCTATCAATTTTGCATCAGAGTAGGGTATATTTGTAAATAAATAAGCTGCCCAAGGAAGAATTTCATTTTTCGATATTTATTTATGTACATATTGCAGTATTTATATGTTTTCAGATTGGTATGATTTTTTTGGGTTTACAACTATTTGTGACCAATGGATGAGACACTTGGTCTATGGTGTTCTTAACACCTCCAAGGAGTTTCCATCCCCATTAAGGCCAATGTTAGTTCCAGTCTTCGCAGCCTGTCACCAGGGATCAAAATGAGCTCTTACTATGTCTAGTTTTCAGAGATGTTCTTCACATGAGTTTCAATGCAAATCATATCCTAAGTATGTCCATCAGAAGCAGCTCGGAAAAATATTTCCAATGGTATATCACACTCCCATAACCGGTTTCTACATCAGAAGATATGATCGAAATGAAAGATTGATTCTTGGTTATGCATGTTTTGAGGTCATTTTCTGCACACAAGGACAAGTTTACTACAAAATCAGTTTCTGAAGTAACGAACTTGAATTTTACAAAAGTGAAAATGGTTTTTGACAAATACTGTTAAATGATGGTATGTTCTATGCTTAGAGCAGTTTACCTCTTTTTATTATTATCATCCACAGATTAGCAATCACATGTAAATTAAGTAAAGTGTATATAGAACATTAAACAATCGACAGAAAACAAGCCAAGACAAGAGACACAAAATGTGGTGGCTAGCCAGGGACAAAACCCAATATGGGGAAACTGTTTGATCAAATCTTCATTTATCTTCAATAATTCAACAGAGAGAAATAGTACAAAGATCTGATTTATATCAACAGCAGCAAACCCCAGTTCATCCCTAAACTAGGGCATCAAACCTTAGATCAAACTTGTCAAGTTTCCACCTGTGAGTCATTCAACGTGCACGAGTCCAAGACTTCACCATGCACCAGTCCAAGATTCACCGTGCACTAGTCCAAGATTTCACCGTGCACCAATCCATGATTTTGGCATGCACTAGTGCAAGATTTCGCTGTGCACCAGTGCAAGGTTTAGCCGCGCACCAGTGCAAGATTTCACCGTGCCACCAGTGCAAGTTTTCACCACGCACTAGTGCAAGTTCTCGCCATGCATTAGTGCAAGATTTCGCCACGCACTAGTGCAAGTTTTTTCCACGCACCAGTGCAACATTTCGCCACTCACTAGTGCAATTTTTTGCCATGCACCAATGCAAGATTTCACCACACACCAGTGCAAGTTTTCGTCGTGCACCAAAGCAATATTTCGCCGCACACCAGTGCAAGTTTTCGTCGTGCACCACTACAAGATTTCACCACACACTAGTGCAAGGTTTCACCATGCACCAGTGCAATATTTTTCCGCACACCAGAGAGAGAGAGAGATGTGATGATCAGTGTGCTTCCAAATGAGGAAAAGACATCTTGTATTTATATATAAATGTTGATGATGAATAGATGCGTCTGTTGGGCTTCTGAGCCTACATGAGTTGTTGGTCGGCTTGATAATTATTCCATAATCAAAATAAATTCATATATCCATAAAAATTATCATAATCGGATGATATTTAGATCAACCCTACACCTCTTGACAAGAGGAATATAGGAAAAATATTATCATCCATGAATAGGGTGACCCACATGGAGTTTGGACCTAGTTGCCATTTTTAACACTCCCTCTCAACTAGAGAGAACTCCATTAGCAATTCATCTGTCTGTTGCTACAATTAATCCATCAAATGCACTGCCCTATACAACTTGACCCCTACTCTGTTCTGCTCTATTCTGCCTACACTGCTCTGTTTTGTTATGCTCTGTTCTAATCTGCTCTGCTCTGCTTTGTTCTGCTCTACTCCACTTTGTCCGAATTATGAAGAAGAAGAAATGATTGAGGATGTATCATACTAACTCAAACTCAGTCTTAGAGTGTGTACCATTGGTCCCAGGCCAGTCCTCAACTGACCCAAAGTCAGTGTCATAGTGGGTACAACTCCTATCACTCGTCCTAGACAAATATCATCCTCCATTGACTCAAAGTCAGTCTCAGAGTGTGTACCACTAGTCCCAAACCAGTCTCAATCGACTTGAAGTTAGCATCATAGTAGGTACCACTCCAACTAGTGGTCCCAGAGTAGTCCTTCACTGACCCGAAGTTAGTCTCAGAGTAAGTACCACTAGTCCCATACTAGTCCTTCACTGACCCGAATTTAGTCTCAGAGTAATTACCACTGGTCCTAGACTAGTCTCAACCCACCCCAAGTTAGCATCATAGTAGGTACCACTCCTACTACTGGTCCTAGACTAGTCCTCCACTGACCTGAAGTCAGTCTCAGAGTATGTACCACTGGTCCCAAACCAGTCCCAACTAACCCGATGTCAGCATCATAGTGGGTACAACTCCTACCATTGGTCCCATACTAGTATCATTGATCCCAGATCCATGAAGGTCATCCTAGCATAGGGAGTACAGTAGATACATTGATGCATCCATTGGTACTACTATGGTCCCTATCCCCATTTCCCTGCTATTAATCAGATGAGAGGTACTTCCCATGCATGAGTAGGATGCCTTGACAGGAGAACTAATCAATCTTGTCCACAGGAGAGTGAATCACCCTGTCCCACGAGAGAGCGAATCATCTTGTCCCACAAGAGAGCGAATCATCTTGTAAACAGGAGAGAAAATCATCCTATCCACAAGAGAGTGAATCATCATGTCCACAATCACCATGGAGAACACATCATCCAGGCCTCGTAGGAGAACTAATCATCTTGCTACACAATCGTCATGGGGAACACATCATCCAGACATCACAAGAGAACTAATCATTCTACTACATAATTGTCATGGAGAACACATCATCCAGACCTCACAGGAGAACTAATCATCCTACTACATAGTCACCACGGGGTGTCACAGGGAAATTTTTGATTCTTTTACCCTATACACGTACACCACCAGGGGATGGTGTGTCACCCTGTGGTCATATGTCGCTCCAAGAAGTACCCTGTTCCCCCCGAAGCTCCCAGAGCTCAATACATCATACAGGACACTCATCAGAGGGTTTCTAAATGACACAAAGTCATTCTCAGAAAGTATAAAATTTGACCTTTCCTAAGGTCTTTTTCAGAATGTCGATGACCTGTTCATCTGTACTGATATGTTGGAGCCTTACAGCGCCCCACTGCATCATATCTCGAATATAGTGGTACCTGATATAGATATGCTTGGAGTGATCATGAAATATGGGATTCTATGACAAAATAATCCCACTCTGGTTGTCACATAGGATCATGGCGGTATCCAATGTAAATCCAAATAGCTCACTGAAGAGCTTTCACAACCAGACTGCCTCACAGGAGGCCATGCTAGCAGCAATATACTCTGCCTCGGCGGTGCTCAGAGCCACTTACTTCTGCTTCCTGCTCATCCAGGGTATCGAAGCAGATCCCAAGGAGAAACAACACCCGTAAGTGCTCTTACAATCCACCACACTGCCTGCCCAATCAGCATCAGTGTATCCAAGTAGTCTCACATCTCCAGCAGTGTATCTTAGCCCCTATGTAATTGTGCCACGAAGATATCTTAATAGATTCTTGGCACCAATCCAATGTATATGATGAGGTTCAACCATATGTTGACTTAATGTGTTGATTGCAGAGAATATATCTGGATGGGAGTTCACTAGGAACATTAATGCTACGACAAGTTGCCGATACTCAGTAACATTTCATAAAACAGGTCTAGCAGCACTACCGCTTAACTTCTTGAAGTCGAGCTCCATTGGGGTAGTTACAGGCTTGCAGTCTACCATACCTAATCTTTCCAATATCTTCACCACATATTTTCCTTGAGATAGGAAAATTTCCCGTGGCTTCTGCTAGATTTCAAGTCTTAGGAATTAGTGCATCAGTCCTAGGTCATTCATTTCAAATTCAGAAACAAACTCCCTCTTACATTTGTGAATGAGAGGGCCTGCACCTGTTAGGAAGAGGTCATCCACATACAACACTAGTATGAGAGGTTTGTCATCTTCAACCTTAAAGTAGAGGTTAGGGTCGGTTTCACTCCTAGTGAATCCGAAATTCATCAAGTAGCTATCGATCCTCTCATACCATGCTCGGGCTGCTTGCTTCAGCCCATAGAGAGCCTTCTTCAACCTGCATACATGAGATTTTCGATCATAAATCTCAAAACCTTCTGGTTGCTCCACGTAGACCTCTTCTTTGATTGAACCATGCAAGAACACGGTCTTGACATCCATCTGATGTAGGTTCCATCCTTGTGAAGCCGCAAGGGTTATGATCAAGTGGATAGTGGTTGGTAACAGGTGCAAATATCTCATCATATATTTTTTCTTTCGGTTCCTTGGTGTCAGCTTCTTGAGAGATCCTCACTGTAGGAAGATTGTTCAACTTGCTGAGAGCCATATCTTCATCAAAGGTGACATCATGACTAATCACAACTTCCCTTTGATCAACTACATAGATTCTATAGCCCTTAGTATTTTCACCATAGCCCATGAATAGTCCTTTCTTTCCAGATGCACCCAATTTATTCATTTCCTCTTTCAGCACATGAAAATATACAGGGCTTCCAAAAATTCTAAAATGAGATATGTCAGGTTTCTTACCAGTGAGCATTTCTTCAGGATTCTTGGAACCCAATGCTTGATGAGGGCATCAATTTTTTACATATACGGCGGTGCTTGCAGCTTCAACCCAAAGGAACTTCGAAAGTCTTTGATGATGGAGCTTGGCATGATCAGCTTCCACAATCGTACGGTTCTTCCTTTCCACCACACCATTCTGTATATGGTGTAGTAGTCTCCCTCTTGATGCCAGCCTCTTTACAAAAGTCATCAACCTTGTTAGATTCATATTCAGTCCCATTGTCAGTCCTTAAGATCTTGATCTTCTTTTCAGTTTGATTCTCGATCAAGGCTTTGAAGTGTTGAAACCAAGAGAACAATTTATCCTTCTTTTTCAAGAAGTATAACCAAGTCTTTTGAGAATAGTCATCTATAAAAGTAAGGTAATATAAATATCCTCCCAAGGAGTTCACAGGCATCATACTAGATATGTATGAGTGAACCAGTTCTAATATATCCAAGGTCTTGCTTTGGCTTTAGGGGAATGGTCCCCTTTTTAGCTTTCCTTTGGTGCATCCCGAACATACACCTTCTTTCTCTACTCAGAATTTGGGCATCCTTATTACCATCTGTCTTACATCAGGTAGAGCTTTATAATGAAGGTAGGCAAACCTCCGATGCAAAAGTTCAAACTGAAGAGACGTGTCACAAGACATGACACCTAGTGGACTTCCACTGACCTAATATAATGAATCAACTTGAAACCCAAGAGTGAAGGCATCTTTAACATTATTTTTTCATATACGTACCTTGTCATCACTAAAGGTCACCTTGTAGCCTTTGTCTTCCATTATTGAGATGGACATTAGGTTCTTTTTGAGGTCAAATACATATAATAAGTCCTGGAATTTCTAGCCTTCTTGAATGGTTATCCTCTTCCTTCATTTCCAGCACTCCTTTTTCCTCTACTATTAGATTTTCCATTCCTCTGATTGCCATGAGATGGATTTTGATCATCATCCCAGTGTGAGTCCCTTCTATCAGAGCACTTTCTTGCATAATGACTTGCTTTATCTTAAATGTAACATCATCCTTTTCTTCCACCCTTACGTCCATTTGTTCCTAGCAGTAGTAGATGCATTTGATGGAGGCTCAACAATTCTGCCTTTCACATGGTCCAACACTTCTTGTTCTTCTAATGTTAGATCGAGAGACATCTTCCATCCATGGTATTCAGACTTCTCACGGAGGTTGTCTTCAGTAGGGAAGTGTGTTGAGGACCCCATGAAATCTTTTTGGATAGCCTGCCAATCTTCTCTTTGGTGATTGCTCTTGCTCTTGATTGGGCTCTGTCTTCAGCTCAGCTCTGATTCCATGTTAAGTTATGGTATGTTCTATGCTTAGAGAAATTTACTTCTTTTTATAATTATTATCCACAGATTAGCAATCACATGTACAGTAAGTAAAGTGTTGATAGAACATTAAACGATCAAAATAAAATAAGCCAAGACAAGAGACACAAGATGTGGCAGCTAGCCAGGGACAAACCCCAATATGGGGAAACCATTTGATCAAATCTTCCTTTATCTTCAATAATTCAGTAGAGAGAAATAGTAAAAATATTTTATTTATATATCAGCTGCAGTAAACCCCAGATCAGCGCTAAACTAGGGCAGCAGACCCTAGATCGAACTTGTCAAGTTCCCACCAATGAGTCATTCACCATGCACTAGTCCAAGACTTCACCGTGCACTAGTCCAAGACTTTCCGCGCACTAGTCCAAGATTTCACCGTGCACCAGTCCAAGATTTCACCGTGCACCAGTGCAACATTTCACTCCGCACTAGTGCAAGATTTCACGGCGCACCAATCCAAGTTTTTGCCGTGCACCAATGCAAGATTTCACCACAAACTAGTGCAATTTTTCGCCGTGCACCAGTGTAATATTTCATCGCACACAAGTGCGAGTTTTTGCCACGCACCAAGGCAAGATTTCGCCGAGCACCAGTGCAAGATTCTGCCACGCACTAGTGTAAGTTTCTGTCGTGCACCAGTGCAAGATTTCGTCGCACACCAGTGCAAGTTTTCATCGTGCACCAGTTCAAGATTTCACCGTGCACAAGTGCAAGTTTTCATCGTGCACCAGTGCAAGATTTCACTGCACACTAGTGCAACTTTTCGCTGTGCACCAGTGCAAGATTTCTTCATGCACCAGAGAGAGAGAGATGTGATGATCAGTGTGTTTCCAAATGAGGAAAATACCTCCTCTATTTATATACAAATGTTGATGATGAATACATGTGTTTGTTGGGATTCTGAGCCTACATGAGTTGCTGGTTGGCTTGATAATTATTCCATAATCAAAATAATTTCATATCTCCATAAATACTTATCAGAATCGGATGATCTTTAGATCAATCCTACACATGTCAATGAGAGGAATCTAGGAAAAATATTATGAGCCATGAATAAGGTGACCCACATGGCGTTTGGCCCTAGTTGCCAATTTTAACAATCACATACCAAATAACAAAAACCTCCTTTAGTTTATGCACAGGTTTTACTGTGTGGGTGATATGCAGTGACATTTGAAGCCTACAAAACAAAACAAATTTTTCATTTGTTTTATTGTTTTAGTCATTGTAGTGCGGTGCCATTATACAACTGATGGAACGTAATTTTGAGAAACCCAAGGAGGTTTCTATGAACCATGGGCCATAAAAGAAAAAAACCTCTTTCAGTTTATTCATAGGTGTCGTGAATTGGAATATTTGACTAGATCTTTACAACCTATTTTTACAGATTTAAATATTTAGTGATTTCTTGTTTAGTGATTATTTTGTGGCACAGATTACGAGAAACTGGAAATAAATTTCCACAATATGACCATGGTTTTTATCAATAACAACCTTATCTACAAAATCATCTTTCAATTTTGTAATAGATGTTATGGTTCAAGATATACGAGTTCATCTTTGAGCCCTATTTTCATAAATTCGGTCCAAATTTAATGTAATTGATTCTATCTTAAAAGAGATGGTTGATCTCAACTCCGTTAGTACAGGGATGAGCTAATTGTATATATTTTATGAATTTTAGAGTGTAAGGGTTCAATTTTTTTTGCAGGGAAAGCTGCTTTGGACTATGTAAAGATTTTTCTGAATATTATTTTTAATGGAGCAGTTTCTTCCATTTGGATTTGGGATCCATCACAATGTTTAATGTGCAGTATGACTTTCTTGTAAATTCATTTCCATGCTTTGTTTTTTCTGCTAATTTCATTACAAAATTCTCTAAGGGAAGTGTTAGGAATCCATCCATGCATGATGCTCCTTTCACAATGATTATGTTGTTTAATGTAGTGGTTATCTTTTCAGAATCCATCCTCTGTTAGATGCTCTGTTCAGTAAACTTGTGCTTCTTTTTCTTCTAAAGCTGCCACTGGAGATTCATCCTCGATTGATGCCTACAGGGAAACAGACTTTCTCCTCTTTCCTTCTCTCATTTACATATTTTATCTCGCTGAACATTGCACTTACTTTGCCCCAAGTTTTCCAATAGAAACTAGCCTCGATTCCATAGCCCAATGATCCCTTCTCCTGCTATTTTCAACCCATAACTTTCAATCAAATACCCGTACTTCATATCTAGCCTAAGATATATTCATCGTGGCCACATTTTGTTGCCAAAGAGGGAGCCCTCTTTGGTCTGGCAGGGCTAGATGCCAGACCGAAAGCTTGGTTTGTGGTTACCTTAGAATTGCCTTTTCTCAGCCTTAAGGTTCATTATGAATGTTAACATATGGGATCCATTCTATTATTTTCTGGCCCATTGATGCCAGTGCATCATGTATCATGTACTTTTTATCTCAGTCCCACATTGATGGGCTCATCATTATTCCTTTCACGCAGTTATCTTGGCGAGTATGGGTTTGACTCCCCCGCCTCATTTGAGATCATGTACTCCCACATGAAAGGAGAGTTTTATTAGTTTAGTATGTCTCACCCCTTCCATTATTTTTCTGTCCTTAACTAGCTTCAGTTATTTCTCTCTCTCTTTGACTCCCCTTTTGGTGTCTCGTGGAAGTGTAAACTACAACGTATTTTGGTCATATGATTTTCTCCTAACACTCATACTTGTGGTGGAAATATGTTGTCAACAAAACATGATCAGCTAGCCATTTCTAACTAGGTGGATCAAAATACACCATGTAGATTTAATTTTACCATAGTAAATCACTTTCACTCTGGGAAATAATTTAGTGAACCACTTTTATTAAATTATTTACTGATTTCAATCAAGAAACCCATCAGAATTATTAGATAAATCATTATCTATTTAATTTTCTCTAGGAATAATTATTAAATTATTATTTAAATAATTATTCCTTGTAACATTTGACTAAATCCATTAGGAATAATTAAATGAATCATTATTTATTTAATTTTCATTATTTCTATTATTGGAGTAATTTCTAAATCACTATTTAATAATTATTTCAATTTCACACAATTCTTAATTCTCGTGAAATAACTAATAAATCATTTGATTTGTTAATTATTTCTAAATAAAGATATTTAACCATTTTAAATATTTTTTCCCTCTCCAATAAATATAATAAAGTATTCCAAGCAGTTAGATCTTGATTTCTTCAATATTATTTTATTATTCTCTATTTTTAAGATTAAATCAACACCTTGAAATAAATAGGAGGGCTTTTCATTCATTGTTCACCATGACAGTAATGATCTTCGCCATTATCATTTTTTTCTTTTGAGCTCCCATTTTAGTTCTCCACATTTTGTTTTGGTTTTTTACATAATGAGAGAGAAGATAATTTTCTAAAGCATCAAGGACATAAAAGGACCCTTCCCACGGAGGGGTATTTGTAGGTCCTTTTTTATATCTCCTTCACCATGTTTTTTTAATAAATAATTTATTCAATTAAAGTGTTTCCATTTGGGTTATTGCATTTTATATCTTTACTGTTGCTTTCTATTCTAGATCATCTATACTTTTGTTGCAGGTGTTCCATTTTTATTGCAGATCTGAATCGCAAACAACCATCAACTTGTTGTTAGGGTCACTTGTCACCTAGTGACTTAAGTCAGGTATTTTTGATACACCTTCTAATAAATTTCACACTAACAAATGCCCTAGAAGTTAAGGACTTGAAAAACTGCTAAAAATAGTAAATGCTGCTATGAATAAGGAAACATATGAAGCTGACTAGAGGTCTAGGTGGAATAGGGAGGTGGCCACCAATGTCCACCTGGATTATGTTGGGATCTAGATCGGTGGTGTCAAAAATTGTAAAACCCTAATCATGGCCAATGAATTTGTAGATGAACCTGGTGATCCTTGAGAGGTGAGGTTTAAACGGCTGGAACAAAAAGTCACAAATATCAACTGAAATGTAAACCTCCTCATGGCAGCCTTGAATAGGAAGCTAGGGATATATGGAGAAGATGGGGGTTCTATTGCAAAGTAAAAACCTAAACAACGGATCAGAAGATCTGAGAGAAATAGAGAACTAGTGAAAGAAAGAATTTGGAAAATGTCAACCCAATTGGAGTGCCATGAATCAATCCCTGTTTAAAATGGAAGAAAAAGTCAATATCAAGTTGTACCATGGAAATATCAACACTATGAAGCCAAACAACTAGTTGCAACAACTAGAAGTTTATTTAAGCATCCATCATATCAAGGAGGAGAAAAAGATCTCATTTGCATGGCATGATCTAGAGGGTCATGCAATGACTTGGTGGGAGAGACACACAAAATCACTAAGATTGGAGGGAGAATCTATAGTGATTAGTGGGAGGATTTCAAAACCCTCAGTAAGTCATATTTTTATCCCATTGGGTATGTGGAGGACCAGTGGATCCAGTGGCATTACTTCAAGCAAAAGTCAGGCCAAAGCATGAAAGAGTACACCACAAAATTCAGAAAGATGGATAGAATGTTGGGTATCTCTCCAAAGAACCCATATTCACTCCTGACATATTTGGTGGGTCTGCAGCCCCATCTACATGAGCAAGTGATGTTGTTCAAGCCCAAATTAGTGGATGAGGCTTGTGTATAGGCATAGTACTTGGAAAACATAGGCCTAAAGAGAGCGTAATCAAGTAGATTGAAGAAAGAGGAGAAACAAGTCGCTTCTAAGGATGGGAAGAAGAAGAAAAAATGGGGAAAAGATTAAAAAATGGCATCCACAGCACACCAGTGCAAAGAACCTAGCAACCATTGCAACCAGTGCAACATTGATGGCCATACAAAGGAGAAGTGTTGGAAGTTGCATCTATAGCTAAACTCGAAGAACAAGAAGAAAGGTAATAAGAAGAATAATCTCATGGCCATTAGTTCTAGCATCCAAGTTGAAAGAAGTTCAAACATGGATAAGAATATTGGATGTACGTCAGTGTAGAAGAAGGTGAATTTGAGTAGCCTTCAACAAAATTGAGAGAATTTAATGACCAAACTCTTCCATATAAATATATAGGTTAAGAAGATGAAGATTGATGCTCTATTTGACTCTGGATCATAGGTTATTCTCATTATAGCAGAGATGATCAAGAAGTTGGGGTTGGAAGCTCATGACCATCCAAGCCCATATCCACTGGGATGGGTAAATAAGGATGCAGAGCTTAAGGTAAAAAATTAGAGTAAAATGAGATTTTCTCTTAGTCCTTATTTTATTGACGAAGTAGATCTAGATATGGTTCCTCTTGATGTATGTGGAGACTTGTTTTGGAGTCCATACATGTACATGAATAATGCAATATTCATGAGGAGATCCAACCAATATTGACTTGTCAAGGATGGAAAATTGCTCATAATCAATGCGTATAAAGGCAAGTTGAAAATTTCATTGTTAACTTCCAACCAAGCCAAGAAATTGATCAGTTCCAACAAGAAGTATGTTTTATTCTTTTTAAGATAAAGTTAGTCTGAAGAGGAGTCAATAAGAGGTAAGGCATCCCTAGAGAGGTGTACTATTAAACAAAAACAACAATTGGAGGAGTTGTTACAATCATACATGAATGTTTCCCAAGAGCCTAAAGGGTTACCATCTGAGGGAGAATTAGAGCATGTGATCCAGCTATTGCTAAACTTCCCATTGCTAGATATTGGGTTGTACAGGTAGTATGTTATAGAAGCAAGTGAGGTGAAGAAATAGTTCAGCAGATGTTGGAACAAGGTGTCATTCGACCAAGTACAACACAATGTGGGTCAACCATCATCATTGTGCCAAATAATGATGGGACTTGGGTGGTGTGTATAAATTATAGGGCGTTGAACAAAATCATGGTCAAGAACAGATACCCCCTGCCCAATATAGATGATTAGTTGGAACCATTGCAGGAATAAAAGTACTTTACCAAGTTGGACTTGAAGTTTCAATATCAAAAGGTCCAAGTCAAATAGGAATATACATGGAATACCACCTTCAAAATTGGGCAAGGTTTGTATGAGTGGCTAGTTAAGCCATTTTGCCTATGTAATGAACCAGGTACATTTATGAGTTTAATAAATGATGTACTATGCCCTTTTATAGATTCATTTGTTATTTTCTATTTGGATGATATACTGGTGTATAGTGCTACCTAGGAGGATCATATTTCACATTTGATGTCGGTGCTAGGAACATTGAAGAAACACGAGCTTCTATCGAATCTCAAAAAGTGCAAGTTTTCATAGTAGTATTTGGTGTATTTGGCATATGTGGTTGGTGGAGGAGAACTGAATATAGCTATTTCCAAGATGAAGGCCATTATGAAATGGTCGGTGTTTCTTGAGTAAATTCATAGCCTTATTGGGGCAACACAACACTTGAGGAAATTCGTAGCCTTATTTTCAGTGGTAGTAGCACTGCTCCATCCCATAAGAGTGAGTAGCAAGAGTTTTCAGTGGGGAAAAGGGAAGTACAGGTCTTTTGAGGAGTTAAAGAAGAAGATCAATTAATAACCAGTTCTGGCATTACCAAAATTGAAGCTACACTTTGAAGTGGAGATAGATGAAAGTGGGTGTCCTATGGGAGTTGTCTTAATGTAGGGATGAATGCCTATATGATACCATTATGAAGTATTTCATGGGGTAGGATTTTAGAGTCATGAGCACAATGGCAAAAGCACCATTGATCAAGATGTGTTACTCTATAGGTTGGATAAGCTATGTGTTCCTAAAGGTGGGTGACTACAATGGATTAGAGAGGCTCACACCTTTATGGTTGCATGACATTTTGGTGTAGGGAAGATCGTGGCTAACTTGTAGAGGTATGTGTATTGGCGAAATATGCAAGAGCATGTAACTAGGTTCATAAGAGGATGTATGCTTTGTTGTACGAACAAGCCTAGCAATAAGAAACAAGGTCTATATCATCCCCTCCCTATACCTACTCGTCCTTCGGAAAGAATTTCCATGAACTTTGTGGGAGGTTTACTAAAAACCAGGAATGGACATCAATACCTGCTCATTCTAGTTGATAGGTTCAACAAGATGTGTGTTCTGATGCCGTATAAAAATACCATCAGTGAGCAAGAATCAACAAACTCATCCTTTGGACATGTCTGGGTGCAGTTTTGGATACCAAGAAGCATGATTCTAGAAAGGGATACTCGATTCCTCAATACATTTTGGACTAAATTTTTGGAGAATATGGGCACAAAATTGAATAGATCTACAACATTCCATCCATAGTCTAATGGGTAGATAGAAGTAGCCAATAAGACTTTGGCACAACTTGTGAGAGGATACAACTAGAAGCATCCGAAGACCAAGGATGAAAATATGGCATATATAAAACATGCTCATAATAGAACAGTCCACACTTCTATAGGAAAGTTCATATTTGAGTTTTGTTTTGGATATTTTCCATGTTCGCCTTTGGACATTGCATATGGGAAATAAGTAGGAGTTAGGGAATATCTTATAAGAGATGCTTTTAGGGATGAAAAGTTTATGGAAAGATAAGGTATATCCATATATAGGTACAAGACACATTGTAGAAGTCACAAGAGAAGTATAAGGTGATGAATGATCAACACAAAACAAAGGAATCATTCAAGGTGCGAGATGAAGTATGGCTACACTTGAACAAAGAGAGGTTGCGTGGGTCTGGTAAGAAAACCAAGGCTCTGAGGTATGGACCCTTTGATATATTAGAAGAGGTGGGTGATAATGCTTATTGACTCACTTTACCACCATATATGTGTATTTACACATTTTTGAATGTGGATAATTTAAAACTCTATGAGCCTTCCATGATAGATCAGGAAGAGGATCAAGTCCTACTCTGTGGAGGATTTTGCACCAGGAGCTCAAGAAGAGATAAAAAAAGATACACTTTTATAGAATAGGACTAGACATATAAGACAAGGGAAGCATGACCTTTTGCAGATTGGGTTGAAGGACACCATAGAGAAGGTTGAGGCAAAATATCCTCACCTAAATTAGTAGAAGATTTTGGGGAAAAAACATAAAAAAATTGGGATGTGTGATCGAGACTAGATCATTATATTTTTATCATCCATCTTGATGCACTAAGAGTGGAAAAAGTTGAGGAATCAACTCACAGGACTATTTTTACTAGCAAGACCTAGTTTGGCGAAACAAGGTATGAAACTTTCCATGAGAATTTTGAGGCATCGAACGACCTTCTTTGGGGGTAAAACCTTTTCACATTGGTGCTTATATATTTCAAATTTTTATACACACGTTTATCTTTCCAATGACAAAGAAGTGCATCAATCAGAGTCCTTGTGCAAGAGTTATACCACTCAGAAGTTGACCTTCATGTTTTCACACATACAATTTGGGAGGATGTCATGTAAGACCCCATTATTCATGGAAAATGGGCTAGACACATGATTAGGATGTAAAATACTCTTGAAGAGCATATATTGTAACCCTAGTTAGGATTTGATGTACTCAAACTTAACCATTAGTAGGTTATCGGGTTGTTTTACAACCACACCACTAGTAGGAAGAGGCATTCCATTCTTTCGAGAGAATTTTGTTCCATAGTTGAGCAAACATATCCAAGAGGGATAGGGTGCAAAGAACATAGGGATGATTTGTGAACTATAGCAATCCATAAGCTACAGCTGATAGGCCTTACTTCTTTGTATGTGCAGCCATAATTCTAGATAGAGAAAGAGAGTGAAGCAACCTCACCTTTCAGTTGTGTTTTCTCTTGAAAGAGTTTCCCATAACATAATTTGTGTCTTATGTGTGTATGAGGGATTATTTTTTATTCTCTACTTTTCTCCATGATTTCCATTCACATGCATGCACTAATTATAGTTAAATATACAAATTTTAAAGTTTAATCAAACTTTATTTGTATAAAAATTCAATATTTTAATATATTATTATGAGATTTGTTGTGACAAACTGTCCAGTGGAATATCCATGGTAGTTTACTGATCAAAATCGATATTTAAATTTGCTAAGCCATGACTTCAAACTATCATTTTTCTATTTTTCTTTTTATATAGGCTACATGTCATAACAAATGTGTAAATTTGGTTACCAACTTATCCATGGGAATCTAGCCCAACCTTAAATCATGAAAATCCTTTTTGCTATCATGAAAATACCATTTAGTCAAGTATTTTTTTTTTTTTAATGACCATTGGAATTCCTCCTAATTAACCTCATTTCTTTAAAAATTATGAATTATTCTAACCTATTCCCACCACATGGAAGGTTTCCCCTATCATTTATGTTTGGCTAAATTAACCTTCATTTTAGTAGAGCAATGATAAACCTAGAAAAATCTATTGATGTTGAGTAGCCACTCTTCTAGTGCTTCCTCAAACTCCCCAACATATGTTGGATGTATGATTTTTCGAAATTGTTTATGTAATTCCAACTTGTGCCTTTCCTAGATTTTGTATGGAATTTGGAGGAGCTATTCTCATCTCCTTTGAGTTTTCCTCTTGACTATCATCCACGTCTTCAGAAATTTTCCACTTTGATTTTTTTCTCTCTATTTTATCCCTCTTTCATTGTTTCTACAATATTAGGATTTTACTTATCCATCATATTTTTTACCAATTGTTCCTATTTTTCACTTGCTTTTAACATTCATTCATGCCCAATTTTCATATTTATTATTTTTTCCTGTAGATCTTTCATCACATTCAATATATTTGGTAAGTACTTTTTCATTTTGGCCCAAGTGCACATAAATTTATTCCTCACCTATATGTGTGTCTCCATGCAGTTCTACTATTATGTTTTCCTTTAATTTAGTCTTCACTATATTGCTTTGTGTACAAACAAGTTCACTTTTAGACAGAATCATGGTTAGCTCAAAGGTCACAATATTTGGACCTCGTTTTCTTTGATAGCATATGTAACATCACTATAAATTCCTTAGAGTATTCACATGACATACAACACATTTTTATTTAAAAACTACCTTTAAGTTTGGATTTATCTCTCAAAATAAGAATTCCAATTAGTAAGATATGTAGTCCTTTCTGGGATGCAACTACTCATAATTTTTTTTTATTTTAAATTCTTATCCATAATAATTAATTTTATTTCGTCATAGATTCTATTAAACCAATAACATATAACATACTCTCATTTTGAGGTTACTTAGTCAAGCTCAACACCTTATTGCATTCCTTAATCATAATCATACTTAAGTGATGACTAATTAAATCTTTCAACATTGTAGTTTACATAAAGCATTGTGTGTGTGTGTGTGTATACATATACATATACATATCCATATACATATATATTAGTACAAGTTTAATGTCGTGCTCCAGAGTTTTAGCTATAGTAATATTATAAGCCTTATATAATTTTCATACCCAATCCCACGGTAACATTTATAAATGTTTGTAATTTTTTTTTAAGGTCTAAACTAATACATGTACGGTCCATGGAGTACCTCCTCATGGAGGTAAAATGTGGCATTAATATTTCACCACAGTCATGATATTGATGTTATCATTGAGTTTATCGATGGAATGTCGAGACCTCTAGACTTGATGGAAGAGTTTTTATGAACATTAGTTAACATGGTGGCATACTTTGTCTGGATCACGCGAAATCATCACATATGATGGTGCAAACCACATTTCATTCGAAAAATAGGGTGAAGAATTGTCAATGGTCCAAGTGGATTTGGTTTTCGGTCGATAGTGGAATGGTTTTAGAGTTAGTTCTAGTAAATACCTTTGATGGTCTCTCTACCATTCTATCTCATTTTAACTTGCGCTAATGAGGGTTTCAAGCTCTATAAAAATTTTCTTGTTATGGAGAAATTCTAGTAACCTTCCCTCTTAGTGGTTAATTTCTACAATGATGAAGATTGTTTTCATTTCAATTCTCCCACACGAACATTGTTGCTGCACATGACAAGGTAATTTCTCTATTGCCAAAGATTGCTTCAATTTTTTATCTGCAACATAGGTTCTAAGTTATTTTTCATTCCTTTCACCATTTTTAATTCCATTTCAATTTCACTTCTACCTCTAATTATATTTCTTTCAAATTATGGTTTTAGGTGGAAACCCTAGACTAGTTTCCTAGTAGCCACACTTCTAACAAAATTTTTCAAAGATGTGTATCACTTAGTTTGGCTCTTGTTCAGGCAAGTATATTCTCTTAAGGAAATCAACCTTATTTATGCAAGTTAGAGTTCTAAATTTTTGTTCATATAGAGTGTTTCCTATCTAAGCATACTATATATATATATATATATATATATATATATATATATATATATATATATATATATATATATATATATATATATATATATATATATATATATATATATATATATATATATATATATATATATGCATGCATTTTTGGAGTACGTTTCGGGTGTATGTCTTTATGATATTGAATAGGTATTACCCATATTGTTTCTTTCTAAATCATTAATATTCTCATAATAGATATTTTCAGAGGCTTTTTCTGTACCCTAGATTAGGTTCATGCTTTTACTTTGTTTGTAGGTGTGATGTGAGTGAGGGTATCCTCAGAGGTCCTTTCCATTTTCATATATTCTTTGCAAGATTTTTATCTTAGCTATGCCATTTGAAGGTGCTTCCAAAATCTAATTCTTATTAAATTGTATGGTGATCGAGACCACTGTAGGGATCCAAATCTTTAGAGTTTAAATTGTGTTCTAAAGGCTTTATATAGGTCAACTTCATGCAATTAATCTATTTTATTAGTAATTCCTCTCGAAGTAAAATTTTATACGAACAATTGTAAATCGATTCCCTATAGCTCTTCATCTCCCACTAGAAACTGTGTTTTTAATTTATAAGTTTTGTTCCCTCTTGTTATGTTTGTATTTGAGGTGTTGCACTCCTCTGAGTTTTGCTAGTGCTACATGTACAAATTATATAAACTATTGTAATAATTTAATATATGTATGTATGTATTTTTGGTTCTTATATAACTATATTGGGTACTGATATTATGCCATTTGTTGCTAACATTTCATAAGCCTGAATCGGTGTTTTTATTTATTTTAATGGTAAGAATTAATGGAAAATATATATGTAACCATAACCTAACCATGAAATATATATATATATATATATATATATATATATATATATATATATACTTCTAAATTTAGAAGAATGCACCTTATACTTCCTCTACGTGCAAGATACATTTCTATAGCTTAGTCTTTGCATAATGATTATAGAGCATTTATGCTTCTTAACATATGAAATTTCCACTATAATATTATTTTCCTTTTTGTAGATTCTTATTTCCATCCACAACAATTTTCCTTCTATTTCTTTGTTTTACATTTATAATTAATTTTTAGGTTATCTAAGCCGTTTATCTACTTGTGAATAACATATAACAAATCTTTATTTTATATTTGTTTACTCCCTAATAATATTGCTAGGCTAGATACCTCCTAGGTCCTATCATGTGAAATTCTTGGCTTGCTGATGCAGAAGCATTAGCCCAAGCTCACGATAAGGAAATGGAGGGTGTTGAAATATGACAACAAGAATATTCCAATTTAATTTTCCCTTGAATTAAATTGTGAATTAAAATCAAATTTCGTCTTAACAGCTACTTGGAAATAATTAATTAATTTATTTTAAATTAATTAGTTGGAGAAATTCAAGTTAGAAGTCTTTTTGAAGTCATGCAAGAGTTATCCCTTAAATTAAGGAGATAAGATTGAGCTATATTTTAGTTTATTGAGTTAAGTCCAGTTAAATTAGCTCCAAAGTATTTGAGGAACTAATAGTGAGTTAACAATCAGTTGATGCATTAATGCACTCAACTAGTGCTACTCCAGTTAACTGAAGATTCCCTCATTAGAAAATGATGAATGTCTATTCTGAGAAAGACCCAGTTGAGATTAATGTCCAAGGATAATGTACTATCAGTTGCTTGTGTTTTTTCAAAGAGAAAACTCATGCATGCAGTCAAGGATTTATCCTTGAGGATTGCGCAGTTTTGAAGGAAGATCATCCACTTGGTAATAGGAGAATCATCCACAAGGAACAACGCAAGGAAATAGGAGCTTGGAGGGTAGAGAGGAAGGCTGGAGAGAAGCCAAGATTTCCTGTGAGCATCTATGCGTATCGTACTAAGAGCTAGCTAGATGTGAGAGCTAAGGCTTTGTATAATTCCTATGTATTTCCACCATGTATGATAATACAATAGTGTGGGGCTTTTAGGTGAGGCTTTCCCAAATGTATTTTCATGTGTATTGTGCCATTGATTCTTCTTCTTCTGGTTATATTTTTCATCTTCATCTTTAAGCTTATGCAAATTGATAGTAGAAGTAGGTTATAATATTCTGCTTTGATTTATATTGAATTATCAGGTTAACCTACACAAATTTTCTACATGGTATCAAAGCTATGAACAATATACTGAGAAGAGAATTCAAAGTTTGAAGTTCATGGTTGTAGGTGAAAATCAAATTCATATGATACTTCAAGGTTGGCCAATGGTGTTCTATGGCTTAATGCTCAAGTATGCCTTGGAAGGTAGCTCGAATTACATAGCATGGAAAGATAGAATGGAGGCTATATTAGAAGACAACGACTTGAAGGAATTCATTGATCAAGAAATCCCAAATCTAGCTTCAACTAATGCGCAAGAGTTGGCTCAGTGGAAGAAGTGTGTAGCGAAGGTGAGATAAATCATCCTGGAGGGAGTTCGAGACCATATTGTCTCGAGTCTCCATGGGAAGGATACTCCATTTTCAATGTGGAATACATTGAAGGACCTCTACCAGAACAGTAGCGACCATAGGAAATTGGTGCTCAAGGATAAGTTTCGAAGAATCAGGATGGAGAAGGGCGATACTATTTCCGCACATCTGAACAAGCTCACCAACTGTAGAGATGATCTTGGAAATGGGAATAACTACTGCCAATGATGACATGGTGAGCCTCGCTCTCCTTGGTCTTCCAAAGAGCTGGAATAGCTACCAAGACTCTATGAATGGAAGGGAGAAACTATCGTATTGGGAATGACTCTGGTCGGATATTATGCGGGAGGAGATCAAGAGGAGCACACAAGATGGTTCTTCATCCAAGAATGATGATGAAGAAAATATGGCCTTAGTAAGTAAGGTAAGGAAAGGGAAGGGGAAGGCTTCCCATTTCAAATCAAATTCTTCTCATGGAGGGAAGAAGGGTGACATGTCTAAAGTAAGATGCTTTAATTGTCACAAGATGGGACATTATGTGACTAATTTCCCATCCAAGAAGTAGAAGAAAGGATCCTTAGAAGGATCGGATGGTGAGGCATTAAGCTTTCAGTTCGAAATGGACTTTACCCTGATCGCATGCATGGTGACATCGATGATGGGTTGTGTTTGGTATCTTGACAAGGGAGCCTCATTCCACATGACCGGTGATAAAAATTTATTCAGTGCCTTGGAGGAGAAAGACCTCAAGATTCGCATAGAGATGGGTGACGATGGAAGGTATAGTGTTTCAGGAGTGGGCACAGTTGCATTTTAGAGGGAGCATCAAGCTTCTTTCACCTTGACAGATGTGATGTATGTGCCTGGACTGAAGAAAAACTTGGTATCAGTTGTGATGTTGGAGGACAAAGGCTATGATGTTGTCTTCAGTAAAGGAAAGGTGTTCCTAAGACACATAGACATGTGTCAGACCAAGAGGATAGGGATTCAGGTGAATAATATCTATAAACCAGAGGTATATGATTATGCAGCATTGAGTATGAAAGTAGAACTGGTGCAAAGCAAATACATTGGCAAGTTGTGGCACAGGCAGTTGGGGAATTTGCATCATGGGGCTTTGAAGATAATGCAACAAATATCTACAGGACTTACCAATGGTATACTTAAGAAAGTTGACACATGCAAAGGTTGTACCTTGGGGAAATTACACCAAGTCTTTCTTTCATGATTGAGACAATCAAGTAGAGGTTATCTTAGAGCAAGTTCATACTAATTTGTGTGGACCATTCTCAATGGCATATATAGCGAGGCAAAGGTATTATGTCATTTTCATTGATGAATATTCTCATAAATACTCGATTTATTTCATGCAGAAGAAGGACCAAACTTTCAAAAAGTTTTGTGAGTTCAAAGCCTTGGTCGAAAGAGTCAAGGAAGAAGATCAAGGCCTTGAGAAGCAAAAATGGTGGAGAATATGTCTCTCAAGAGTTTAAAGACTTCTGTACAATGGAAGTAATTAAACGAGAGTTGACGACACCTCATAACCCCAACCATAATGGCATCGCTAAGAGGAAGAACATAACTATTGCTAGGGCAGCACAAGAAATGCTGCATGACCAAGGCCTACCACTTCACTTGTGGGCTGAGGCATGCAACATAAGGGTCTATTTGCAGAATATAAGACTACATCATATACATGGGATGAAGACACCAGAGGAATCTTTCTCTCGTAAGAGATGAGATATGCGTCACTTTAGGGTCTTTGGCTCATTGGTATATTTCCATGTGACAAAGCATGCATGAAAGAAGCTCGAGTTGGCAACAAAGTTGGGGATATTTGTGGGGTACACTGATACACCTCACAACTATCAGGTGTACTTGCCTACCAGTCAGAGGATAGTGGTTCGCAAATATCTCAATTTTGATGAGCAGAAATACATAAGAGTTTCCTTTGAGAGGGAGCTCATACTATAGGCTATGGAGGAACTATTGGGTCCTAACGAGGAGGAGCCTTAGACTGACGCAGAGCAGCTGCATATAAAGATTATAGGAGTGGAGACATCCACTCAAGCAAAATCTTCTAGAGATGGATAGAAGTGCACAAGAGAAGCTGACAGATTGTTGGATGATGTGAGAGAGAATGTGGGAGCACCATATTCTCAGCGCAGACAGAGGAGGTCACCTTAGAGGCACACTGGATACATGGCCCTTGCTAGGGGATGTGTTGAGACCGAGTCATCTTGCTTTGAGGAAGCAATCTAGTAGCTAATTTTTGTTCATGCTATGGTGGAGGAGTATGACTCCATAGTTCATAACAATATTTAGGATGTGGTTCTGAGATCAGAGAACAAGTTAGTTGTGAGTTCCTATTGTCTTTACAAGGTAAACCAAGCTGCTGATGGTAGTGTGGAGAAGCATAAGGCAATATTTGTTGCCCGTGGATTTTAACTAGTGAGAAGGATCATGTTGTTGTATTATATTTCGACAGAGGAGCAAGATGGTGACATTTTGACAAAGGCATTGTCAAAGTGTAAATTCAAGTTCCATAGAGACAAGATCAGGGTAACAGATAATCCCTTTCTTGTTGAGAGGGAGTGTTGAAATATGGCAAAAATAATATTCCAATTTAATTTGTCCTTGAATTAAACTGTGAATTAAAATCGAATTTAGTCTTAACAACTACTTGGAAATAATTAATTAATTTATTTTAAATTAATTAGTTGGAGAAATTCAAGTTAGAAGTCTTTCTGAAGTCATGCAAGAGTTATCCCTTAAATTAAGGAGATAAGATTGAGTTATATTTGAGTTGTAATTAGTTAACTCAGTTTACTGATTTAAGTCCATTTAAATTAGTTCCAAACTGTTTGAGGAACTAATAGTGATTTAATAGTAAGTTGGTGCATTAATGTACTCAACTAGTGCTACTCCAGTTAACTGAAGATTTCCTCATCAGAAACTCATGCACTTATATTCTAAGAAAGACCTAGTTGAGATTAATGTTCAAGGATAGTGTACTATCACTTGCATGAGTTTTCTCAAAGAAAAAACTCATGCATGCAGCGATGGATTTATCCTTGAGGATTGCATAGTTTTGAAGGAATATGATCCACTTCGTAATAGGATAATCATCCACAAGGAACAACACAAGGAAATAGGAGCTTGGAGGGTAGAGAGGAAGGCCGGAGAGAAGCCAAGATTGCCTATGAGCATCTGTGCAGATTGTACTGAGCGCTGGCTAGTTGTGAAAGCTAAGGCTTTTTATAATTCCTATGTATTTCCACCATGTATGATAATACAATAGTGTGGGGTTTTTACTTGAGGCTTTCCCCAAAGTATTTTCATGTGTATTGTGCCATTGGTTTTTCTTCTTCTAGTTATATTGTCCAGCTCGATCTTTAAGCTTTCACAAATTGATAGTAGAAGTAGGTTATAGTATTCTGCTTTGATTTATATTGCATTATCGGGTTAACCTACACATATTTTCTAGAGAGAGAGCTTGAAAATATTGTCGACTAGCCACATGTTGAGCTAGAAAATCAATTTTGTTGTTAGAATTCTAAATACTTAATGTAAACTCTGAACTAGAGTAAGTCGAAGAGTTCGAGTTAGGGAGTTATTTTCTAGCTCATTGATTATCTTTTTGTCTTCCCTCATTTGGAGGGAAGGAGAAACAAATAATTTTTTTAAGTTTGTGAATAAATGAGGGGACTTGAATAGGAAGGAGGGAGCTTCTCTCCTACCTTTGAATCTATACAGTGGAATTAAATCAAAAATAAGTTGTGCACAACATATTTGTTTATAAATTTGTGTCCTCTTATCTCTCGTTTAAAGATAGTTTGCATTTCAAACTTCATGTGACCAAACTTTCCGTTTTATTTTATTTTAAACACTTAATTTATGAGGACAATGGTTGTTTATGAGCACCCTTTTACTATGGCCTTCAAATATTTTGCAGTGCCTCTGTTTTGCAAGAAGTGATGAGATTCTATTTATTGGAGTGCGGCCCATTAACTTGATAAGGGATAAAATGTGATGAGGAGAGGCAGGAGGAGATTATTCCATGAGCGGCGGAGACATGTTAAGGCTATGGAGAGTTGACTTGCATAGAACTGAGTCAGTTCACCTTTGAAAATCCAGAAAACAAATTTTCACAAAGTGCTATGAAAATATTTTGCAGTGCCTATAGGTTTTTAAAAAGAAAACTATGAAAGTATTTCATAGCGCCTACAACCAAACTTCGTGCGCTATGTTTTTGGGACCTTATTTCACCTACAGACTACCTTGTGCCATCATTTTTTGGTATGAAAGTAGGTTTTAGGTAGACCTACGTTTAACATTGGTGGTGTTGTCTACGACAAAGGGTGATAGATACGTGAGCCAGAGGAGCATGAGCTTGAGGAGGGAGACCTATAGCTATTTCAAAACTTAAAGACGTGATAAAGAGGTTGCATGCTAATTTATAGGCCGTGGAGACAAGTAGGTATTGAGACCCTAAGGTTGGGGATGACAACGAAAGAGAGGAAGAAGCTACAGAAAAAAAGAAGAACATGTGGGTGAAGCTCCAACATTAAAATATTGAGGTTGGTGTTAATCTCAAGTTCAAGAGCAAAACCTAAGTTGTATACCTATCATGGTAGTATGGTAGCTAATAATTTGATGGATTGGACTAGTGAACTAGATAAGTATTTCGTGTATGAGGAGATTAAAGAAGATACGAAGGTAAAATTTGTTGTAACTAGTTTTAAAGGCCATACTGCACTTTGGTTGGATAATGTGCTGGCTTAAAGAAGAAAACAATGGAAACCATTGATAAAAATTTGGGATAGGATGATAGCCATGATGAAGGGGAAGTTTCCAAGATATTATTAGCTATCCCTCTACAGATATGTGCATGACCTCAAGCAAAGGCTTCTGAAAGTCAGAGATTCTACAGAGGATTTTTACAAGGAGGATTTGAGGGCAGGTTATGTAGAATACGCACCAAAGAAAATAAAAATGTACATCAATGGCTTGAAGCTTGAGATACAATATGAAATAAGAATTACTTCCCCTAGGATGATGGAAGAAGCATATCAATTTTCCTTGAAGGCAGAAGAGAATATCACAAGGAAGCAAAATTCATGAAGAGGTTGTGGTTTTGTTAGAGGAAAGTGAAAGACAATCATAAGATGGAATGCTTTAGATCAAAATAATGATGCAAGTAACCCAATATAGCAAGGATAACAAGAGAAAGAAGGTGACTCCAAATGGGGACGAACTTACTCAAGAGGTAGGGATTGAAGAAGAGGAAAATAGATTGTCTAGTAATGCTATAAACATGGGTATCTAGGTCACAAATCTTTTGATTTTCCTGAGAATAAGAAAAGGGATCATAGAGATGCATATGTAGCTGAACCTGAAGCAACAAAAGTAGAGTCACCTTTGGTAGAAAATTCACAAGAGACGGGGGAGGATTTAATGATGAATATATACTTGTTGAAGCTAACCAAGGAGACTACTAAACCAACGCAAAGAAAATCCTTGTTTAGGACTCTCTGCAAGGCCGAAGGAAAGTGATGCAAAGTGGTGATTCACAGTGGAAGAACTAACAATATATTTTCCACATAAATGGTGGAAAAACTTGGATTGAAAATGTTGAAGCACCAAACACCATATAAAGTGTCATGGCTGCAAAATGTTCAGTAATTTTTGGTGAGTGGGTAGTGAACTGGAGTTCCAGATAGGCTGATATAAAGATAAGGTAGTTTATGACATCATTATAATGGATGTCTTCCACCTTCTTTTTTGATGACCTTTGAAATTTTATAAGAAAGTGGTGCATGATGGAGATACAATACCTACAAGTTTGAAAAGGATTGAATCAAGAACACTTTTGTACCATTAAAGGAAGAAAGTATAGATGGGACAAGTAACTCAAATGAATTGTTGTTAGGAGTAAAGCAATTTTTGGAACAAATGGAGAAATAAGAGGTCAATTATGCGGTGGTCTGTAAAGTAAATATAGTAATCCTGCACACTAAAATCACAGATTTACCTATTGAGATTCACTATATGTTCCAAGTTTTTAGTAATATTGTAGTGGATGACCTTCCAAACGAGCTGCCACCTAAGAGAAGTATAAACCATCACATAGACCTAATACTAGGAGCAAGCCTTCTGAATAAATTTGCTTACCGAATGACACCTAGGAAGAGTGAATATATAAGGAAAGAGGTACAAGAACTGTCAAACAAAGGGTTTATAAGGGAGAGCATGATTCAATGCGTTGTTGCTATGGTACTTAGTACAAATAGAGATAGAGAATGGACGATGTGCATAGATTCAAGAGAAATAAAAAATAATACAATCATATATATATTTCCATTTCAACAGATGGATGACACCATGGACTATTTCAGCGGGGAAGCCTACATGTCAAAGGTTGATTTGAAGAGTGGTTACCATTAAATCCATATCAGAGAAGGGGGAAAGTGGAAGACATCTTTGAAGACTAATAGTGGACTATATGAATGGCTAGTTATGCTATTTGGATTAATAAATCCACCAAGTATCTTCATGTGGTTGATGAATCAAGTCTTGAAGGAGTTCTTCAGTAAGATTTTCATTGCTTATTTGGATGATATTTTGATTTTCATCTGAACAAAGGAATAACACCTTAGGTTTGTAAGGTATTTTCTAGAAAGGTTGCGGTAGGAGAAAATATTGTTTAAACTTAATAAGTGTACATTCATGAGGTCTAAGTTGGTATATTTCGGCTTTGTCATTTCAAAGGATAGGTTGAAAATGGATACAAAGAAAATAGAGGCAATTATATATTGGTCTTCACCCAAAATCATTTTCAAGGTTAGGAGTTTTCATGGTTTATCTAGCTTCTTTCATAAATTCATCAGAGAATTTCAATGGTATTTTTGCACCCATCGTTGAAACAATCAATAAGGATAAACAACCATTTTGTTGGACAACAAGACTGCAGAAAATTTTTCCAGCTCTTGAAGAAGAAGATCACTAATAAACCAGTGTTAAGGCTACCTAACTTCAATCATCTTTTCCAACTCAGGTGTGATGCTAGTTGTACAATCATTGGAGCAATATTGAGTCAAGAAGGTAGATCAGTTGCATAGTTTAGCAAGAATTTGAATGATTCAAAACATAAATACTCCTTTCATGACAACGAATTATATGCAGTGGTTCAAGCATTGTAGACATTATTTGGTGTTGAGGGAGTTTGGTTTGTAGTATGATAATTCTACATTACACTATATAATGCAACAACATAAGTTGAACCATAAATGTGGTGAGTGAGTGGAGTTCCTACAAATTTTCACCTTTGTTTTGAAACATGTCAGTGGAAAAGAGAACAAGATAGCCAATGCTTTGACCACGAGGAGATTGATTGTGTAGGAGTGCCACATGAAAAATTTATGCTTTGATTATTTGATGGACTTGTATGAGGATGGCGTTGATTTTAGAGAGGCCTATGAAGCATGCAACAACCCCCTGAGAAGAGATAGCAACCCATGCAGGTAGTTTATGTTGCAGGGCAGTTTTTTGTTCAAGAAAAGTCAATTATATATCCCTCGTTGCCGAATGAGAGAGAATTCGATGAAAGAAAATGACAATGGAGGATTGACATGGCAATTTTGTGTGGATAAGACACTTGGGAAACAAGAAAATTTCTATTTCTAGCCAAAGATGACAGTTTATGTGAAAGCATATGTAGCAAAATGCAGAGTATGTCAACTTGCGAAAGGAAGGAATCAAAATGTTGGACTACATACTCCTTTGCCTATTCCTAGCAGAGGACAGGATTGAGTGAGTATGAATTTCATTTTGGGTTTATGAAGGATGTAATGAGGTAAGGACTCTATAATTGTAGTTGTGAAAAAAATTACAAAGATGGCTCATTTTATCCCCTGCTACAAGACCATTGATGATACTCATGTGGGTCATTTTTTCTTCAATCATATTTTTCAGTTGCATGGCTTTCTAAGGAGCGTAATATCTAACGGGGACACCAAGTTCAGAGGGAATTTTTGGAGGACCCTATGGAAGAAGCTTGGACCAAAATTAAACTTCATCTCAGCTTATTATCCATAATCTGATTGGACAACTGAAGTTGTGAAGAAGAGTGTTGGAAAAATATTGAGGAGCATTGTGGGTGAGAATCCCAAGTAGTGGGATTGTGTGTTAGTTCTAGTTGGTTTTGCATATAATGATTCACTAAATGTGAGAACATGGAAGAGTCCATTTCATATATTGTATGGAATACATCCTATAGGAGTTTGTGAGCGAAGAGATTTTTGAAAACTTGAGAAGACGAGTGTTGATGGGGAGGATTTGCAGCAACAATGAGTGACTTACATGAGGAAATAAAATATAAGCTACAAGACAACAACTACAACTACAACCAAAGATCAATTTTAAGAAGAAGAGAGATAAATTTTGAGGTAGGGGACATGGTCTTAGTACCCCTGAGTAAGGAGAGATTCCCAAAAGGAGAATATAAAATAGGACCTTTGAGGGTATTCAGAAAATTTTCTCATGCACCGAACTTTTGGAGCATAGTTCTCCTTCGGTCTACCTTATGCCATCACTTCCTCTAAGTCCTATACATCTCTATGTTCCCAGCACCATGATAGATATTCTTGGGTTATGTAAGTAGGGTTTTCCCTAATCAAGCCTAGAGCTCCTAACTTGAATATAATATTTCCTTTGCTAATCCTATAAAGCCTAATATGTATGCAAATGTTTGTATTTTATTCCTAAGTAAATATAGCTTCTCTATATATTATTGTTACGGTAATGTTGGTTGTCACTACTGAAAGAAGTTGCAAATAAGGCTGAATTTATAGCCCTTGTTCCTAAATCCTTCATGTCTTGCTTACTATATCTCCTTGATAATAGGAATAATAGGATGAATGTTTATTTTACCCGCTTTCTAACAACCTCATTAGATAGGGACTATGTTCCACCTATAACCGTTGTCTTACATGTAGCATATAAGAGCAAAAGAAAAGGCATTTCCAATCTTGTTGATTATATATATACTACATTAGTAAAAAGTGAACTACTTACCATAAAAATAACTCTACATCTAATATTTTAATACTCTTATACTATTTTTGTTTCTCCACAGTAACCACAATCACAAAATCTAAACATTCATCTACTTATTTAGTATTTCTTGGAAAATGTTCCAAAGCTTCCACATTCACAAAATCTAAACATTCATCTACTTATTTAGTATTTCTTGGAAAATGTTCCAAAGGCTTCCACATTCATCCGAACATGTGAACTAGATTTGTAGCTACTTTCCCTTTGAGGTCTGAGCTCTCTCTTGCCAAGAAAAAAATTGAAAAATCATGGTCGTGGATCTTGTACCAAATGATCTGACTTATAAACGTTTGAGTTACCACAAGAACGTAACCCAGACCGGGTGATCCATGTCTGCCACGACATGCGTAGGACCCACTCCAAGACATGTTTAGAGGGATACGTGAATGGAGGTATCACGAAAAGCCTGGAGCAAAACGTAAGGATTAAAAACATTAAAGTATAGCAAAGTTATTAGAAATTGCAGAGGGGATTACAAATCACCTATATAGAGAAACCCAATGATAAATATAAACTTATGTACACTTTCTTAGCTTAAATAAAGAGTTCAAATGGTTATAAAGCGAGTAAATAAGGGTCTAAAAGGTTTTATCTATTGAGACTCAAGCCCCTTAACATAGACCCTATGATGGTAATTAATAAAAACTTTTGTATGCAATCGAAGGTAGATTGCATATTTAATAGTAAAAATAATAATAATTGGTTTTATTTTTATTTTTAAATTTAGTAATTTAGAAAATTTTGTAAATAATAAAATAATTATAATAAGTAATTTCTATTTATATTTTATGGAATTACTTTATTGTGGGTCATTTAATAATTAGAAGATTCTTTTAAAGTGATATTCAAATAATAAAATTAATCTCTTTTATTGTTTTAATGATTTTAGAATATGTTTTAATACCATGTTTTTTAATAAGCTATAAATGAATGGAGAAGATAGGGATGTTCTTCCATAGTTTATAGGTTATTGGAAGAATATAAGAATAATCACCAAATGATAATATCTTGAGTGGCAGTTAGAGGGTTTAATTCTTTATAGACATGTTAGCTTGTATGTAAGAAAATCACCATGTCAAAAATCATTTTGATATGATCTTAGCTCTTGCTATGATTTGATCTCGGGTCTTGACAAGAACAATCCTCCGAAGCTAGCAATTGAGTGGTTATTTATTCATTCCACTCTTTGGTATTTATATTAAAGATATGCATGGAACAACTACTTTGTGATATATTTCCAAATATTTATGTTGAGTGGCTTCAATCCTTATGAACATGTATTTCATCTTAAGATGTTACAAGTTCAAATCTAGTGGGGTGTAGATTATGTACACCTCCATAGAATTTAGTATTTGAATCATTACACATAGGTGGAGTCATTCACCAAACTAAGGTAGTCAGTGCACATATAGGGTCACATATACCAATTTGATTTAATTAATGTATGTAAAGGGTCTTATATACTATTTTAAAATATAGTATAATCTTAACCTTAAAATTAAGTTATTATTGTTCTACATAAATATAACTAAGCAAAGGTTTTTTTCATCGTGTCGAATTATGCTAGTCCCTAGTTTTATCTATAACAATAAAAAATTAAATAAAAGTATCTTACAATTGATGACAAGTTCAACTAGAATTGTCTCTAGTTATAAAAGGCTATAGAAATTTTAGTACATGTATTGTAGAATTAACTACAAATTCAACTAAAGGTAAGAATTGATCAAGGGTAGAAAACATCTTTGGTTTTCATAACAATTGAAATAAAAAAATTATTGTGTGCAAAGAATATATATCTTTAATACACATGTTTCTTTAGTTATATAATACGTTTATTACTTGACCAATTCATCTCGGAAGTAAAAATCCTACAAAACAATAATGGAGGATGGAAGATTTCTTTTCATTTTGAGAACAATTAAAATGGAAGATTTTTTTTTTGGGTAAATGATATCCTTATTTAATATACTCATTATTTAATGCACATGTTACTTTAGTTATCTAATATGGATCATATCCTTTTGGTTGTAGAACATTTATAGAAATGAGGAGAAAAGGTTAACAATGGCATGTGTTTTAAAATATTTCAAGTTAAAATTGAAATAACATAAATGTATTTAATCTCTCAATAGCTATTTTGGTGCTTCCACCCATTCAAAGCAATTTGATAATTTTGTGCTTCATATAAAGGTACAAGATAATCATCGTGAAGAATGAAATATTTCCTACAGTAACTTTCAAGGTAAAAAACACCTAAATCTTAAAAAATTGTTTCCTAATTGAACCATTGAATCGTAGATATAGAGACAACTTTCAGAAATATTTTAACAATTAGGAGTACTATCAAAATAATTTAAAGACAAATTGTGATGAAACTACCCAATACGGTATAAAAGAATGTGAGGTACTATAATAAGATTATTAATGCTAACAAAAAGTTTTTTTTTATATGTATACCATATTGTTAGATTATGGATGGAAATTAGAATTTTGAAAATAAGAAGGAACATTCATGGCCTTTATAGTGAAACTCAATTCTAGAGAAAACTTGAAACACAATTAAAGAACTATAATATGTAGATTTTGAGACACTAGAAATGTACTGAACAAAAATAATTTCTTAGAATGCTATCTCTAGGCACACATTGAGATTGAATTTTAAAACATTAATAATACCCTTAAACTTCATAGATCGTTATGTCTTTCCAAAAATTTGATGAAAACTTTTGTCAGAATTAGGTGCCACAAAATGCATTAATGTAGGAATGTAAATGGATACGATGCACATATGTTTAAAATGTGCACATGCTTATGTGTTTATTAATTTAAAAAAGTGTTGTTGATTTGATTGTTATATCTCTATGTAATGTGTCTATGAAACCTAAAAATACGACATAAAGAAAGGAGAAATTTGAGGAGGTGTTGGAGTTTTTTCTTGCCAATAGGAATTTGGTGCTAACTTATTCCTTGATTCATTCAAGCTAGATTTACTAAAACTCTTTTATTTTTGTATTTTTCTCAGTTATTTTTAATTTATAAAATAAAATAAAAATATATTTTCATATTTTCAAATGTAGCATATAAATCACATGGATCCTCAATCTCGTTAAAACCTAAGTTTACAATCACTAAAAGAAGATACACCTATTTCAAATCTCCATTTCCACCTTAACCCATGTCTCTCAACAACATAAAATGTTCATTTCATTATTCCACTAGAAGTATCTTTAAGTGATGGTTATGGAGTGGAGATTTTAGGTCTCATAACAAAGTATATCCAAGAGATGCAATATGGTCACACTATACTTTCTCACATTACGTTATATGGTGATCATCAATATTCATGTTTCAAGTATAATTCTAATTGGTCTATGGAGGTCAGTAGATAACAACATTTTATGGAGGAGGTTAGTAATAAATCATCTCTATGTACTTCATAGATTATATATAACTTAGAAATGACAATCTTAATGTGTACTTTATTGTGTCATGTTTTCTATTTCTAATAATTGTATGCTTTTTGCTACTATGATCTGATAATAGACCTTTATCACTAGAAAATATAGTAATGTAATTTCCAACACTAATGTAGTAGTTCTAGTACCTCACTTATTTGGTCTAATATACACATAGGTATAATGTAATTTTGTGCAATGGTACTATTTATCCTGATATATCTTGATATTAAGATCTCTTATGTGTCCATTAAATTTGTATTCTGACAACTTATCCATTACCTTGTAAAAAATGTTAATCCATACACACAGATTTACACGTTTGATATCTTGAGTAAAGGTTGAGTAAAGGTGATCTAATATATAGTGTTCCTTTACTAGGATAAGTATTCATTGGAATAATATTTTACACTAGTGATTGTAGTGGTTACGGTTTTGGGTTTTATCCATCAAAGTGAGTGAGTATCCTATGTACATGAAACCATGCATGAAAAACCACAAAAGGCAAGCACTACACAAAATTACTCTCTTAGCCTCCAACTTTAATTTAAAACACTCTTCAATATGACCATCAAAGTTCATTAATTAAACTTGGGCCTCCATAACTTGTTTATATTACCTGAAAGAATTAGTTTTATGCACATATTGGTGAAAATTATAAGTTTTACAAAATGCCTTTGATTGATTACATTTATAATGTCAACGCTAGTTGTAAGAAGGCCAAATACCCTGCTTGATGGAGAGGTCATGAGGAGTAAAAGTACAAAACTTTTCAAGAATAAAGTTGTTATGGTTATTGTTATTGAATCCTTTTCCACCTCTTATATTGAACATGCATCTACTAGGCATTATTCCCAAACACACCTATATTGCAAACAGAGAATCCCCTTGAATCTCTACAAAAAATAGCTTTTGAGAATATGTACATTACATTTTTCAAAATCCAATGTACATATGCTTATTTCGTATAAGAAACTCATATTTATAGACTAGTATCCTTTAGTAAAAAATTTGAATGCCTCAAAAAAATTATAAATATGTGCAAAAACTGTATTTTAGGGCAGAATTTTTGTTTTTTCAAGTTACTCACCTCATATTTCTTATCCGTAACTATGCCAACCATCATGCATTGCTATAAGTAGAGCCTTATTGTGATGGAATATCAAAATCATTGATATGGTACCTAATTTATGTTAGAGTCTACATGTAGATTTTTTCTTAGTTTTTGAGGAATTTTCCCTCTAAAGAAATCCTTATTTCCCTAATGCTCTCCCATATTATATTATTTTAATAAATATTCTCCTTGTATTTCTCATACTTAGGATCAAAAAGGAGAACATACCCTCAATGGCCTAGGTGGAGGAACCTAGAAAATGTTTTTAGAGAGTACGAATAATAAGGACTAAGAGATATTACTCTATGTTTTTTTTGTTCATTTTGTTAATAAATAGATATCTTATTTCCTTCATCCACATTCTAAGTATGTGATGAATCTATCATGTTTATACTTAAATGTTTGGCAGGAAACTAATTATATTCATCCTAGTTAGTTAGGGTAATTTTTTTGAGTTTTTTGGTTTCTATTGTAGTTATAGGATTACAATTTCTTTTGTGCATGTTAATAAGGTGGCATTTTGAGTGAGGAACCTAGAAGTAGGTACCATCTTTAGTATTTCATATTCTTTGTAAGATGCCCATAATTACCTAGTAGTTGCTCAAAATGTAATATTTTGTATTGTATGAATTGAATTTACTCATATTCCTTTCCCATTCTATTGTCACCTAATATTATCATGGTTACATTAGGGGAATTTTGAGCTCTAAAATGGGTTTATTAAGAAAAATGTACAGCTAAAATAAACTTTTAAAGAACAAATAGGATTCAAGATGATGATATCAACCATGGGGGATGATTCACCATTTTTGGAGTAAAAAAGTAAAAAGATTAAAAAATAATAAAATAATTAAACTACTTTTTTGATTCATATTTTCCACCTATCTAACTAATTTTTTACTCAAATTTTGAGTGGGAGTTCTCATTGGATGAAAAATTTAATTCCTTATCCATGGAGTACCCATCTTGCATACTTTTGATGGACCCTCCTACACGAAAAATGAGAAATACATGAAAAAATGTGATTGCAATCATACTTTTCCAGGTGTTTCTCATTTTTCGTGTAGCAGGGTCAATCGAAAGTATGCAACATGGGTACTCCTTGGATGAGGAATCAAATTTTGCATCCAATGAGTGTTGCTACTCAAAATTTGAGTAAACTAATATGGAGATAAGTTGAAAAGACGAGTTGAAAAAATAGTTTTTTCTTTTTTTCCTCTAAATTTTGATGATGTAATCTAACCTTATTTTATTATTTCCACTATTATTTTATAGTTTCCTTAGAAGGCCCATTTTAGACCTCAAGATTCCCCTAATGCAACTCTATACAAGGAAGGAATCCATTCCTTAGCATGAGTTTGAAATATGTAATTAGGAAACACAATCCATTTCTTTTTCAACCAAGGAGATTATGTGTGTGATCTTTAATGAAGGTTTTACATTTTTGTTTCAGCAAAGGAATCCATTATATGTAGGGATTGGAATGCCACTCACTATAATTTCTTATAATTATACCTACTATGGTTGAACTCAAACCTCATTTATGGAACAAATCATATAAAGACTTTATTCGATTATTATTCTCTTCCTAAGAGTTCAGTCATGTATGTAGGTTTTAACCCCATATAGAATTTCCTTGCATACGAATTCTAAAACACAAAAAATAAACAATACGAGAGCATAACACATAAAACACATATACATAGAGATTCACCCCTGGATCTGAAAACTGGGACTACCAGCTTGATTTTTCATTATGTTCCTTTCAATGTTATAATACATATTTATACATGCTGAAGCATCCAATACCATGGACCAAAAACCATCGCGTCCAAAAACATGTGCGAAAATCATGCACAAAACCCTAGGTGGGTCTGCCCATCCTAACATAGGTTCCAAAATCTCATCCTAACATAAAGTGGAGTTATGGGTATGCCTCAAACCCTGTATGACCCCCCCCCCCCCCCCCCTTTACTACACAATCGGTGCAACGAAGGGTGGCTTCGCCCCCCTCTAACCCCCTGGTTAACTATGTGGGCTAGTCGTGGAAAGAATATAACACAACCAAACATTCTCCCACTTGTTGTTTCGTTGCACAGGGGGCCACAAGAGAGCTTAGTCATTTCTCTAGCCTTAAAATTCCCATTGTCTCAAAACACCAAGAGAACTTCTTAGAGCTCACCAATTTTGTCAATGCATCTACAATATTCTTCAAATTGTCCACATTTAATATCAACACCTTTTTGTCTTCTATCATATCTCTCACAAAGTGATATTGAAGATTAATGTGCTTTGTCTTTGAGTGATATGTGGGGTTCTTTTCCAAGAAAGTTACACTTTGGTTGTCATAGTCTATCCTTATAGCTCCCTGTACTAACCCCATACTTGAAAACAATCTCTGCAACCAAACTGCTTCCTTGCTTGCATGAGTGGCTACCATGTATTTTGCCTCTATAGTTGATAGTGCCACTATAGATTGTTTCTTACTCATCCAATTGACTGCACCTCCGAATAGGTTAAACACATACCCACTTGTAGATATTCTCTGATCCAGATCTCCAACCCAGTCTGCATCAAAAAAGCCATGAATATCCAACACTCTGTCAAATCATGATATTCCTTGGTAACACAAACCATAATCACTAGTTCCATGCAAATACCTGAAAACCTACTTCACTACTGTCTAGTGCTCCTTCCCTGGTTTTGACATAAACCTGCCCAATACTCCCACTGCATATGCAATGTCTGGTCTACTACAGACCATTGCATACATCAAGCTACCGACTACACATGCATGTGGAACATGGGACATGTCCTCTTCCTCTTCTTGTGTCTTGGGACACTGTTCAATAGATAACCTCACACCTACAGGAATAGGAACCTTCACCAGTTTACTATCTTGCATATTAAAATTTTGCAGTATTGTCTCAAAATACTTCCTCTAGTTAACTAACCAAAGCTTCCTCTTTGCCTGATCTCTTTTAATTTCCATGAACAAAATAAGTTTGCAGCACCAATATCTTTCATGTCGAATTTGGAGGACAATTGGGTATTCAAATCCTAGATAACTTCTTTGTCATTTCCAACCAACAACATATCATCCACATACAAGACCTGATAAATAACACGGTCACCAATTAATTGAAAATACACACAGTGATCTACTTTGCTTCTAGTGAAGCCAAGTCCCCATATAAATGTATCAAATTTCTAATACCACATCCTTGGTGAGTCCCATACAGAGACTTATTTAACTTGCATACCAGTTCTTTCTTACCCTTCACTGCAAAGCGTTTAGGTTGCTTCATGTATATTTCCCCTTCCAGATCCCCATGAAGAAATGTTTTCTTCACATCCATCTATTCTACCTCAAAATCAAAAGCAAAAGCAAGAGATAAAAGTAATCTAATAGAAGTTATCTTGGCAATAGGAGAAAAATATCACCAAAATCAATTCCTGGCACCTGGGAATAACATTTTGCTACCAAATGAGCTTTGTATTTCTCCACCTTTCCTTCTGTATTTGTCTTCTTCTTGAACACCCATTTGCTACCATTGGGTTTCCTTCCAACTGGCAACTCCACCAGATCCCAATCCTCATTTTTTTGCAAAGATGCCATTTCATCAACCATGGCCTCTTTCCAGAGTTTTCCATCCTCTAAATCTAATGCTTCCTTCATAGTTATGGGATCATTGTCAGTAATAGATAAAGAAAAATTTGAATAGAAAGTAGATGGACTATACCTTTCTGGCTGCCCTCTTTCTCGAACTGATCTTCTCACACCCAAAGTTTATGGCTCTTCATCTTCTGATTCCTCCTCTATTGTAGAGTCGGATTCTTCCTCCTTAAGCTCAAGCTCTATCTTCTCAGGTTCCTTTGGGCGGAATTCATGTTTAATAACATCTTTTAGCTCTCTGAATAACACATCTCGGTTGTACACAACCTTCCGTGTGACTGGGTTCCAAAGCTTATAACCCTTTAAACCATCCTTATACCCAATAAATATGCACTTTTCATATTTACTATCCAACTTGGTTTCCTTGTCCTTTGAAACATGTACATATGCATCACATCCAAATACCCTCAGATGTGAAAGAGAGAGTTTCTTACCAGTCCATACCTCTTGTGGAGTCTTATCCTCCAAAGCTGATGAAGGTGACCTATTGACCAGGTAACATGCAGTATTCACCGCCTCTGCCCATAATTCTTGTCCTAACCCAGAACCACTGAGCATCCTTCTTGCCGTTTCCAGCAACGTCTTATTCATTCTTTCTGCAACTCCATTTTTCTGAGGTGTATATTGAGTAGTCTTCTATCGTGCTATACCAGACTTCTTACAGAATTCTTCAAATTCCTTGCTGCAAAACTCTCCACCATTATCTATCCTTGGCACCTTTATCTTCTTCTTTGTCTAATTTTCCACGAGTGCCTTAAATTCTTTAAACTTGTTAAAGGCTTCAGATTTATTCTTAAGGAAATATATCCATGTATTCCTTGAGAAGTCATCTATAAATGATACATAGTACACAGACTTACCTAGTGATGGAATCTTCATAGGTCCAACACATCACTGTGCATAAGTTCTAATATCTTTTTCACCCTCTTACTACTAGAGGGGAAACTCACCCGATTCTGCTTCTGATATACACAATTTTCACTGAAATCAAAATACAGAGAGCTATCAGTCATACCTTCTACCATACCTTTACCATGAAGTATTCGAAGGCCCTTCTCTCCAATATGTCCAAGCCTTTGATGCCACAACATGGTCTTCTCTCCAGAGATCACTATATTTTCTGCTCCACTTTCAGGAACCACAAGACTATTGCTTCCATCAATAACAGTGCTACCTTGCAGCTTGTACAGAGTTCCAATTCAAACTCCCCGCATCAATACTAGTTCTCCCCAATCAATTTTGCAGGTATCCTTCTTGAACACTATTTTTACACCCGCATCATCCAACTTGCTTACAGAAATTAGATTTCTGGCCAATGCAGTAATATGCAGAACATCCAAAAGTGTTCTAACCCTTCCACCTTGCAATTTCAACTTTATTTTTCGTGACCAATGATTCTAGCCTTCCTATCATCCCCTAAGAAGACATCACCACCATCGTATTTCTCATACTCGCAGAACCACTCTCTATGGGTAGTGAAGTGAAAGGATGCACCTAAGTCAATCAACCATGCCTCATGATCTACATATGTACTTGAAGAAGCCAAGTACACATCCCCACCTTCATCTGAGGTGGTTTTCACCTCTCCAAAAGGAGCATCATCAGATCCCTTTCCTTTATCAGAGCTTTAGATTTACAGTCCCTTTTGTAATGCCCTTCCTTTCTGCATTTCCAGTACACCACCTTTACAGGTTTTCTTGGAGATTTAGATCTCTATCTAGATTTAGATCTCCCACTCGATGACTTATTTTTGTTTCTATTCTGGGACCGTCCTTGTATAGACAAGGCACCATTCTGGCTCTCCATATTTTTCCATCTCATCTCCTCCGTCAGTAAGGATGAGACTATTTCATCAAACTGCAACGCAGTTGCATTGCTACCTATTGCAATAACCAGACTATCCCATGAATCTGGTAGAGAACAAAACAAACTGATGCAGTTATCTTCATCTGAAATTTTAATATCAACAAATGCTAACTAACTTACCAAAGTATTAAATGCGTTCAGATGCTCTATCACCGAGTCTCCATCTTTCATCCTAAAGGTTATATAGCTTTTTCCACAGGAATATTTTATTCACCAGAGACATAGATTGGTACAAAGTCCCTAACTTGTCCCACAAAGCCTTCACCGTAGCTTCCCCTGATACATTCAACAATACTAAATCTGAGACACACAATTGTATTATGCTCTTTGCCTTCCGATCCAACTCCTTTCATTCTTCATCGAACACTCGCATTGGTTTAGTACCTGGATCTATCATGATCCACTAATCTGTATCCACCAACAGATCCTCCATCTTGAGTTTCCACAACTAAAAACTTTGACCATTAAATTTCTCGATCTCTAACTTTCCACTCCTCGCTATCTTCTTTCACCACCAAAATCGATCTCGCAGATCTCCCACTGAACAAGGTCTACCACAGGCCCGAGCGAAACCCCTCAGCAACAAAGGTATCCCCTTGAAGCCAAAACTGCTCTGATACCAAATGTAGGTTTTAGCCCCATACAGAAATTACTTGCATATGAATTCTAAAACACATAAAATAAATAATGCGAGAGCATAACACATAAAACACATATACACAGAGATTTCCCCCGGATCCCAAAACCAGGACTACCAACTTGATTTTTCATTATGTTCCTTTCAATGTTATAATACATATTTATACATGTTGAAGCATCCAATACCATGGACCGAAAACCATCGTGTCCAAAAACATGTGTGAAAATCATGCACAAAACCATAGGTGGGTCCGCCCATCCTAACATAGGGTCCAACACCAAAATTTTCCCCCATAAAGTTGGGTTACAAGTATACCTCAAACCCCCTATGACCCCTCCTGCTACACAATTGGTGCAACGAAGCGGGGCTCCACCCCCCCTCTAATCCCCCGGTTAACTACGTGGGCTAGTCATGGAAAGAATATAACACAACCCATCAATGTAGAATTTGTTTGTACTTTAATAAATAATATATCTAGTGAAATTTTATATGATATGTTTCACCATATGTATCTAGTATATTTTATATATTGGACCATTTTATATGCAACATTTCACGCATTTTAATAATAAATGGGTAAACAAGTTATCAACACAATCAACTTAATATGATTTATAAATTTGATGCTTTGGGTATGTGTAATTTATATATGAAAAATGAATTTTAGTGTTGTTGTTGCTTTGTAGGTTACAAGTTAAAATAACAATGAATCATGTTTACTTGGGTTTATATATCATGCATTTTTAGGTATCATGTGCCATGTTAAATATTACTTTATTATGGAAATATGTAGCTTATTTTGGTTATTTTTCATATTTTTTTTACTAATCAAAGTACTATAAATGTATTTTCACTCTTTGTCTATTTACCACTACCACAATTACTTGTCTATATTACGCCTGAGATGATAATTAAGAAAAATATACTTTATCCATCCACTGCCACCTTCTTTCTATGTCTTTGAACCATAAGAACAATGTCTTCATTATAGAAGAAGGATATTTGATAGGCCACATAATCTTTAACTAACGGATATATGTACATTCGAATTGAGTCCAACCTATTTAACAAATTTATTGTCTTAGCACTAAGAAAGAAATGCCTTCCTTCTTTAGAATGATTAGCATTGTAAGGATATTTTCCTTAATTTCACTAAGATCATTTTCCCTCTACAAAAAATGCTCAAGAAATATGGAATATTGAAATCGTGTCATCCTAAAATATATATACTTGACTAAACTAAATATGTAAATACCCATGCAACTATATTGAGGATTCCTAATTTGAAATCCAACTATAAAATATATACATTTTCGTCTATCTTGCCGATTTTTGAAGTCTTAATACAAAAATACAAGGAAGTACATGAGTTTGCAAAAGAATTTATGAATAGTAACATGCAATGCATAAAATTGAATCGCTCACCTATTGATAAAAGGAATTTCATAGTATTTAATGTATCTCACATTTTTACGCATATATGCTTGGGAATTGTGGAAAAATTGAAGTACATCACCTCACAATTAGAAACCTATTCACATAGAAAAAGTTAGGGGAAATATGACAAAATTGAATGTCCACTATGGAAGACTACGATGTCAAGTTAATCAGTAATTCTACTCGAAGCAAAGAATTTGCTAGATGAATATTGTTGGGAAACAAAAATATTATTATCATAATTGAAGCACCCTCCTCTCCTTATGATGTTGACTCATCGTACAAATATCTCAAACATATCCTTGATCATGGTTTTTTAATGAAAACACCTCACTACCTACAAGGAAGGGGATTTATGGCTAAAATCCCCAATTATTTTATGATTAATTGGGTATAATTTAAAATAAATATAGATGGAATCATGTTGTGTTATATAAACAGAAAATGGAATAGATATAGTTATAAATAAATGCAGGAAGGTATTTTGAAGGGACATATTTCTATGGAATCAGGTCCATAAGATCCTCAAAGCCAATTATTATTGTTACACTGCATTCAATTTTCCCACTCATATTTAAGGAAATGTAAATATGAACATAATGATCTAGAAAACAATTGAAACCCACTAGACCTTTGTATATGGTCAAAAGATAAATCTTTCTAGAAATTGGGACAATTTAATTTGGGAAATTAATTCTTGGTACCATTGGTTCCCCATAGTCACACTACATTGTGCTGCAATGTAGAGCCTGGGAACATTTAAGTGCATTTCATTTCATTTTGTGTTTATGGAAATACTCGGTATCAAATCTCTTAGTGATCATCTTATCATTATGGATATGTCTCTCATGTTTGAGAAATCTTGACTATATTATGTTGGTTCGTGTTTTTCAAGAATGGTAAAACAAATATTACATTAAACTATGTAAACAAAATCATATATTTAACTTGTCTTTAGAAATCTATTATGTAAATGGCTATGGAATTGAAACTTGAATCAATGAGTATAACACAATATTATTTGATGTTCAAGATACATGCACTTCATTCCCCCCTTTAAATGTTAAAAAATAAAAGGAAATTACATGAAGAATTTTATCACAACCATTAAATCCAATTTTATGTAGATATAATATTCACAGTAGCTAAATGTGAATGAGTAAAAACAATAGAATCAAAATTACCAGTACTTCAAGAAATTATTCATCACTCACATTCAAAATTCATTATGTGTTCTTCAAGACAATATAAAGCATGCATGAAAATCCTTTAAATGACCTTCATATTGGTTGTTAATTAGAAAATTATTTAGGAATCAAGGAAAATGGAAAACCTCCATACATTAATTAGGCCTTTGGTTTGACATAAATTGTTTTAAAATGTAAAATATAGATCAAGGATTGAGAACTAGCCATTGCCAAATTTAAAGGACTAATTAAGAATCCGTCTAAATAAAATAAAACCTAATGGATGACTGAGAAATTAATAATTCAACCCTTAGAAACACATAATTTTAAAATTTATCATTTCATTTCAAAACCCTTGTAAGAAATATCAATAAAGTCGAGATAATCTTCAAAATAACTTGATATATATTTGCAAGGCTGAAAGAAACAATGATACTTATGCCATAATTTAGTTTAGCTAATAATCCTTGTACAATTCTACATAATTTACATAAGAAGTCAGGTTGAGAACTTAAAATTCCATGAAAACTGCATAATATTTTATTTCATTAGTAGTAAAATTGAAAACATAGGGTGATATGGAACACATAGGGTACGAAAAAAAACCCAAGAGTTACCTCATAATTCATCCACAAAATTGCTTCAACACCTCTCAAAAGTTCACCAAAAAGTTTGGGAGAGTTTCCCCTATAATGAAGATTTCTCCCCCCTTCTACATTTAAAAATGAGGCATCTATATAGGAACCGAAGGAGCTTAGCCCTTCTCTAAACCACTAGTGGTATTTGGGAAATAACCCAAAATTTGTTTACAAATTACCAGTTGTATTGTAACTAACTTAATTTGGAAGTTTCTTAAAGAATCCTCTAATTTTAGAGCAGACCCCTCCAGATTTAGTGTTGGTAGCACTTTTATCTCTCTTGGGTGGGAATAACATTCTTTCTCTCTATTGGATTCTAACTGGGATGGGTGCTATGGTGAACATTTTATTGGTAGTTCCATCGTCGTCGTTGAACTTGATGCCACTCCTACTATAGTACCCCTTGGCCTGAGCCTGAATTTCCTTTAGAAAACTAACATATATACATTCAACATGCACTTCCATTCCTCATCGACTGGTGATTCATATGTGCGCACATCATCTATTTCTCTTTCTAAGCTCATAATGGGCTCATAGTCCACTTTTCCTCATTCCTTGAAAAGGAAACAATGTAAAGTTTGAAACGGGAACTGATACTATTACCCGTTTCATAGAGATAGCAAAAAAATGACCTTATTTTGAAAAGGGGTGATGCAGAACACACATATTTTTTTAGAGCATGGTTTTTGGCACTTTAAATAACCGATACGATTACCCGTTTCATAGGGGTAGTAAAAATAAAACCCGATTCTCAAAAGTGGTTAAACATAATACACTTCTTTTTGTTGGAAGCATATTTTTGACATTTTAAATTTTCTTATGTATCAAATATAAATATTCGTTTTTAAATATTAGTGATTTTCATGCTGATTTTGAAATGTGTAGATGCAACGTGTTGATGCAGCATACCTTTTTTCTAGAGGACTTATTTTTCACACTTTAAAATTTATTATCTCCAATTTTTTTTTTTAAATTATGATTACTTAACAAGTTTTCACGTTGTTTTATTTTTATTTTCTTAAATGTTGATTAGTTTAAAAAAACAAATATAAAAAGATATATGAAAAAAGACAAACAAAAAAATAAAAAAAGTTAAAAAAATGTATCTCGTAAACCATAAAAGAATTTGGAAAAAAAACAATATATATATATATATATATATATATATATATATATCTATATATATATATATATATATATATATATATATATATAGATATAGATATATATCTATATATATATATATAAAGTTAAGTAACTAAAAAATAGAAAAATTAAAAAAACATTAAAAAAAAACTAGGAAAAAAAGATTAAAATTTAAAAACAAACTAGATTAAACAAAAATAGAGAATTAACCCAAAAAAAAATTAAAAATTAGTAAAATTAATATTAAAAAAATAAAAAAATAAAAAAAAACAAAAAACAAAAATAAACTGAAATTACTAGAAAAAACAGTGGTAAGTTCATGTTCTACAATTCCTCACATTTAATTTTAAACTTGTGCACCTCGCTGGTCATATCCCTTGCTCTCTTCTCTATTTGCAGCATTAAATCATGCTTCTTTCCGAGTTGACTTTTTCTGGCCACCCATTATGAGTGATCAAAATTTGCTTTAGTGGCTTCCTCTTTAGTGATATGATTAATAAAGCCTATGAATATTGAAACCTTTTGCGAGGATTTTTCAATATTTCATTTTAAGCCTTTCCATTTCCTTCTAAGCCATCTTACTTACCTATATCTTGTCTTGCATTAACTCTAAGAATCCCCCTCTTACTGACTAATCTTATGATCTTCTCCTAGATGATATTCTTCATTTTTTTGAGTGAGACACTATTTGCATTGTATCTCTTCTAGAGAAATAGTTGTGTTTCCAACCTTATAATATCATCCTTTGTCTAGCATTGTTCTGTTTCAATTTCTTCTAACTTGTGTCTTAGATTTAGGGAGGAATGTTATAAGCCTTCAAAGTCTTCGGGCATGCTTCAAGGGTCCATTTGTTACGTTAGATTATGAAATAATTGTCTCAATTCTAGAACAGTCATAGGTGTGCCTCTATCACCAGTGCTTGTGTTGGTGTAGCTCGTTTTTCCTTCTTCTCATTTTGCATCCACATCATCCTTTATATGTGAGGAAGACACCATTTTCTAAGTATGAATTTGTTCATTGGAATGAGGGGAGAGTAGATGTCTTATGTCTTGATGTGATAGGATGGGATGGCAACCAAGTCTCCCTGCTTCACATTTAGGTGAAAAACTATAAGTTTTAATGGTGGATTTTGAGGATTTTGAGTTTAAATGACTTAATTCAATAACTATGGAGTTTTTTTGGTTCAGTAATATGCTGAAGGGGATTAATCCAGAGATATTGTATTGAATTCACCTATAAGGAGATTATCTTTTGGTACAATAGAAAATGTTCTTTTCCTAGAATGACTGAGTTGAGGATGGTGGAATTTGTTAAATATGAGTGTATGGAACCCTTAGGAAGAATAATTATTAGGTGTATTTGAGCTATAACCCAAAGATTCTAGGCTTGTGCTTCAATTTTCAAAATTCGATAATTTTGGAAGGAGAAAGTATGAGCACTGTAATGTACGATAATTAACCCAAAATGAGCTTCCTAACGTAACCTATAGTACTCAACACTGGACACGAATTCACATATTTTTAGGTGGGAATATTTATTGATGTTGAGCTAGTGTCGGCAAGGCTTGGGGCCACCCACATAATCTGTTGATGCCACATGACGACTCCTTCATAGTATGTCTCAAAGTGTGTTGCGCATTGATGCACCTCATCATTTGGTAATTATATGGACCTTAATTCACCTCCTAGCTTAGTCAAACCAAATTTTCTCATAACCTATTACATGTTTTTTATTATATTTTGTTTATAATGTGAGTTCGAGTTGGATATTATGCTTTGTGGACTAACACGCATTGAATGTAGGACTAAAGGAGAAAATCAAGGAATTTTGGCAAAGAATAAGATCAAAATTCAACTGGGACAAGGGAGAGAGATTTTAGGAGGTAAATCCTCCTCATTTACTACTCCTCCATTTAAATATTCATCCATTCATCAGATCAGCTAGGAGTGCAAACAGCCAAATCATGAGTACTAGAAGGAAGACGAGCAATGAGAGACAAAGCACCAATTTATCTCGACTTTGGGGGCCAAGCCTCCCTAATTTTAAAGAAGTCATTGGGGAGTTAAGATGTATAAGTAGAGAGGCATATGGCCTTAGTAGGATTTAGAATTTTATTATAAAACTCTAAGCTATTTTGGAGCCACAATACTTTTGAAAGTTCTCTTGATGTAATTTGTTGTTTTTGTAATAAGAATGAGTTTTCTTTTGAGCCAACACTGAGTTAACTCAGAGGGCTGAAGCTCTTGGGATAGGGCCCAACCATAGCAACCAAGGCTCCTCTTTATTGTACATGTATGTTTAGTGTAGATTCATAGCTTCATTGTTAATTTTCCTTTTAGATGCATTGTCATTAAAAGTAGTGTAGATTAGATTGTCCGTTTAATAGTTTGCTTCCATTTGTTACTTATTTCAAGTATCAGGTTAGCAAGGAGAAAGAGGATCACCACAAGGTTGTTAGTAGGTGTCTTGGCCTCACTTCCTCCCTATGGGACCATGACTTGAGGAAGGGACCCTTAAGAAGCCCCAAAAACATAAATTTTTCTAGTTCTTTTATGAGCTTTGGAGTTTGATGTGTTTAATTTATTATTTCGTTAGTTTTACAAGGTAGATTTTCTATAGTATATCTCACTCATTCTTTCATTCCTTCCAGCAAATTTCTTCATGCATAGTATAGGTAGTTGATTCATTAATTTTGCTTTTCTAGTTTACGAAAATGTATCTTGTTGGATAACTTTCTGGAAGACACACATGTTTTATGCAGAACAGGTGCTTTAGGAGGATACTAAGACTTCATAGCGAGCAGCCACCTTCCACTTCATCCACCTTAGCCATCCCTTGATTTCACCATCACCTTCACTAGTTTTTCATCATTTTTCATAGAAATTCTCCGAAGCACATTGAGTGAATCTAGCCATCTATTATCTTGCATATCAAATCCTGAGTGATCCTAGACCTTATCCCACTCCATTCCACCCATCACACACCCTTCCTAAGCCTCCCATCACCTCCAAAATCTCACATTTAGCTCTCAGTTGTATCATGTAGGTTTCTTGTAATTCCTACAGGATCATCCTATAGGTTTCTAATACATCCTATAGGTTTTCCTGAAAAGGCTTGTTTTGAGGCCAAATTAATGGAAGACCTCTTGGAAGTCACCAAAAACCTCCCAAGGGTCCTCCAAACCATCCAACCATTTCACAACCCTTATAGCCATCCTCAAGCATCCTTAATTCACCTGCCACATCCATAAAAACAATTAATTGCATACTTGATTTTGCATAAAAAGATAAAGAAGAAAAAATAGATTTATTCAGCCTCTTTACTTTCACATTAGTGTTGTTTTATGCTTCTTACTTTTGCAACTTAGATAGTAGCATTTGTTTCATGTTGATTTAGAATTTTTGCCTAGCTTAGCTTCTTAAATGGTTAGTTAGGGAATGGTGTGATTTAGCATTACATGTTAATCTTCTCCATTAATGCAGTAGAGTAACCCTCTTAGAGTAGATTTACCTATCTTCCATCAAAGAATAAAGCTTCTTTTGACTTCGTAGAAGTCCAGCCTAGAACCCCAGTGGCCTCTCGCCAGCTGAACAGTGACAACCGGTAGAACCATCACTTTTAATTTTGCATACAACATTGTCACCTCCAAGTTTGTACGAACCCCTGGTTGATAAGTAACACTGGTAGCCCACGAGTTGCAGCATCCTTGCTGCAATACTGGCGCTCATCAATTTTTGGCACTGTTGCCAAGGAGGTGCCTGAGTAGAATGTGAATACTACTTTCTTTTCTTCTATTTCTTATCTTTAATATTATGCCATTAGTTTATTTCTACAAAATTAATCTCGTTGTTTCCTTTCCTTCATTTTGCATTGTCTACTTTCCTCTCCACTTTGCAGGAAAGATTTCAATTCAGCAAGTGTCTTTTTCATTCTGTCAATAACTTTCATTCAATTAGCAATTTCAATTATGCAAGTACTTTCCAAGTTAAAAAAATACAAAACCAAACCAAAAATATTTCCATTCATGCCTCGTAGGGATAGGGACAACTTAGGAAAAAAATCTCCAAATTCCCCCACGGCATCCAACAGCCAAACTTCCCTCTTCTTCGGTGGCTCTGAACTGGAGGAACCCTTAGGTGAGAAACTTGACATATTTGAAGAACCTACAGGGGAAGAAGAAGAAGAAGAACCCATTCATACTTAACCAATGGCTGAAAACAGAAATGACAGAGGGAATAGAGAGAGAATTGAGGGTGCCTTCTCCACTAAGGAAATCAATGGGGACACTAAGATGAAAAATATCAGCCTCTCTACCCTACCTCATTTTCATGGCCTAACCACAGAGGACCCCAAAACTTTCCTATTTGATTTTGCTATTATATTTTGAACCTATGACTATACAGATGATGAGAAAAAGTTTAAACTATTCCCACCTACCCTCAAGGATGCAACATTGCGTTGGTTCATGGGCTTTCCTAGAGATAGCATCACAACTTGGGCACATATGTAACAGGATTTTAACAACAAATATTGGGCCTACTATCAGTCAAAGGATACTAAAGAAGAAATTTTTAGGATTACCAAAGCCAATGATGAATCCCTAGAGGATTATGAGGACAAATTATATCATAGTTCCAAAAGGGCCAGGTGCACACTTGACCCTGAGTCACCAAAACTGGTCCTGCTTAGGGGAGTAAGAGAAGATCTTCTGGATACCTTAAATTTGTTAGAAGGAGGAGATATCTACCAATTACCCTATGAGGATATCAAGAGTGTCTTTAGAAACCATTCTAGTGAAGCTAGGAAAAAGGGTAGGGGTAGTCAACCTATGATCAGAACATCGTCTTCCAACTCATCCATCAAGGGTGAAATTGGAAACATGGTGGAAGATTTCAAAAGTGAGATGTTGCAAACCCTTGCCTTGCAAATGGAAACCATGCACATTAAGAGGAAGAAGGAGGAAACAGAGAGAGCCTTGGTCATTTTTTGTCCTAGATACACTAGGAGGCATCCTAGGAATGAATGTCCATTGAACTCTATTGAAATTTGCTCGATCTCTAAAGAAAACCGCTCCAAAGACATGTGCCCTTATTTGACTAGACTTGAAGCTATATATCAAGGAGCTGAAGGGGTCATTGAGCAGCTCTACTACATTAACCAAAGGAGACCTCATGGGCCTAGACCATACCAGCAAGGCATGCAAGGGTCATCCCATGCATTTTACAACCCAAAGATAACCACAACCATACCTTCTTGGTGACCCCCTGCTCATCCTTCCTGGTCTACACCCCCTCCTTGGACCTATGCATCTCAGTATCACTCCCAGCAAACCAGCGAGTCATTTCAACCTTATGTTCCACCACAACCTCAATGGAATGCACCGCTCCGGTGGTGGAGACCCCAATACAACAATGCTCCAGCTCTATTGCCTCCACCACCTACCCAACCACAGCTCCTACACTCTGCTCCACCCAAGAAACCCCAAATTCCTTCCCAGCCAAATCTGAACCTTAACAATAGGAAGGATCATCAAGTATACAGTGGAAGGACATCATATGTAGCTTATTCTATGGAAATCCACGAGATTAACTTAAGCTCTGGGAGAGTTCTCCTAGATAACCAACCTCCACCTCCACCTAGGGAGGTTGAGGAAGAAAGAGAGGAAAGAAATCTTAAAGTAAATTCACCCTTTCCTGAGAGGCTAGCCCAACCACTCTAGCCTACCCCAGAAGAGATTGAACCTCTGGGAGAATTGAAAAATCTTTGTGTAAAAATTCCACTTCTTTAAGCAATAAAAGATGTTCCTATTTACAATAAGTTTATTAAGGAGAAGTGCTTAAAGCATCCAGGGAGGTGAAAAAGGGATGCCCCTACCATTAATGTCATTGGGTAGCTATCTGTCATAATGTTGGGGCAGGTAATCTGTCCAAAATATTTGTACCCTGGAAGCCCTGTAGTGGATGTGCACATCAATGGCACAATTGTCCCAGACACTTTGATCGATCTTAGGGCTACCATTAATGTGATGAAAAAGGACACAATGCTCAAGATCAACCTCCAAGGTTCATTGAGGAAGACCACAACAGTTCTACAACTTGCAGACCATTCCACAGCAACCCTTGAGGGAATTGTAGAGGATGTGATGGTCTCCATTGACTCTTGGGATTACATTATAGATTTCCTAGTTATCCAATCTAAGGCTAAGCTTACTGGTTACCCTATCATCCTTGGGAGACAATGGTTGGCCACTACGAATGCTTACATTAGTTGCAGAGTTGGGAATATGACCATCAAGAATGGGCATGTGTCCAAGTAGTTAGTCCTATACCCTCCTACTCAACCTTCTCTAGAGCATGACTTACCTATATGGTTGGAGGAGGAAGAAGATGAAGCTTATTCCTCCCAACTTTATACTTTAGAAGCAACCATTGGAGGAGGACAGCAGGATGAGGATGACTTGATTAAACACCTACTCCAAAGTCCAACTCCTAGTTCATTGCCCTTAGAAGAAGCAGTAAAGGAAATCCAGAACAATCATCCAACTGAATTATGCTTAGATGATTATGTTATGAAACCAGCTCACAAAAATATAGAAAAGAGAGATCCACGCCTTAGAATTCAACCTCTTCGAGGGGGCAACGTCCTTTACATTACATAAATGAACAATTCTTGGATGATTCAAATGACAAAACCTCCTTTCTATATATAGGAGTCTAAGGAGTCACAATATAATACAGCCGACCTAACAATAATAATATAAAGCCACAAAAATAACAATAGAGGGATTCTGTGGGGCACAGAAATAACAATATGGGGGTAATAGGGGCACAACAATATAAATAAGGGGTATAACTACAATAGTAATGGGGTAATCAATAGTATTATAGGGACTGAACATGCCCCTCTCCTTCAAAAAAGTGTTGTCCTCAACGCTTGAGTAGTTCTGGATACTTCTGCATAAAATTCTCATCCTCCCATGTGGAATCTTCAGCGGATAAGTTCTTCCACTTGATAAGATACTCTGAAATTGATTGATTTCGTAGCTGTCAAGTTCTTGTTTTGTGACGGCTTCCGGTTCTAATATAATTTTTCCTTCCTCATCAAGTTCTGGAAATATTGTTTGAATTGGGAGCTTGTCACCTATAACCTTCTTTAAACATGAAACATGGAAAACTGGGTGCAATCGAGAAGCTGCAGGAAGCTCCAATTTGTATGCCATACTACCAATATTTTGCAACACCTTGTACGGACCATAATACTTTGGTGATAATTTATTGTCCTTCTTAGCTTGCTTTAGGGACATTTTCTTATATGGTTGTAGCCATAGGAATACCCAATCACCTACATCAAAACTTCTTTCACTGCGATGTTGATCTGCCTATTGTTTCATTCTATTTTGTGCCAGCATGAGGTTATCCTTTAAGAGTTGGAGGACTTGTTGTTGATGTTCGATGTGATGTTCCACTGCCTGAACCTTAGAATTTTCTCTTAAATATGATGTGATGGATGGTGGTTGATACCCATAAAGTGCCATAAATGGGATCATTTTTGTTGCTGTATGGAAGGAAGTGTTATACCACCATTCAACCAGAGGCAACTGTTTGACCCATTGTGTCTGTTTATCAGATACAAAGCAACGAAGATATCCTTCCAAACATTTGTTTACTATCTCAGTTTGCCCATCATATTGAGGATGATAAGATGAGCTATGAGCTAACTGAGTACCAGGACAAGAAAATAATTTTGTCCAAAAATTTCCAGTGAAAATGGGATCTCTGTCACTTGCAATAATCTTTGGGTTTCCATGTAGCTTTTGAACTGTTTCCATAAATGCAGTAGAAACTGTACTGGCTTTAAATGGATGTGATAATGGACAAAAGTGTGCATACTTGGTAATTCTGTCAGCTACCACCATGATGACACTCCTTCCCTCAGACTTGGGTAAACCTGTGATAAAATCCATTGAAACCTCCTCCCAACGTTGGATTGGAATGGATAAAGGTTGTAATAGACCCAGTGTCTTAATTATTTCAACTTTATTTTGCTGGCAAACCAAACATTCCGCCACAAACTTTTGAATATCTGATTTAAGGCCATCCCAAAAAAAAATCCTTCTTAACCCTGTGGTAAGTTTTTAAAAATCCTGAGTGCCCTCCTAAGGGAGAAGTGTGCAATTCCATAAGAATATTTTGTTTTAGCTGGGAATTCTTACAGAGGTATAAGCGATCTTTGTACCATAACGAATCATTTTGCCAGCTAAATGTATCAGAAGTACTGGAATCTTGTTGTAGCTTTCGAATAAGTGCCCACAATTCTTCATCATTCTTCCATTCCTCCCTTGCTTCGTTTATCCAATCGGGTTGGATAATAGAAATGGCACACAACAATGCTTCCACATCCTCATCCTTTCTTGAGAGTGCATCTGCCACCACATTTTGCTTCCCTTTTTTGTAGATGATTTCAAAGTCATAACCCAACATCTTTGTGACCCACTTTTGTTGCTCTTCAGAGGATAATCTTTTTTCTAGAAGGTATTTAAGGCTATCATGATCCGTTTTTACCTTGAAGTGTCTTCCCATTAGGTAGGGTCGCCATTTCTTAAGTGCATAGAGTATTGCCAACATTTCCTTCTCGTAAATAGCTTTGCTTAAAAACTTTCCCTTGATTGGACGACTTTCAAAAGCAATGGGTCTTTCATCTTGCATTAGAACAACACCAATTCCATTTCCTGAAGCATCACATTCCACAATAAAGGTTTTTGTGAAGTCCGGTGTAGCTAAGACCGGTGCTTGGCACATTGCCTCTTTAAGATGTTCAAAGGCCTTTGTTGCTTCCAGAGTCCATGAAAATGAATCTTTATTCAATAATGTTGTTAGAGGCGCTGCTATTCTCCCATAATTCTTAACAAACTTGCGATAATACCCTGTCAACCCAAGAAATCCTCGCAGATGCTTTACGGATGTGGGGATTTTCCATTCCTTAATGGCTTTAATTTTGCTAGGGTCTACCTTAACTCCTTCATGAGATACAAGGGACATCCCAACCCACTGAACCTCTCTACTTCCTCAACCGAAGGAGGCTGCATGGACCAAGACCTTACCAGTAGGGGATACAAGGGACATCCCAAGCTTATTATAGCCCAAACCAATCTGCTCACATGCCTTCTTGGGGTCCCCCTGCTCATCCTTCCTGGTCTGCACCTCCTCTGTGGTCTTATCCACCTCAATACCATACTCAACCCATTGCTCATTCATTTCACTCACATGTCCAGCCACAGCCTCAGTGGAATGAACCTCAACCGGGGTGGAGGCCCCAATACAACTCTCCTCCCACCATTATACCTCCACCATCGGCTCAGCCACAACCATTACCTCCTACTCCTCCAAGACAACCCCAGATGCCTCCTCAACCGAACCCGAACCCCAACAACCGATAGGCCCAGCAGGTATACATTGGGGAGACAACATGTCTTACCTATGCTGTGGAGATCCAGGAGATCAACCTGTGATCCGGGAAGACCCTTCCAGATCACCAACCTCCTCCCCTAGAGGACGAGGAAGAGAAATAGGAAAGTGAACCTAAAGGCATTCCACCCTTTCCTTAGCGACTAACAATAACGACGCAACCAAACCCGGAGGAGACTAAGCTTCTGGGAGAACTTAAACAGTTGTGTGTGAAAATACCACTTCTCCATGCCATCAAAGATGTATCGATATACAACAAATTGATTAAGGAGAAGTGTTTCAAGCACCGAGGTAGGTGAAAGAGAGATGCCATGACTATCAATTTCATTGGACAACTGTCTGATCTAATGTTGGGGCAGGTAATTTGTCCAAAGTATTTGGACCGTGGGAGTCCTGTAGTTGATGTCCACATCAATGGCACCATAATCCCCCATACTTTGATTTCTCTAGGGGCTGCCATTAATGTGATGACCAGGGACACCATGCTTAAACTCAACCTTTAGAATTCCTTAAGGAAGACCTCGACAGTCCTAGAGTTGGTAGATCGCTCCACCGTGACTCCCGAAGGGATTGTGGAAGATGTCTTGGTCTCTGTTGACTCTTGGGAGTACCAAGTGGAATTCTTGGTCCTTCAGCCAAAGGCAAAGCTCACTGGATACCCGCTCATTTTGGGAAGCCCTTGGTTGGCCACTGTGGATGCTTACATTAGTTGCCAAGCTGGAAGCATGACCATCAAGAATGGGCCTATGTCCAAGAAGTTAGTCCTATATCTTCCTGCCCAACCTCTGTTAGAACATGACTTACCACTCTGGTTGGAAGAAGGAGATGAGGATGAGGTCTACTCTGCACTATTGTGCACAGTAGAAAACACTAGGGAAGGCCCTTAAACCAAGGATGATTTGATTGAGACTTTGATTCAAAATCCACCTCCCAATGCACTATCCTTAGAGGAATTGGTGGAAGATACCCAAGCCAGCACCTTATTGGACCTCTGTGTGACTGATCCGACCTCTCCCAGAGTTAAGAATGTGGAGTTTGGTCCTGAAAGAACTTTAAAAATCAGCTCCTCGATATCTCCTTCCCAGGAGAAGGAGCTGTGTAGCTTACTGAACAATCTTTTAGATTCTTTCAGTTGGAGCTATAAGGAGATGAAAGGAGTCCATCCTTCGGTCTGTACCCATCACATCTACATTAAAGAAGTTTGTAAACCAGTCAAGCAGCCTCAGAGGAGAATGAATCCAACCCTCAAAGACATTGTCAAAGAAGAATTTCAAAAATTATTGGATGCAGGATTCATCTACCCTATCTCCAATAGTGAGTGGGTCTCACCTCTAGTGCTTGTGCCCAAGAAGAATGGGAAGTGGAGAATCTGTGTAGATTTCCAAGAAATTAACAAAGCCACCAAGAAATACCACTTCCCTTTGCCTTTCATAGATCAAGTGTTGGATGGACTGGCAGGGAAGAAGTTCTTCTCTTTCCTAGATGGGTTCAGTGGGTATAACCAGATCCAAATAAGCCCGGAAGACCAAGATAAAACCACCTTCACCTATCCTTGGGGTACCTTTGCCTACCGAGTCCTTCCCTTTGGGCTATGAAACACTCCTGCCAATTTCCAGAGAGTAGTATTGAGCATCTTTTCTGATTTGGCCCATGGTTCGGTAGAAATCTATATGGATGACTTTACTCCTTATGGGTCCAACTTCCAAGAAGCATTGAATAATTTGGGAAAAGTTCTAACCAAGTGCATTGAGATGAACCTGTCCCTCAGTCCCGAAAAATGTGAATTCCTGATGACTGAAGGGACCATGTTAGGTCATACCATTTCTTGGCAAGGATTACAGGTGGACCCTAATAATATTGCTATCATCCAAAAGGTCCCACCTCCTCGAAAGGTAGGAGATGTTCGGAGTTTCCTAGGCTTAGTAGGATATTATCGAAGATTCATTAAAGACTTCAGCAAGCTAACCTCGCCATTGTTTGGCCTCTTAGGGAAAGATGTTGAGTTTAAATGGACTGACAACTATCAAGGGGCACTGGATGAGTTGAAAGATAAGCTGGTGTCCGCCCCGATCTTGAGAGGTCCAAACTGGGTCCTACCTTTCCACATCCACAATGATGCCTAGAAAAAAGCCATAGGGGCAGCCTTAGGACAAGTTGAGGAAAAACTCCCATATGCCATATACTTTGTCAGCAAAAACCTATCCAAGGCAAAAATGAACTATATTATTACCGAGAAAGAGTTCTTGGCTGTAGTCCATTCCCTAAACAAGTTCAGACACTACATCACTGGTTATCAAACATTTGTACACACTGATCATGCTGTGATTAGATATTTAATGAATAAACCTCATGTCAATGCTCGTATCATTAGATGGTTACTTTTCTTGCAGCAATTTGATTTGACGATTGTCGACAAGCTAGGTAAGGAAAATGTTGTTGCTGACTTCTTGTCTAGATTGGACATGCCTGCAGGTGAAGAAGGAATAGTCGATGACCAGATGCCAGATGAACATATGTTTTCTATCTCAGTACTCTCTCCATGGTTTGCTGATATAGCACATTACTTGGTCTCAGCACAGTACCCTCCGCATCTATCTTCAAAAGAGAAGAGCAGAATTGTAAGGAAGAGTGCCCCGTTCACTTGGATCAGGGCAACCTGTTTAAACATGGCCCATATTAGATCTTGAGACATTGTGTTAGGGAGGAAGAAGTATTTGACATCCTCCTAACCTGTCGTTATGGACCTTGTGGAGGCCACTTTGAAGCAAAAAGGACTGCCTTCAAAATTCTACAGGCAGGCTACTATTGGCCTACTCTTCATCAAGATGTCAGAAGATACATCAGCCAGTGTGACCGATGTCAGAGGATGGGGAAACCAACTCCAAGGGATGAAATGCCTCTCCAACCTCAAGTGACCTTCGAGCCATTTGAGAAGTGGGGCACGGATTTTATGGGTCCTATCAACCCTCCTTCAAAGCAATGGTCTTAGATCATTGTGTGCACCGACTATCTGACCAAGTGGGCAGAAATGAAGGCAATCAAAGTAGCAACAAAAGAAAAGGTGGCTGAGTTTCTGAGGGAAAATATCTTCTACAAGTTTGGCTACCCAAGAGAGTTAGTCATAGATCAAGGAAGCCAGTTCAACTACAACCTGATTGAAGACTTGCTGGCGCATCACAAGATCAAGCACAAGACTTCCACCCCCTATCATCTTCAAGCAAATGGGCAGGTGGAAGTCACTAATAGAGCATTGGAAGGGATTTTGACTAAGGTGGTGAGCAGCAGCAGAAAGGATTGGGCAGATCGCCTGGTTGAGGCCACCTAGGCCTACAACACCACTTGGAAGACTACAATAGGTTTCACACCTTATGAGTTGGTCTACATGAAGAAAGCTTTGTTGTCCATAGAGTTTGAGTACAATACATTGAGGGTGGTAGCTCAGCTGGACCTAGATCACAGCCATGCTCAACGTGAAAGATTATTGCAGTTGAATGGATTAGATGAAGATAGAATGCAGGCCCTCCTCCACTCAGAAATAGTTCAACTTCAACAGAAGATATGGCATGACCGACACCTTAATGAAAAGCAATTCCAGCCGGGATATTGGGCACTGTTGTATGACTCAAGATACAAGGATTTCAAAGGAAAGCTGAGGACAAGATGGTTAGGGCCATATACAGTGGAGAAATGCAATGAAGATGGTTCAGTCCTTATGAGGACCATTGATGAAGAAGCCATCCCCATGCTTGTCAATGGGCATCAATTGAAAATCTACAAGAAACCGCTTTCGAGGCAGGAGTTCATTGAAATTGTCGAAAAATTTGTGCTGGTAGTAGAGAAGGGTTCTGCCTCTATTCTGGCCGCACCTTGATCATAAAAAAAAAAGGGAATATAAATATCCCTGGGTGAAAACCGATTTGAGGCGCCCAGGGCAGATAGTGAGGGTGAAAACCTCATGGATACGCCCCAGCTGTCTCTCAGAAAATAAAGAAATGGAATAAAAAAGATCCTTGGGCGAAAACCTCTCTGAGGAACCCAGGGTAGATAGTGGGGGTGAAAACCTCATGGAGGCACCCCTGCTGTCTCTGAAAAAGAAAAAAGGAAAAAAAGAAAAGGAAACAGGTCTAATCTCTGAAATTATTGCAGGTTGCAGGGAATACAGTGCAGATAAACAAGGTCGCGCAAAACGAGGACACGGGTCTGTACCAAGCTACTAGACATCCTCACAGACACCCGCTCCATGGCCGCTCACTTTTTCTAGGATTTGAACACATTTGGGTCGAGATTCAACCTCCTATAGGAAGTTCTAAGCTTTCTACAGGAAGTTTTGGGGATTTCTACAAGAAGTTCTGCATTTCTACAGGAAACATCCTGTAGAGCCTTCGGGTAGGCCAAAGTATATTCTGGAAAGGGATTTAAAGCTTTAAGTCTATTGATGAGGCCTGCAGCCACCCGTCTCTTCCATCCATCACTAGTTTCATCTTTTTCCTCTACCATTACAACAATTTAATCCTGTATTCGTGCACAATCATCCAAAGTGTCCTGTTTTCCTAAGATTGCAATTTTTTTCAAGGACCCTTCATATGTGAATACAACCTTGCTCGTTTCAGCATGCATCCTAGGAGGAGAAGAAACTACAAGACATCCTACAGGAATCCTGTAGCAGCTGATCCGTCTGCAGCACACACTATGGAGTCAACTGCAGTTGAAATCAACATAGGAGGCATGTAACCATCTCTGCTTGAACGTGAAAACCTCCTCGATAGCTAAGAAAAGACAGAGCCGTGCATGCAACATTCACCACCAGAGGATCGGATCCTGAAGCCTTGCATACAACATCAGCCAATGATTGAAGGAATTCCAGCGCCTGTGCATGAAGTAGAAGTGAGCAAAGCCATCTTTCCACGTCCCGAAACCTGCAGAACACATCCATGGCCACACAGGTAAGTGTATAACCTTATTTGCCAAATTGCATAGACTGTATTATGAAAACTGCATGTCTGTTAATGGTTCGGATTGAACGAATGTGGTGGCCAGTCAACTGGCCACCCACCGGCTCAGCCACAACCATTACCTCCTACTCCTCCAAGACAACCCCAAATGCCTGCTCAACTGAACCCGAACCCCAACAACCGACAGGCCCAGCAGGTATACATTGGGGAGACAACATGTCTTACCTATGCTGTGGAGATCCAGGAGATCAACCTGTGATCCGGGAAGACCCTTCCATATCGCCAACCTCCTCCCCTAGAGGATGAGGAAGAGAAACAGGAAAGTGAAACCAAAGCCATTCCACCCTCTCCTCAGCAACTAACAGTAACCACGCAACCAAACCCGGAGGAGACTGAGCTTTTGGGAGAACTTAAACATTTGTGTGTGAAAATACCACTTCTCCATGTCATCAAAGATGTATCGATATACAACAAATTAATTAAGGAGAAGTGTTTCAAGCACCGAGGTAGGCGAAAGAGAGATGCCTTGACTATCAATGTCATTGGACAACTGTCCGATCTAATGTTGGGGCAAGTAATCTGTCCAAAGTATTTGGACCCTGGGAGTCCTGTAGTTGATGTCCACATCAATGGAACCATAATCCCCCATACCTTGATTGATCTAGGGGCTACCATTAATGTAATGACCAGGGACACCATGCTTAAACTCAACCTTCAAAATTCCTTAAGGAAGACCTTGACATTCCTACAGTTGGCAGATCGCTCCACCGTGACTGCCGAAGGGATTGTGGAAGATGTCTTGGTCTCTGTTGACTCTTGGGAATACCCTGTGGACTTCTTGGTCCTTCAGCCAAAGGCAAAGCTCATTGGATACCCCCTCATTTTGGGAAGGCCTTGGTTGGCCACTGCGGATGCTTACATTAGTTGCAAAGCTGGAAGCGTGACCATCAAGAATGGGCCTATGTCCAAGCAGTTAGTCCTATATCCTCCTGCCCAACCTCTGTTAGAACATGCCTTACCACTCTGGTTGGAAGAAGGAGATGAGGATGAGGTCTACTCTGCACTATTGTGCACAGTAGAAACCACTAGGGAAGGCCCTTAAACCGAGGATGATTTGATTGAGACTTTGATTCAAAATCCACCTCCCAGTGCACTATCCTTAGAGGAATTGGTGGAAGTTACCCAAGCCAGCACCTTAGTGGACCTCTGTGTGATTGATCCGACCTCTCCTAGAGTTAAGAATGTGGAGTTTGGTCCTGAAAGAACTTTAAAGATCAGCTCCTCCCTATCTCCTTCCCAAGAGAACGAGCTGTGTAGCTTACTGAACAATCATTTAGATGCTTTCGCTTGGAGCTATAAGGAGATGAAAGGATTCCATCCTTCGGTTTGTACCCATCACATCTACATTAAAGAAGATTGTAAACTAGTCAGGCAGCCTCAGAGGAGAATGAATCCAGCCCTTAAAGACATTGTCAAAAAAGAACTGCAAAAATTATTGGATGCAGGATTCATCTACCCTATCTACGATAGTGAGTGGGTATCACCTCTAGTGCTTGTGCCCAAGAAGGAGGGGAAGTGGAGAATCTGTGTAGATTACCAAGAATTAACAAATCTACCAAGAAATACCACTTCCCTTTGCCTTTCATAGATCAAGTGTTGGATGGACTGGAAGGGAAGAAGTTCTTCTCTTGCCTAGATGAGTTCAGTGGGTATAACCAGATCCAAATAAGCCCGTAAGAGAAAGATAAAACCACATTCACCTATCCTTGGTGTACCTTTGCCTACCGAGTCCTTCCCTTTGGGCTATGCAACACTCCTGCCACTTTCCAGAGAGCAGTATTGAGCATCTTTTCTGAGTTGGTCCATGGTTCAGTAGAAATCTATATGGATGACTTTACTCCTTATGGGTCCAACTTCCAAGAAGCATTGACTAATTTGGAAAAAGTTCTAACCAATTGCATTGAGATGAACCTGTCCCTCAGTCCCGAAAAATGTGAATTCCTGATGACTGAAGGGACCATGCTAGGTCATACCATTTCTTGGCAAGGATTACAGGTGGACCCTAATAAGATTGCTATCATCCAAAAGGTCCCACCTCCTCAAAAAGTAAGAGATGTTCGGAGTTTCCTAGGCTTAGTAGGATATTATCGAAGATTCATTAAAGACTTCAGCTAGCTAGCCTCGCCATTGTTTGGCCTCTTAGGGAAAGATGTTGAGTTTAAATGGACTGACAACTGTCAAGGGGCACTCGATGAGTTGAAAGATAAGCTGGTGTTCGCACCGATCTTCAGAGGTCCAAACTGGGCCGTACCTTTCTACATCCACACTGATGCCTCGAACAAAGCCATGGGGGTAGCCTTAGGACAAGTTGAGGAAAAACTCCCATATGCCATATACTTCGTCAGCAAAAACCTGTCCAAGGAAAAAATGAACTATACTATAACCGAGAAAGAGTTCCTGGCTGTAGTCCATTCCCTAAACAAGTTCATACACTACATCACTGGTTATCAAACATTTTTACACACTGATCACGCTGCAATTAGATATTTAATGAATAAGCCTGATGTCAATGCTCGTATCATTAGATTTTTCTTGTAGTAATTTGATTTGACGATTGTCGACAAGCCAGGTAAGGAAAATGTTGTTGTTGACTTCCAGCCTAGATTGGACTTGCCTGCAGGTGAAGAAGGAATAGTGAATGACCAGATGCCAGATGAACATCTGTTTTCTATCTCAGTACTCTCTCCATGGTTTGCTAATATAGCAAATTACTTGGTCTCAGAATAGTTCCCTCCGCATCTATCTTCAAAAGAGAAGAGCAGAATTGTAAGGAAGAGTGTCCCGTTCACTTGGATCAGGGGCAACTTGTTTAAACTTGGCCCAGATTAGATCTTGAGACATTGTGTTAGGGAGGAGGAAGTCTTTGACATCCTCCTAACCTGTCATGATGGACCTTGTGGAGGCCACTTTGCAGCAAAAAGGACGGCCTTCAAAATTCTACAAGCATGTTACTATTTGCCTACTCTTCATCAAGATGTCAAAAGATACATCAGTCGGTGTGACCGATGTCAGAGGATGGCGAAACCGACTCCAAGGGATGAAATGCCTCTCCAACCTCAAGTGACCTTCGAGCCATTTGAGAAGTGGGGCATGGATTTTTTGGGTCCTATCAACCCTCCTTCAAAGCAACGGTCTTACATCATTGTGTGCACCGACTATCTGACCAAGTGGGAAAAAATGAAGGTAATCAAAGCAACAACAAAAGAAAAGGTGGCTGAGTTTCTGAGGGAAAATATCTTCTACAAGTTTGGCTACCCAAGAGAGTTAGTCACAGATCAAGGAAGCCAGTTCACCTGCAACCTGATTGAAGACTTGCTCGTGCATCACAGCATTCAAGCAAAAGACTTCCACCCCCTATCATCTTCAAGCAAATGGGCAGGTGGAAGTCACTAATAGAGCATTAGAAGGTATTTTGACTAAGGTGGTGAGCAGCAATAGAAAGGATTGGGAAGATTGCCTGGTTGAGGCCACCTGGGCCTACAACACCACTTGGAAGACTGCAAAAGGTTTCACACCTTATGAGCTGGTCTACAGGAAGAAAGCTTTGCTGTCCATAGAGTTCGAGTACAATACATTGAGGGTGGCAGCTCAGCTGGACCTAGATCATAGCCATGCTCAACGTGAAAGATTATTGCAGTTGAATGGATTAGATGAACACAAAATGCAGGCCCTCCTCCACTCAGAAGTAGTTCAACTTCAACACAAGATATGGCATGACCGGCACCTTAATGAAAAGCAATTCCAGCCAGGATATTGGGCACTGTTGTATGACTCAAGATACAAGGATTTCAAAGGAAAGCTGAGGACAAGATGGTTAGGACCATATACAGTGGAGAAATGCAATGAAAATGGTTCAGTCCTTATCAGGACCATTGATGAAGAAGCCATCCCCATGCTTGTCAATGGGCATAAATTGAAAATCTACAAGAAACCCCTTTCGAGGTAGGAGTTCTTTGAAATTGTGGAAAAATTAGTGCTAGTAGTAGAGTAGGGTTCTGCCTCTATTCTGGCCACACCTTGATCATCAAAAAAAAAAAGGAAATATAAATATCCCTGGGTGAAAACCTATCTGAGGCACCCAGGGCAGACAGTGAGGGTGAAAACCTCATGGAGATGCCCCAACTGTCTCTCAGAAAATAAGGAAATGGAATAAAAAAAATCCTTGGGCAAAAACCTCTCTGAGGAACCCAGGGTAGATAGTGGGGGTGAAAACCTCATGGAGGTGCCCCTGCTGTCTCTCAAAAATAAAAAAGAAAAAAAAGAAAAAGAAACAGGTCTAATCTCTGAAATTATTGCAGGTTGCAAGGAATACAGTGCAGATAAAGAAGGTCATGCAAAACGAGGACACGGGTCCGTACCAAACTACCAGACATCCTCACAGACACCCTCTCCATGGCCACTCACTTTTTCCAGGATTCTAACACATTTAGGTCAAGATTCAACCTCCTACAGGAAGTTCTGAGCTTTCTACAGGAAGTTTTGGGGGTTTCTACAGGAAGTTCCGCATTTCTATAAGAAACATCCTGTAGAGCCTTCGGGTAGGAAAAAGTAGATTCTGGAAATAGATTTAAAGCTTGAAGTCTATTGATGAGGCCTGTAGCCACCCCTCTCTTCCATACATCATTGGTTTCATCTTTTTCCTCTGCCATTACAACAATCTGGTCCTGTATTCCTGCACAGTCATGCAAAGAGTCCTGTTTTCCTCAGATTCCAATTTTTTTCAAGGGACAAATCAAGAACATAAAGGCTTTCACACTCTACCTGTCAAAGCTCCGTCAGGACCCTTCATCTGTGAATACAACCTTGCTCGATTCAGCATGCATCCCAGGAGGAGAAGGACCTACAAGATGTCCCACAGGAATCCTGTAGCAGCTGATCCGTCTGGAGCACACACTATGGAGTCAATAGCAGTTGAAATCAACACAGGAGGCATGTAACCACCTCCGCTTGAACGTGAACACCTCCTCGACAGCTGAGAAAATACAGAGACATACATGCAATGTTCAACACCAGAGGATCGGGTCCCGAAGCCTTGCATACAGCATCAGCCAATGAACGAAGGAATTCCAACGCCTGTGCACGAAGTAGCAGTGAGCAAAGCCATTGTTACACGTCCAGAAACCTGCAGAACACATCCACGGCCACACAGGTAAGTGTCTAACCTTATTTTTCAAATTGCATAGAGTGTATTATGAAAACTGCATGTTTGTGAATGGTTCGGATTGGATCAACCACAACCATTACCTCCTACTCCTCCAAGTCAACCCCAAATGCCTGCTCAACCAAACCCGAACCCCAACAACCGACAGGCCCAGCAGGTATACATTGGGGAGACAACATGTCTTACCTATGCTGTGGAGATCCAGGAGATCAACCTATGATTCGCGAAGACCCTTCCAGATCAACAACCTCCTCCCCTAGAGGACGAGGAAGAGAAACATGAAAGTGAACCCAAAGCCATTCCACCCTTTCCTCAGCGACTAACAGTAACCACACAACCAAACTCGGAGGAGACTGAGCTTCTGGGAGAACTTAAACAGTTGTGTGTGAAAATACCACTTCTCCATGCCATTAAAGATGTATCGATATACAACAAATTGATTAAGGATAAGTGTTTTAGGCACCGAGGTAGGCGAAAGAGAGATGCCTTGACTATCAATTTCATTGGACAAATGTCCGATCTAATGTTGGGGCAAGTAATCCATCCAAATTATTTGGACCCTGGGAGTCCTGTAGTTGATGTCCACATCAATGGCACCATAATTCCCCATACCTTGATTGATCTAAGGGCTGCCATTAATGTGATGACCAGGGACACCATGCTTAAACTCAACCTTCAGAATTCCTTAAGGAAGACCTCGATAGTCGTATAGTTGGCAAATCGCTCCACCGTGACTCCCGAAGGGATTGCGAAAGATGTCTTGGTCTCTGTTGAATCTTGGGAGTACCCTGTGGACTTCTTGGTCCTTCAGCCAAAGGCAAATCTCACTGGATACCCCCTCATTTTGGGAAGGCCTTGGTTGGCCACTGCGGATGCTTACATTAGTTGCCAAGCTGGAAGCATGACCATCAAGAATGGGCCTATGTCCAAGCAGTTAGTCCTATATCCTCCTGCCAAACCTCTATTAGAACATGACTTACCACTCTGGTTGGAAGAAGGAGGTGAGGATGAGGTCTACTCTGCATTATTGTGCACAGTAGAAACCACTAGGGAAGGCCCTTAAAACAAGGATGTTTTGATTGAGACTTTGATTCAAAATCCACCTCCCAGTGCACTATCCTTAGAGGAATTAGTGGAAGATACCCAACCCAGCACCTTAGTGGACCTCTGTGTGACTGATCCGACCTCTCCCGGAGTTAAGAATGTAGAGTTTGGTCCTGAAATAACTTTAAAGATCAGCTCCTCCCTATCTCCTTCCCAGGAGAAGGAGCTGTGTAGCTTACTGAACAATCATTTAGATGCTTTCGCTTGGAGCTATAAGGAGATGAAAGGAGTCCATCCTTCGGTCTATACCCATCATATCTACATTAAAGAAGATTGTAAACCAGTCAGGCAGCCTCAGAGGAGAATGAATCCAGCCCTTAAAGACATTGCCAAAGAAGAATTGCAAAAATTATTGGATGCAGGATTCATCTACCCTATCTTCGATAGTGAGTGGGTCTCACCTCTAGTGCTTTTGCCCAGGAAGAATGGGAAGTGGAGAATCTGTGTAGATTACCAAGAAATTAACAAATCCACCAAGAAATACCACTTCCCTTTTCCTTTCATAGATCAATTGTTGGATGGACTGGCAGGGAAGAAGTTCTTCTCTTTCCTAGATGGGTTCAGTGGGTATAACTAGATCCAAATAAGCCCGGAAGACCAAGATAAAACCAATTTCACCTGTCCTTGGGGTACCTTTTCCTACCGAGTCCTTCCCTTTGGGCTATGCAACACTCCTGCCACTTTCCAGAGAGCAGTATTGAGCATCTTTTCTGAGTTGGTCCATGGTTCGGTAGAAATCTATATGGATGACTTTACTCATTATGGGTCCAACTTCCAAGAAGCATTGACTAATTTAGGAAAAGTTCTAACCAAGTGCATTGAGATGAACCTGTCCCTCAGTCCTGAAAAATGTGAATTCCTGATGACTGAAGGGACCATGCTAGGTCCTACCATTTCTTGGCAAGGATTACAGGTGGACCCTAATAATATTGCTATCATCCAAAAGGTCCCACCTCCTCAAAAGGAAAGAGATGTTCGGATTTTCCTAGGCTTAGTAGGATATTATTGAAGATTCATTAAAGACTTCAGTAAGCTAGCCTCGCTATTATTTGGCCTCTTAGGGAAAGATGTTGAGTTTAAATGGACTGGCAACTGTCAAGGGGCACTGGATGAGTTGAAAGATAAGCTGGTGTCCGCCCCGATCTTGAGAGGTCCAAACTGGGCCCTACCTTTCCACATCCACACTGATGCCTCAAACAAAGCCATAGGGGCAGCCTTCGGAAAAGTTGAGGAAAAGCTCCCATATGCCATATACTTCGTCAGCAAAAACCTGTCCAAGGCAAAAGTGAACTATACTATAACCGAGAAAGAGTTCCTAGCTGTAGTCCATTCCCTAAACAAGTTCAGACACTACATCACTGGTTATCAAACACTTATATACACTGATCATGCTGTGATTAGATATTTAATGAATAAGTCTGATGTCAATGCTCGTATCATTAGATGGTTACTTTTGTTGCAGCAATTTGATTTGACGATTGTCGACAAGCCAGGTAAGGAAAATGTTGTTGCTGACTTCTTGCCTAGATTGGACTTTCCTGCAGGTGAAGAAGGAATAGTCGATGAACAGATGCCAGATGAACATCTATTTTCTATCTCAGTACTCTCTCCATAGTTTGCTCATATAGCAAATTACTTGGTCTCAGCACAGTTCCCTTCGCATCTATCTTCAAAAGAGAAGAGCAGAATAGTAAGGAAGAGTGTCGCGTTCACTTGATCAGGGGCAACCTGTTTAAACTTGGCCCAGATTAGATCTTGATATGTTGTGTTAGGGAGGAGGAAGTCTTTGACATCCTCCTAACCTGTCATGACAGACCTTGTGGAGGCCACTTTGCAGCAAAAAGGACTGCCTTCAAAATTCTACAGGCAGGTTACTATTGGCCTACTCTTCATCAAGATGTCAGAAGGTACATCAGCCAGTGTGACCGATGTCAGAGGATGGGGAAACCGACTCCAAGGGATGAAATGCATCTCCAACCTCAAGTGAACTTCGAGCCATTTGAGAAGTGGGGCATGTATTTTGTGGGTCCTATAACCCCTCCTTCAAAGCAACGGTCTTACATCATTGGGTGCACCAACTATCTGACCAAGTGGGCAGAAACGAAGGCAATCAAAGCAACAACAGAAGAAAAGGTGGCTGAGTTTCTGAGGGAAAATATCTTCTACAAGTTTGGCCACCCAAGAGAGTTAGTCATAGATCAAGGAATCTGGTTCACCTACAACCTGATTGAAGACTTGCTCGCGCATCACAAGATCAAGTACAAGACTTCCACCCCCTATCATCTTCAAGCAAATGGGCAGGTGGAAGTCACTAATAGAGCATTGGAAGGGATTTTGACTAAGGTGGTGAGTAGTAGTAGAAAGGATTGGTCAGATCGCCTGGTTGAGGCCACTTGGGCCTACAACACCACTTGGAAGACTACAATAGGTTTCACACCTTATGAGTTGGTCTATAGGAAGAAAGCTTTGTTGTCCATAGAGTTTGAGTACAATACATTGAGGGTGGCAGCTCAGCTGGACCTAGATCACAGCCATGCTCAACGTGAAAGATAATTGCAGCTGAATGGATTAGATGAAGACAGAATGCAGGCCCTCCTCCACTCAGAAGTAGTTCAACTTCAACAGAAGATATGGCATGATTGGCACGTTAATGAAAAGCAATTCTAGCCGGGATATTGGGCACTGTTGTATGACTCAAGATACAAGGATTTCAAAGGAAAGCTGAGGACAAGATGGTTAGGACCATATATAGTGGAGAAATGCAACGAAAATGGTTCAGTCCTTATGAGGACCGTTGATGAAGAAGCCATCCCCATGCTTGTCAATGGGCATCAATTAAAAATCTACAAGAAACCCCTTTTGAGGCAGGAGTTCATTGAAATTGTGGAAAAATTTGTGCTGGTAGTAGAGAAGGGTTCTGCCTCTATTCCGACCACACCTTGGTCATAAAAAAAAAGGGAATATAGATATCCCTGGGTGAAAACCGATCTGAGGCGCACAGGGTAGACAGTGAGGGTGAAAACCTCATGGATACACCCCAGATGTCTCTTACAAAATAAAGAAATGGAATAAAAAAGATCCTTGGGTGAAAACCTCTCTGAGGAACCCAGGGTAGATAGTGGGGGTGAAAAACTCATGGAGGTGCCCCTGCTGTCTCTCAAAAAGAAAAAAGAAAAAAAGAAAAAGAAACAGGTCTAATCTCTGAAATTTTTGCAGGTTGTAGGGAATACAGTGCAGATAAAGAAGGTCGCGCAAAACGAGGACACGGGTCCATACCAAGCTACCAGACATCCTCACAGACACCCCCTCCATGGCCACTCACTCTTTCAAGGATTTTAACACATTTGGGTCGATGTTCAACCTCCTACAAGAAGTTCTGAGCTTTCTACAGGAAGTTTTGGGGGTTTCTACATGGAGTTCTGCATTTCTACAGGAAACATCCTGTAGAGCCTTCGGGCAGGCCAAAGTAGATTCTGGAAAGGGGTTTAAAGCTTGTAGTCTATTGATGAGACCTACAACCACCCCTCCCTTCCATCCATCACCCGTTTCATCTTTTTCCTCTGCCATTACAATAATCTGGTCCTGTATTCCTGCACAGTCATGCAAAGAGTCATGTTTTCCTCAAATTGCAATTTTTTTCAAGGGGCAAATCAAGCACAAAAAGGCTTGCACACTCTACCTGTCAAAGCTCTGTCAGGACCCTTCGTCTGTGAATACAACCTTGCTCGTTTCAGCATGCATCCCAGGAGGAGAAGTAACTACAGGATGTCCTACAGGAATCCTATAACAGCTGATCTGTCTGGAGCACACACTATGGAGTCAATAGCAGTTGAAATCAACATAGGAGGCATGTAACCAGCTCTGCTTGAACGTGAACACCTCCTCGACAGCTGAGAAAAGATGGAGCCGTGCATGCAACGTTCGCCACCAGAGGATCGGGTCTCGAAGCCTTGCATACGGCATCAGCCAATGAACGAAGGAATTCTAGCGCTTGTGCACGAAGTAGCAGTGAGCAAAGCCATCGTTCCATGTCACGAAACCTGTAGAACACATCCACGGCCACACAGGTAAGTGTCTAACCTTATTTGTCAAATTTCATAGACTGTATTATGAAAACTGCATGTCTGTGAATGGTTCGGATTGAACGAATGCGGTGGCCAGTCAACTGGCCACCCACAGTCAGTCGAATGGCCTCGTGGGATCCAAAAAAGCTCAGTTACACTTGAATCCACCAAAGGGACATGGAGCTGACACGTGGGAAGTTTCCAGTCGGGGAAAATCGGCGGATTGGCAGTGAAATCAACGGATTGGCAGTGATGATGGAGGGTAATGGCAGAGATAGAAAATGGCAGTCAGAGACACACCGAAGAATGATGACCATGAGGTTATCTAATGGATCAGCCTGGAAACCTCACCCCCATGCCATGAATTGCGCCGTAATTCAAAATCATTCGGCCAGAGCACTCACATTAACCACTATCATTTACACTTGCAACCGGTTTTTAGCAAGGTACGTGTCCTCCTCCTCTGTAGTTTGTTAGCTCGAGATTCTCGGCCTGTTTCAAAATCCTCCCATGTCACAAGCTTGCTTAGAAGCACCATTACATCCTCCAGAAGATGGAAAAGCTCTCTACAGGAAGGAGCTCTACAGGAAGCACAACATAGCTTCCCGGAGCAGAGAAACCTGGATCTTCTGCGTCGGAATTGGAGTTTCGAAGAGAGGTAGGTTTGAAAACGCCATTCCCATGCATGCTATTTTGAATGGTGGTGAATTAAACTGTTTGGAGTAGGAGAATTAAAACAAGTCTTCCTGTGGGTCAAGAATGGTGGTTTCCCTGTGTGATACACGGAATTTATTTCAAATGGTTCTGCGTCACATTTTCCTCCACGGTTCCTATTAACAAATTCTTCTTGTAGAAAAGATAAACCACTATAAGGGATAACATGTGCATGAAATTGGTGTGAAAATTAAGCTCTGCACTCTGCCTGTGAGAGCCTAATTCCCTTTTGACAGTTGAGTTTTGGGCAGCAGCAACATTATAACCAGGGAATTGGTGCAAAGGGAGATACAAACATCTGAGAAACCCTGTCCTAAGAATCAAAGGACAAAACCATACACAGAATTCCCCTTTTGATCAGAACATAAGCCAAAATAGAGCATTCTCACATGCCAAGAGGGTTTATCAGAAAGGAACCCTCAGATTCTAGGAAATTGCGAGAAACTCTCGAGGTGGTTGACCTATTTACCCCTGCTTATTGGATGACCTTCTGTGACATAATTCAAGGTCATGATGATGAGGTAACAGAAGAGTTCTTAATGTCTCTGCAGCCTAAATCCAAGATACTGGCCACTATATATTTTAGAGGATTGAACTTAAAACTTACACCACAACTCATTAGTCGAGTCACCGATCTGCCATTGGGGATACCCTGGAGCAAAGAGGAGAGGGCATTGGGCCAAAAAGCCAAAAAGGAATTCTTCCTACCAGAAGAATAGTTTTTAGAGGATAAAAATGGCGTCTGGAGAGCCAGGCTACATCCATTTTGGAGTGAGGTCAGCCTTCAGATCATGAAATACATTACCTGTGGGGGGCGGTTTAGTATTGTATATGGTTATCACTTCCGGTTGTTAACTAAACTCAGGCATAAGATGGATTTACCCACATAACAAAAGTTAAGCATCCCATAATTCCTCCTACAATTATTAATGGAGTGTGGCACAAAAATGAAGGAAGGGACACTGGACCAGCTGGCTCATCATGGGCTTATCAAGCTTCTAGTAGAAGATGCCCTCCATACCTATATTGTCCCTCTCTCCTGGGATATTTTCCGCAATATGTCCAAGGATGATGATATCCAGATTCTGGCCGAGGAACCCACTTCATCCAGCAGTGAGGAAAGGGAGCACATTGAGGCAGAAGAGAAAGCCAAGGGTAAGGAACCGTAGGACAGACCACCACAGAAAGAGAAAGAAGAGAAACAAGAGAAAGGCCAAGCTGCTGAGCCCAAAACTGTGGGTGGAATAAAGGCACAAATGCCAAGGGGGAAATGATTGCAAATCAGGGCAGAAAGGACTGAAAAAATCCAAGCAAGTGAGGGCACATCCAAGGCAACCATAGAAAAATTAAAAGAGAAGGCACCCCCAACCAAGCAGGCCAAAACAGTGAAAACCGTTTCTATAGGAAGCCCGAAAACCGTTTCTACAGGAAGACAGAAAACAATCAGCACAGGACTTTCTACAGGAAGTCTGAAGACAGGGCAACAGAAGGAAAAATCGCCAGAAATTTTAGCTAGGGAGGCAGCAGCTGTGCTGGCCACCCTAAGCACATCTCCCAAGCAGAAGGGGAAGTGAAGGAGGGAGCCTTCCCTGTATTTTAAGGCAAGAAGGAGTGTGAGGATTAAGACTGGCAAACCCCAACCACCATCAAAAGAACCAATCACCATTGTAGACACCCCTACCACATAAAAGGAGAGGTCCCCTTCCAAGGCATCCATCACTTATGAATGGGGAAGCCTGAAGACATCCACTTGGAGAGAAAGAATGAAAATGTTGGACACAAAGGCCTCTCTACAAGATGCTGAGACTATTCTACAGGAAACACTGGCTTGGCTGAAGGAGACTGAAGAAATGGAAGGTGAGGGAGCTAAATCATCACAGGAGGAATAAAAGGTGGAGAACATTATGGAACCTAGCCCCCAGCCTAGCTTGGGCTCCTACTATAACTTCTTAGAGGTTGGAAAGATCATTCCTCAAAAATTCACAGTGCCACTTTTCCTTGCACTAGAAGAAGAGAGAGTGAAGACCCACACTTGGATGAAAATCGCTAAGTCCAAGGGTGGTGCGGATATAGGTCCTCTAGAGGAACAACTCAAAGAGGCAAGAAGGGAATTGGCTATGGCACGACATGTCGAGAGAAGCCAGCGGGTCAAGCTACAAGAAGAAAATGAGCTACTTAGACAGCAGCTACAGTTACAAGGACAGAGGAAGGAAGACAGGCCTCATATCTTGGGAGAACAACAACAACAGGAGGAGCTCACAGCAGCCAAAGATACCCCTGATGAACAACAGAGAAAGGAAGGGAGGTAGACTAAAATTGAGACACTGAATCGACAGCTACAGGAAAAAGAATGGTAAGCAGGCTTGTAGATACAGTCTCTGAAAGAGCAGGTAAAAGAAAAGGAGGCCCAACTGGCCTGCATGGCTAGCTGGGTAATGGAAGCTCTGCAGTGTAGGCAGCTTGCCAAATCCTATGCCCTATACCTCAAGGATCAGTGGTACAGTTTCAGATCAATACTTTTGCCCAAAGGGGCATCACCCCATTCCAAAATTATCATTAGTTTGCAGCTCTATGTGGCAGTAGTTCATCAAAGGATAGGGCCAAATTATCAGAGTTCTACTAGCACAACTTTGCCCTTCCGAACATGAATGCATGGGATCCCAACACGGTGATAGGAGATGTCTAGCTTATGGCCATGGCCTCTTGGATGAGTCATGAGGAGAAGAGAGCAACAGAGGTCCGCAGTATCATAGGTAGAGAGCTCAGTGAGCCACTCATGATCAGAGCAGAGCCGGATGACTCCTCAGCAGTGATAAGTGCCCACCAGCACTTAGCCAACAGTCCTCAAGATCTACCGGAGTACATTGAGCAAAAGGCTCAAGCCATTGCCCAATTTGAGGACATGAAGACACTGTTGGGAGAAAAATGCCTGCATGCCTACACAAGGCGGTGGAACACACTGCCTCATAGCCTCTCTCCCACCAGGATGAGGGAAGCCTTTGCAAGGGTACCTCTCTACAAACAGTTGATGCAAAATTTGCAGGCCAATTGGATTGGACTAAAATTCAGTCCTCCTTTACTTTTGGGATTACTAGAAGGAGTGAAGGAAGAGGAGGAAGGTAGACAATGGGAGGAAGTGGAAAGGAAGGCAGGATTCCACGACCAGGAAGAGGATATCACCGCAGAGGCCTGGGATGTGAGGGAGGCGATCAAAGCCATAAAGGATGATGAGCTGGACTAGTTGCTCAGAGGATGAGCAACCCATCTAGCAGGGGGGTGATGATGAGCCCCAAATTGGGTAACTTATTGGGCTCATTTTGCCTAATTTTCCTTGTTCAATCCTCCATTTTTCATAGATTATACGTGTTTTTCTAGTATGTTTACGTTATTTGAATGAATAACGATTGTCACTCTACCAAGGAGGCTAATACATGGTCACTTCAGGTTTTTTGGACAAATTCTCAAGCAAAACCAAGCAATTATGGCCCAGGTGATAGCCAAGCTTGAGGTGAGGATTCGTAGGGAGGATTCCTTTGGCATTAAATGGCCCTTCCTTGAAATCTCCACCGTCAACTCCGATCTCGACAGGCCACCAAAATGAGTTCTAAAGGCAGTCGACCAGCTTTGGGAAGAGTGACTATTTACTAGCAGTTGGAACAGCCGAGTCCCTTGAATTTAGGAGGGCAGCTAGGCCCCTCATAGTGTAAAAATAGGAAGGCATCAGCCTTCGAAGTTTACTTTTGGAACTGTTGGTATTTGCACTATAGGGATGTCCTTTTTCTCAACTCGTTTTCTTAGCTACTGTTGTATAACTTTCTTGTGATGATTATTTTTGAGTAATGAGAAGCAGATTTACTTGGCATCAGATCCGAGTTCTTTATAGGAGCTTGCAGCTCTTGGGGTTGGGCCCAACCCAAGTGCTAAGGCCTGCTTTATGTATTGTTATTTGTTCTTTATGTATTTCCAAAATCATTTCTGTTAAGTAGATTAAATCTTGTTGATTAACTAGGTCACTGTTGATGATTAGAAAGACTTTTGATGTTTAGATTTAGTTGATAGGTTGTTAATAGGAAAAGGTTCAAAAAAGGGCCATCAAACACCTCTGATTTCACCTCTCCCTCAGTGGGATTAGGAGCTGGGATCAAGGTGACCTTGCTGCCCATAAAAACACTGACTTTGCTTTGCCATGCAATCACTACTGTTTGATTTTCATTTGTAGACGTTGGTTGCATGTTCCAAATTTTTCTTGCGTAGTTACATAAGTTAGTATACATGGTTTCATTGCAGTTCAAACTTCTACTCATTCTCTTTACTGTCAGCTACATCAGATTAGGTCAACGTAACTAGGTCTTTGATTTTACAAGTCTTCGTTGGTTCAGTTGGAAAAACAACTTGCAGAGCACCTGTACCACTTCTCTACCTGCCCATACTCCATCAAACCCATCTGCTCCATCCCTCAAATCAGCCTCTTGCATAACATTTTCCATCTACTCGCATAACCGTAGTTCTGGTGCATCATTGCTTCAGTCCTCCTTGAACAAATCCAACCATCTACATCTTTCCTCAACTCCATCCACCAAGTCCTGGACCACCTCCAACCCTTATCCTACCTCCATACCCACTCCTTCATCTTTCTTCCTCCATCCATCCTCCAAAATCCCATTTCTGAACATCCTATAGAAAAATTACAGACATCCTGTAGAATATCACAGACATCCTATAAAACCCCTGCAGACTTCCTGTAGAAGCTCACGAATGAGGTTTCTTGATAGCCAAACTCTATGAAACTCTCTAGAAGGGTGTTAGGGACCCCTTAGGCCCTCTGTAAACCTTCGCGACCTCCTCCAAGCATTTCCTCTCGCCAATCCACCTTTGCACAGTCAAAACAGTCAAATCGCATGCATGATAATTCTGGCAACATATTAAAAAATACAAAAAGATGTTTTTTTCAGATGTTACTGTAGAAGTAGCTTAGAGACATGTATTTATCTTCTTAGAAGTCAATGGCATTTCTTTCAGTAGCTTGCATCCTCTTTCTTGCATCGGTAAGGAAAGCTGGTAAAATTAGGGTTTGCTAGGGTTTACGTTTCCTTTCAGCTTTCCAGTTCTTTCTGCAAGTAGATCAGCCTTCTTTGACTTAGCTTTCGTCCATCAGTTAAAAAGCTTCTTCTCAGAGCTCATAGAATTTGGCTTAAGCTCCTAGCGGACTTGTGCCAGCTGACCAAGTGACAGCCGCGGCAAGAGCTAGTACTTGTGCATATAGCACTGTCGCTTCTAAGTTTGTTACGAACTACCGGGTTGATAAAAGTAAATAAGGGAGTCCTAGGAGTTGCAGCATTATTGCTGCAATACTGGAGCTCACCAATATGGTCAAAAAGCTGTCAAGAGGCCCTAGACATCCTAAAGGATAACTTAACCACTGCACAAATCCTCCGAGGCCCAAATTGGGCTCTCGCCTTCCATATTCATGATGATGCCTCACACAAAGCCATAGGAGAATCCTTAGGTTAGATAGATGAAAAACTGCCTTATGATATCTATTTCGTCAATAAGAATTTATGAAAGGCGGAACAAAATTATACATTGACCGAAAAGGAACACTTGGCTGTTGTGCATTCATTGAAGAAATTTAGACATTATATTACAGGCTATCAAACATTTGTGCATATTGACCATGTTGCAATTAAATATTTAATGAACACACCAGATGTGAGTGCTCAAATTATAAGATGGTTACGTTTATTATAGCAATTTGATCTAACCATTGCTGATAAGCCTAGTAATGAAAATGTTGTTGCAGACTTTTTGTCTAGAGTAAATTTGCCTACAGATGAAGAAGGAATGGTTGATGACAAGTTACCAGACAAGCACTTATTTTCTATTTCAGTTCTCTCTCCATGATTTGTTCATATAGAAAACTATTTGGTATCATCACAGCTCCCACCAAACTTGTTGTCGAAAGAGAATAGCAAGATAGTTAGCAAAAGTGCCCCATTCACATGGATTGGGTGCAATCTCTTCAAACTTGGCCCATATCAAATCTTGAGAAGGTGTGTCAAGGAGGAGGAAGTCTTTGACATCCTTCTGACCTGTCATGATGGGCCTTGTGGAGGTCGCTTTGCAGCAAAGAGGAAAACATTCAAAGTGTTACAACCATGCTATTATTGGCCCACTCTTCATCAAGATGTGAGAATATATTCTAGTCAGTGTGATCAGTGCCAAAGGATGGGAAGGCCTACTCCAAGAGATGAAATGCCTGTGTAGCCTGAAGTGACTTTTGAGCCATTTGACAAGTGGGGCATGGACTTCATTGGACCTATTGACCCTCCTTACAAGAAAAAAAAATATATTATTGTGTTCATTGATTATTTGACTAAGTGGGCTGAAACTAAGGCAATTAAGACAACAACTAAGGAGAAGGTGGCTGAGTTGCTAAGGGAGAATGTATTCTACAAATTTGGGTACCCTAGAGAGCTAGTCACAGACCAAGGTAGCTAGTTTACCTCCAACATGATTGAAGACCTGCTCATCCATCACAAGATCAAACGTAGAACCTCCACTCCCTATCATCCACAAGATAATGGAGTGGAGGTGACCAATAGAGCACTGGAGGGCATCTTGACCAAAGTAGTAGGTAGCAATAAGAAGGATTGGGATGATAGACTAGTTGAGGCCACCTAGGCCTATAATGCCACATGGAAGACAACCACTGTATTCACACCCTATGAGCTAGTGTGTGGGAAAAAGGCCTTGTTGTCCATTGAATTTGAGCATAACACATTAACGATGGCAACCCATCTAGATCTGGATATCAGCAATGCATGGAAAGAGAGATTGCTCAGTTGAATGGTTTGGATGAATTCAGAATGCAGGCCCTCCTACATATAGAGGTAGTTCAACTTCGGAGGAAGATCTGGCCTGATAAAAATATCAAGGAGAAGCAATTTCAGGAAGGTGACTCGACGTTGCTATTTGATTCTAGTTATAAATACTTCAAGGGAAAGTTAAGGACAAGATTGCTAGGACCTTATGTTGTGGAAAGATGGCATGATAATGGTCCAGTGCCATTTAGAACCATATGTGAAGAGACAATTCCTTTGCTTGTTAATGGACACAAATTTAAAATTTACAGGATACCATTATCAAAACAAGAGTTCATTGATGATACCAATAAAACAATGATGATAGTGGAGCAAGTTCCAGCTCCTCCTTCATCAAATCACTGAGAAAAAGAAAAAAGGATAAGGACTTAGGTGAAAACCTCCATGAGGTTCTTGAGTCCCATCATTGGGTTGAAAACCTCTTAAGGTAGCTTAGTGGTGTCAAAAAAAAAAAAGGAAAAAAAAAAAAAAAAAGAGAATAAGAAAGATCCTTGGGTGAAAACCTCTCTTGAGGCACCCAGGGAAAATAGCTAAGGTGAAAACCTCTCAAAGGCAACCTAGTTTTTTTTCAAAATAAAATTAAAATAAATTTAAATGATGAAATTTACATTTGTAGGTCAGCAAGAAGGACGGTCAAGGAGCAAAGGAGGATCACCAAGAGACCCCTGTCACTCACATATTTATCTTTCCACTCATTACCACTCATTCCTCCATCATTTCTATCATTTTTTTCACTCCATTGCTTTAGTTTACAAAGGGATTGTGTTCTCTATAGGATCCCCTATACTCCTACAATATCCCCTGAAAACCAGCACGATGATCCTATAGGAATTACAGTGACCCAAAAATCCTATAAGAAGCAGTGCTAAGGCAAATGAATGACTTTCTGGGCCAATAAAATTCACCCTCTTCATTATTCAATCACCATAACTTGTCGACCATCATCAAACCTGATCTCACCATTAAAAAAAAAAATCAATTTCAAGAGTTTTTTTTCCAGTCTTCAAAAAAATAGAAACAAGGAGGAAAAAAGAGCATCCCCTGAGGATTCCTTTCTCTCCACACTCCTATTCCTTATTTCTATGCATTTCACCATCCTCACAACCCCAATGAGAATAATGATTAAAGAGTTCTAAGGGAGAAGCAACTGTAGGACACCCTGTAGCAGCCTATCCAATAGCATACCAATCATACCAGCAACAATCCTTTAGCATGATGATCTAGGAGATCCAAAGTAGCAGCATCATATCTCCAACCACAGGTACTTGCACAAACAAAGAAGCCTTTAGCAGACAGCAAGAGTAGGAAGAAGAATAGCATGTAGCAAATACACACATCAACACCTCTGGTCTTTGACAACTGCAACATAGAATTGGTACCACAGGTAAGTATCTCGCTTGCTCTCTCATATGCATCATGTAGTCAAAAAAATGTAAGGGTTACGAGATAGTTGGTTTATAAGTGAAAAGGTGGCCAGTTAACTTGGCCACCTTCGTTCAATCAACACATACACAACAAAGTGTCCTCTCACATGTGGTTGCAGTCAACTCAAAGATAGAGGAGTAGGACAAAAGCAGTTAAAACTATAGATGCATAAGGTGGGAGCTGATTACAAGGAGTGGGGAATGATGAGGTGGTAGTGGGTACCAACGGTCAGAAAATGGAAGCGTACCTTTGCTACAGCACACCACCTCACCCTGAATCACCATAAGAGGAAATTAAACATCATTCCCATGCATTCATGCATTTGACTTGCTCAAAACTCACTCTCTCAGGTCAATCTCATACCCAGGCAACCCACCAAAAGCAAAACTCCATCTTTTTACTGCATAGGAATTCCTACAGGTTTTTACAAGAACTCCTATAGGATTGCACAGGAATTCCTATAGGATCATGCATAGGAATTCCTACAGGATACACAAATATTGTCTATAGAATTTGCAGAGAAGAGTGAAGAATGGATAACACGGGAGTTGGCCAATGAAAAAATATAAAGAGGTAGGCTTTATAATTACATCCCTCTTTACAAGTAATTGAACAAGAAATCCTCTAAGTTTGAGTGAATTTAACGCCTGTCTAAGGATATTACATGCACAATCATCTCCGTTTTGGTTATGCATTTGAAATTGTCTCAACCATCTCATCTCCTCAAACTTCACCAACTATATGACTGGAGGGTTCAATAGGAGGGATCCCATAAACACCATAAGAATCCAACAACACCACCAAGTGCTTGAAATCTTCACAAGATATAATTGGATGGATTTTTTTTTTTAAATTCAGAGGGTATGATGATGAGGTGGCTCAAGAATTTTCTCTCTGCCTCACTCCACTAACCAGAATCCATGCCACTATTATAATCAGGGGGCTCTCTATAAAAATTATCCCTGAGCTCATCAGCAGAGTCACCACACTACCCCTTGGAATACCATGGAGGAAAGAAGACAAAGCAGATAGCCAGGTTACCAAAAGGAAATTATTTTTAGAAGGTGAGGAACCCACTGAGGACAAAAATGGAGTAAGGAGGGAAAGTCTGTCATATCCATGGAATGAGGTAAGCTACCAACTGATAAAATACATTTCATGTGAGGGTAGCTATAGTGTTGTCTATGGCTATCATTTTAGGATCCTTGAAGAATTGAGATTTGGAGCAAAAAAACCCCCTCACCAAAGGCTCAACATACCATACTTCCTACTTCAATCACTCATACACACAAGCATCAAAGTAAAGGAGGGAAATTACCAACAATTAGCTCAACATGGGTTAATTGGGATCCTTATAGAAGATGCCCTCCAGAACCTTAAAACTCCGAGAACATGGTCAATTTTCAAAGACATGCCAGCAGAGGATGACATTAAATCTCTCACATATGATGTTAGTCATACTGTCAGTGAAGAGGAAGATACAGAAGGAGATGAGGATGAGATGGATGAAGAAGGAGATGACACAAAAGAACTTAAAGAATATGAATAAGAAGAGGGAGAAGAAAAGGGGGATGATAAAGAAACAGAGGAGTATGTTAAGGAGGAAACTGATAGAGATGATGGAGATCTACAAGAAGAATAAGTTAGGAAGGACATAGAGGAAGAAGGAAATGGAAACGAGGGGATAGAAAACAAGGATGAGTCACCTAGGGTGTCTCCAAAAGACACTGAGAGAGAGGCAGTAGCTGCCCTCACTACTCTTAGCACCCTAATCAAGAAAAAAGGAAAACGACAAAGGCAGGCCACATTATATTTCAAGACAAGAAAAAGCATATTAAAACAGGTGAAACTACAAACAACAACCAAAATTCTTATTGTGATTGAAGACACCCCTACAGAAAAGGAGAAAATGTCTTCCCTTAAGTCCCCTATCAGCTATGTGAGAAGGCCTACTACTAGATCAACTTCCTCCAAGGGAAAGAAAATCCCACAGGATGCATAGCAAAATCTATAGAAAGCAAAAACAGTCCTACAGGATACTCTGTTGAACCTGCAGGAGGCACAAAATTGGAAAGGAAGGTAGGGGAGAAACAAGAAACTAAAGAGGAGGACCTAGAGAAAAAATAATCCAGCTCGCAACCTCACCTAGACTTCTATTACTGGTTTATTGAAGGAGGCAGGGTCATACCTCAAAAATTTTCCATCCCACTCTTCTTCAAGCTTAAGAAGGAGAGGGCCAGAACTCATCAATGGATGTCGATCGCCAAATCAAATGGGGTGGAGGACATTGAGCACATGGAAGAGAAACTCAAGGATATGGGCAGAGAGCTAAGTGGCTTGAGAGACAGAAAGGTCACGATGAGAAATCAACTAGAGACACAAAATGCATGGTTGAGGGGACAACTGCAGGAAAGAGAGAATCCATTGGCATGTACCACTAGTATCTCTTTGGAAGCAATCAAGTGTAGGATGCCAACTCAATCCTATGCTCTATACCTAAAAGAAGAGTGGATGCAATTTCAGATTAAGACCCTAGCACAGAGAGGCACCATGCCATTTTAGGACTACATGCAGTTTATTGATCTTTGTGATCAAAGTACACTAGAAGATATGGCCAAAATGGTTAAGTTTTATTTTCACGACATGGCCCTAACATACATGAATGTATGGGACACTAATGCCATAATAGGAGATTTACAACTAATGGCTTCGGCCTCATGGATGAACCATGAGGAGTTAAGGGCTGTAGAGATGAAAAGGATATTCGTAAGAGAGAAAATTTAACCTCTTCTGATCAGAGATGAACAATCAAATCCGATGACCTTCATCAGTGGCCATAATTTGATTGCAAATGATCCTCAGCTGGCACCTAGATATCTTGCTACCCAATAGCAAGCGATTTCAAATTTTCACGACATGTTTAGGTTGCTAGAAGATGATATCATACATGCATGCCTGAGCATATGGAACCCACTACCATGCCGCTTAAAGATAAGAGAGTATCACTCTCCTCAAGTGTTGAAAGAGGCACTAAACATGACACCTATGTATAAGAAATCTATGCAAAGGTTGAAGGTCAATTGGATTTTCCTAAAACTCAGTCGACCACTACTCTTAGGGATGGTAGAAGGGAGAAAGGAAGAAGAAGAGAAGAGGCAGTGGGAGGAGGTAGAAAAGAAAGTAGGCTTATATGAACAATAAGAGGAGACCACAACAGAAGCATGGGATGTCAGAGAGGTTACTAGAGCCATGAAGGATATGGATATTGATTAAGTTGCTCAGAGGATGAGCAACACTTTTAGTAGGGGGTTGATGATGAGCCACATCGTTGGGTAATTATATGGTCATTAATTCACCTCCCAGCTTTTTCAAACCAACTTTTCTCATAACCTATTACGTGTTTTTGATTATATTTTGTTTATGAGGTGAGTTAGAGTTGGATATTATGCTTTGTGGACTAATATGCATTGAATGCAGGACTAAAGGAGAAAATCAAGGAATTTTGGAAAAGGCTAACATCAAAACTCGAATGGGACAAGGGAGAGGGATTGTACAAGGTAAATGATCCTCATTTACTACTCCTCAATTCGAATATTCCTCCATTCATCACATCAGCTTGGAGTGCAAACAACCAAATCATGAGGATTAGAAGGTAGACGAGTAAGTGAGAGACAAAGCACAAGTTTATTTCGAGTTTGGGAGATGAGCCTCCCTAATTTTAAGGAATTTGTTGGGGAATTCATATGTATAAGTAGAGAGGCCTAGGGCCTCTATAGGATTCAGTTTTTTATTGTAAAACTCTAAGCTATTTTCGAGTTGCAATACTTGTGAAAGTTCTCTTGATGTAATTTGTTGTTTTGGTAATAAGAATGAGTTTTTTTTTTATCCAGCACTGAGTTAACTTAGATGGCTAAAGCTCTTGGGTTAGGGTCCAAACCTAGTAGCCAAGGCTCCTCTTTATTCTACATGTATGTTTAATGTAGATTCATAGCCTCATTGTTAACTTTCTTTTTAGATGCATTTCCATTACAGGTAGTGTAGATTAGATTGGTTGTTTAATAGTTTGCTTCCATTTATGCCTTATTTCATGTAGCAGGTTAGCAAGGAGAAAAAGGATCACCGCAAGGTTGTTAGCAGATGTCTTGGCCTCACTTCCTCCCTCTAGGACCATGACTTGAGGAAGGGATCCTTAAGCAACCCCAAAAACACAAATTTCTAGTTCTTTTATGAGCTTTGGAGTTTGTTTTCTTTAATTTAGTATTTGGTTAGTTTTGCAAGGTAGATTTCATTTTCATCTTTTTCATCTCTATTTTTGCAGTAGATCTTGCTCATGCTTTCATTCCTTTTAGAAGCTTTCTTCATGAATAGTATAGGCAATTGATTAATTAATTCTGCTTTTCTAGTTTATGAAAATGTATCTTGTTGCATAGCTTTCTGGAAGATACACATGTTTTATGAAGAATAGGTGCATCAGGAGGAGACTAAGACTTCATAGCCAGTAGCCACCTTCCACTTCATCCACCTTAGCCATCGCTTGTTTTCACCATCACCTTCACTAGCTTTTCATCATTTTTCATAGAAATTCTCCCAATCACATTGAGCGAATCTAGCAATCTATTATCTTGGATATTGACTCCTGAGTGATCGTAGATATTCTCCCACTACATTCCACCCATCACACATCTTCCCTAAGCCTGCCATCACCTCCAACACCTCACATTTATCTCTCAGTAGTATCTTGTAGGTTTCCTGTAATTCCTACAGTATCACCCTATAGGTTTCTAGTACATCCTATAGGTTTTCCTAAAACGACCTGTTTTGAGGCTGAATCAATGGAAAACCTCTAGGAAGTCACAAAAAGCCTCCCAAGGGTCCTCCACACCATCCAACCATTTCATAACCCTTCCATCCATCCTTAAACATCCTTAATTCACCTGTCACATCCACAAAAACAATTAGTTGCATACATGATTTTTCATAAAAAGACAAAAAAGAGAAAACATATTTAGTTAGTCTCTTTACTCGCAAATTAGTATTGTTTGAAGCTTCTTACCTCTGCAACTTAGATAGTAGCATTTATTTCATGTTGATTTAGAATTTATGCCTAACTTATATTCTCAATTGGTTAATTAGGGAATGGTGTGATTTAGCATTACATGTTGACCTTCTCCATTAATGCAGTAGAGTAACTCTATTAGCATATATTTACCTTTCTTCCATCAAAGAATCAAGCTTCTTTTGACTCCATAGAAGTCTGACTTGGAACCCCAGTGGTCTCTAGCCAGGTGAACAGTGACACTTTTACTTATGCATACAACACTGTGACCTCCAAGTTTGTACGAACCTCGGGTTGATAAGTAAAGCTAGTAGCCCACAAGTTGCAGCATCCTTGCTGCAATACTGGTGCTCATCAAACATGTGACGTGCAGGTCAGATCTAGAGGATAAATGTGAAAATATGTTTGTCTAGAGGATCACATGCTAGTATTTCACATGGTTGAGGAAAAGGTCCCTGAGAGCTGAGAACATATGTGGGACTTCCCAGGAATTGATGTGTGGCAGCAGTTGCATCAGCTCACATTTTTAATTTTCTCACAACGTTTGGGTGTGAGATCATCTTGACCATCCCCTAAGGATATCCCTTTGTCATCAAATCTATGTGGTGTCTATTTCACTAAGACCTCTATGATGTCATGAAAATGCATTCTGATGGAAGGACCAGGCAACATGAAAGGTGATGGAGCAAGCTGAGTGACAATGTGTCTAATAATGAGGAGACAACGTGGCGGACAAGCCAAGTATGGCAACAGGGGGAATAGAGGAGCCACATGGAGGCTAAGAGTGAAGGGGAAGTAATGATGATGAGGTAGTGTGGCATGGTGGTGGGCCATGGGTGACAGGGATGAGACGTGTGGCAACATTTCCCTACATGTGGGCAATGGATTTTAAAAAATCTTGAGGCATGTAGGATGCTTCTGATGCCAACACATGGCTTCCTCTACATGACCTCATCATATTATTGTGTGTAGAAATTGGTGGCATGGGGTGCCATGAACTATCTGATTTTTTGGTGCACAAGTCATTAGATCTAGTAGGAATGCACCTTTCGCCAATGCCCTTCCACCCATCAGCCTTATTTGCTGAGGCATGATGCACCCATGAATAAGCATGCCCACTAGTGCCTGATGATTAGGAGTGGTGATGTAACATGTCTTGAAGGAGCGTGCCCACGTCAAAATGACTATTAGCATGCAAGAATGATCATGCTACCACACATGGAGCTGATCCCTTAGATAGTTGACCTTGGTCTCACGTTTTATAGGGTTGTTGGAATTTGACACCAACATGGGGTCCATGTGAAACAATAGGTCTTGTGGTATGTTGAGAAATTTGTAGTTCCAAAACCTTCTTGCCATTGGCCTATGGAGGTTTTGTTTAAGGGAATTGTCTACTTCTTCTCATGAATTATTGGAAAGAAATTTAAAACACTATGCTTAGCACTAACAGAGTAAAATAAGTTTTATTTTTAATTTTTAATTTTCCTTTTTTTTTTGACAACTTGAAAACTTCTCAGGTAAAAAAATTCTTTTGGAACCTACCATTGACAGGGCTCTTGGGGAAATCTCACTCAGTTGTCTTCAACTAATAAGTATTATTGTCAATAACTTCCTATACTCAAAATGGGTCAATCCATATATTTTTAAACTTGCAATGTTTTCCATTGTTAGCTCGGATTTAATCCGATTTTAGCACGAGATCTCCAACTTGCATATGACGTTCGTTTTCCTTTCTGTCAAAGATAGGTTTTCCCTTTTTCTAATGCACCTAAACTTTACCCAAGGCTTCTTCTCTTTACTATTGAACTTATATCATTTGATAGATCCTTTTCTGCACCAGACATGTTTTTGGTGTTTCATCTTGTAGTAGCTTAATTATTGGTAAAGTCATAATCATAGGAAAATCCACCACCATCTCGTACGCTAGTTGGTATGGGGAAGTTTCGGTAGCTCCTTTAGTACTAATATTGTTTTCTCAAAAATAAAATTTGAGATTTTCATCACAATTATTTTTATTCTTCTTCATAATTTGTTTAATAATTCCCATAAAATTCTTATTTGTCGACTTTGCTAATACATTTTGTTAGGGATAGTAGTTGTGGAATACAAAAATTATATGTTGTATTATTGACAGAACTTCATCACTTTGAAGGAATTGAAAGCTTTAGCATTACCTATGGTGATCTTCCTCGGGTATCCAAATCTTGAAATAATACTACCCCTTAAGAAATATATATTATTTTTCTCAAGGACTTTGTCAATTGGAATGGATTTTACTGACCTGGTAAAGTCACCAGGGGTCATGAGAATGTATTTTTGTTTTCCACTTGAATTCATATGTATCTCTTCAATGGAATCCAATCCCCGTTGTTCTAAAGGAGCTGGGGCTTTGATTGAGTTTAGTAGAAGAGGTAAAATCTTGTACTTGTATGCAAACATCTCACATTTCAGAAAATCTATACCAACAACATTAGTATCCTTGAATAAAGAAGGCCAATAGTGTCATTCTCTCAATATATTATCAGTCACGAACTTCCATTTGTGATTTCCTCCACATATGCCTCGATGAAAATCTAATATGATTTCTAATGTGCAGTATTCAATGAAACAAGTAAGAAGGATGCCAACATTACCTTTCAAAAATAGATGTTCGAGAAAAATGGAGTATTTGATCGCTTTCAATTTCAAATATCTAGATCTGGCCATAGGCAGTTCAAGCAGACATTCCAAATTCTATAGGACGAAGACAATGTATCGATACCATGGAGAAAATTAGAACTTTGGGAGGTCCTTCAGGAAGTGTTCTCGTGGATTCCTTCCACCCACTGAAAGGGTTTTTGATGGATTCTCTCATCCATGATGAACAGGTTCTTTTCAAATATATTCATCTAAACAAGGAGGTTCTTGTGGATTGTCCTCTTTATAAATATTGCAAAGATCTTTATTAGTACACATTTCCAAAACAACATGATTTTACTTGGTTATAAATTTAGCTCGGCCTTCGCCTTTGACCAACTTGCTAGGATTAATACCTAGATCATATTCCTATAATGTTTCTATCCATTTTCCTCTTCAACCATTACTATCAGGCTCCATAAGTATTTATTTTAATGTTGTGGATGGCATGTTGGCTATCACTGTTAGGTCCCTATAATACTACTTTATTCCCTTATTATTATTGTCATTGTAGCTCCTTATTGTTATTGTTGTTCCCATGTTGTCCCCATATTTTTATTATTGTGCCCCATAGAATCCAACTATTGTTATTGTTGTTCCTTTACATTATTATTGTTATGCCGACTCTGATTATATTGTGACCCCTTAGACTTGTATATATAGAAAGGAGGTTTTTTCATTTGAATCATCCAATAATTGTTCATTTGTGTAATGCAAAGGAGGTCTCCCTCTCAAAGAGGTTGATTTTGAAGTTGTTTATCTCTCTTTTCTTCTATTTTGTGAGTTGGTTGCATAACATTTGGTATCAGATCTTTGGATTCTCGGGTTTCTCTTATTCAAACAGGTCATCGTGGCCTTTTCACTATAAATATGTTAAAAAGAAGCCTCAGAAGTGTAAATTAAAACCCATTTGATCTAAGATAATGATGACCATTGGGTCCAAGTTTGAAAACTTGTCTCGCTATATTTTCAGAGATATGATCCAAGGAAGTTAAGGTTTTTGCAGGATCCCGAATTATATCTCAAACAAGCGACCTTGGGAAAATGAGCATAAATTTCTCTCTGAGAATCATATGGAAATTTTGTAAATAGTTATAGAAAGTAGACAAACTATAGTTTTTTTTTAATCATTTTTAGGTTCAAAGCTCGAAGCAATGATACGTGGAACATCATAAAATTGTTCTCTACTAAACCCATTTATAATCAGGTCATTGTGGTAGATTTGATATAACTATTTCTTGGAGAATCCAATCTTGATCAGAATTGTGGGATTGGAAAGAGGATTTAGAGAGATATCACTAAATGAAATTTTAGACCTTGGTGATTCGAAATTTTAGAGATAAAACATATTCAATATTAGGCTCCAACAAAGTGGAAAAAGGTGTGTATTCGTTTTAAAATTTTTGATATGTTTTGTTTCAAAAAATAGTTTTAAGTGATTAAAAGAGAAAAATGAAGTATAATTATCATTAATTGATGAAATGAAGAAAAAAAATGGAAAAACCTAGTAATAAACCTGAAATATGTAGCATGACTCACGAAGAGGAGGAATAAATGCAACATGATATATCAAAATTACGAGACCAAGTGCAACAAATTTTACTCGCACAAAAGGTAATAGAAGGAAGATGGATGGTTTAAAGAAAGGCATGGAAGCTAAGATGAATGGCATGGAAGCTAATATGGATGGCATGGATGGTAATATTGATCATTTAGAAGTAAACATTGAAGATTTGAAGAAATACATGGAAGGTTTGAAAGGAGGTTTGGCAAAGTTGCTACAAGAATTGCTTCCTAATGGTGAAAAGGTAATAGAGGAAACTCATGATGAGAACAAAATAAATGTTAATCCTGATTTCATAGAATCTAATGTTAGATTGAAGACCCACCCTGTTCCAAATATCGATATGGGGAATTTTGATGGCAAGGATCCAGTAACATGGATACTAAGGATGGAGAAATATTTAGATATCCATAATTTGCAAAACACACAAAAGGTATGCATTCCAACTTTATATTTGGAACCCAATCAGTTTGTATGGTATTGATGGCTTTTCTATCGTAAAAAAATTGTCACTTGGTCAATTCTTATCGAGGAAATTATAGAATATTCTGAGGATACAAAACTAAACATCTTCTTTAGCCAATTGATAAATCTCAAAAAAAAGGGTACAATGGTGGACCACATTGAGGACATCCAAAAATTGAATATAAAGGTAAAAGATATTCTAGAGGTGCATGCATTTGATGTGTTCATAGGGACTTTAATGGATAAAATGAATCATGAGGTGCGCCTTTGGGAACCTGATTCATTGGACAAGTCATTCAGGTTGGCAAGAAAAATTGAAAGAAAAATTATGGCAAAATGGAAGCCTACCAGTCACAACTATAAAGATAGAAGTGTTACTGCACCTAGCCTTCCACAAGCTACAAGGTTGACACCTCAACAATTGGAAGAAAAAAGAGAAAAATGGATTTGTTATAGTTGTGATAGAAAATACAGTAAAGGTCATAAGTGTGATGAAAAGAAATTATTTTACATAGATTGTGAAGAGGAGGAAGAAAAGGAACAAGAAACATCAAAAGAAGAGGATATGCCCCAGGAACCAACCCTAGAGAAAGATTAAATGAATCTGACCATATCTTGTAATGCATTGATAGAAATTACCACTCCTCAAACTATCAAGGTAGAAGAACATATCAAGAAGAAAAAGGTAATAGTGTTGATTGATTCAAGTTGTACCAATATTTTTATTTATTGTAAGATAATCAAGGAATTGATTTTCTTCCTATATCCAATACCAGAGTGTCAAGTAATGGTTGCAAATGGGGGAACCGTAAATTACTTTGGAAAGTGCCATAATATCAATCTATGCATGGGAGAATATGTATTGAATAGTTCAATGCTTTCCATTCCAATGGGTGATGTTGATGTTGTACTAGGAGTCCAATGACTACAATCTTTGGGTATGATAGCTTTTAATTTTCAATAACTTTTCTTGATTTTTTTTTGGAAAGGAAAGGAAAGGAATCAACTCTAACAACATGACAAAGATTATGTTCACTAGAGGTCCCCACATTAAAATCATCTATTTCTCTAGATCTCCAAAACTTGTTGGACAATCATTCCAAGGTATTTGAGAATCCCAAAGGCGTCCCACCTATTCGTGATCATGATCATGTTATTCATTTGATTTTAGTAAGTTTTCCTCCAAAAATCAGGCCTTATAGATATCCATATGACCAAAAGAGTGAAATTGAACATATGGTTGCAGAAATGCTAGAGACTGGTATAATTCAACCTAGTCAAAGTTCTTTCTCTACTCTAGTAGTATTGGTGCACAAGAAGAATGGATCATAGCACATGTGTGCATATTATAGGGAGCTCAAGAAGATCACTATTAAAGATAAATTTTCCATTCCTATCAATGATTAATTATTGGATGAACTACATGGAGAAATTTACTTCACCAAGTTGGATCTTCATTCAAGATATCATGAAATCACAATGAAGACTGAAGACATTCCAAAAATGGGATTTAGAGCTCATGAGGGTCATTATGAATTTTTGTTCATGCATTTTAGCCTTACCAATGCACCTTCTACATTTCAAGGTTTGATGAATTCCATTTTCAAACTGCTCCTTAGAAAATTTGTGTTAGTATTTTTTTATGATAAACTAATCTACAACAATTCTTCGAAGGATCATGTTCAACAGGTTGATGGGGTGCTCAAACTATTGGAGGAGAAATAAGTCTATGAAAAAACATCCAAATTTTTCTTTAGAGTACACTAGGTGTAATATCTAGGTCATATTGTATCTCATGAAGGTGTTAAGGTAGACCTTAGAAAAATTAAAACCATGAAGGAATGGAAAATCACCACATCCATAAAGCATCTGCGAGGATTTCTCAGGTTGACAGGGTATTATCGCAAGTTTGTTAAGAATTATGGAAGAATAGTAGCACCTCTAACAACATTACTAAAGAAAGATGCATTTTATTGGACTCTAGAAGCAATGAAGGCCTTTGAACATCTTAAAGAGGTAATGTGCCAAGAACTAGTCTTAGATACGCCAGAATTGAAAAAAACCTTTATTGTGGAATCTGATGCCTTAGGAAATGGAATTGGAAATGTTTTAATGCAATAAGAAATACCCATTACTTCCGAAAGTCATCAAATCAAAGGAAAGTATTTATACAAATCTATTTATGAAAAGGAAATCTTGCGAATCCTACATTCACTTAAGAAATGGCAACCTTACCTAATTGGAAGACACTTCAAGGCAAAAACCAATCATGATATTCTTGAATAATTTTTAGAACAAATATTATCTATAGAAGAGTAGCAAAAATGGGTCACAAAGATGTTGCATTGTGTCTTTGAAATCATCTATAGAAAAGGGAAGAAAAATGTTCTTGCAGATGCACTCTTAAGAAAGGATGAGGATATGGAAGCATTGCTTTGTGCAATTTTTGTAATCCAACCAGATTGGATAAAAAAATCAAAGGATGAATGGAATAATGATGAAGAAGTGTTGGCACTCATTCAAAAGGTACAACAAGATCCCAATACATCTCATACATTTCATTGGAAAAATGATTTGTTATGGTACAAAAATCACTTATACCTTTGTAAGAATTCCCAACTCAAACAAAATATTTTTCTTGAATTGCACACCTATCCCTTAGGAGGGAACTTGGGATTTTTTAAAATTTACCACAGGGTTAAGAAGGAATTTTTTTGGGAGGGCCTTAAATCTGATCTTCAAAATTTTGTGGCAGAATGTTTGGTTTTCCAATGAGATAAAATTGAGACAATTAAGACCCCGAGTCTATTAAAACCTTTATCCATCCCATGTCAACGTTGGGAGGAGGTTTCAATGGATTTTATCACAGGTTTACCCAAGTCCACAGGCAAGAGTGTCATCATGGTGGTAGTTGATAGACTTGCCAAGTATGCACACTTTTGTGCATTATCTCATCCATTCAATGTGAGTAAAATTTCTACTACATTTAGGGAAAGAATTCAAAAGCTACATGGAAACCCAAATATTATTGTAAGTGACAAAGATCCCTTTATCACTAGAAATCTTTGAAGAAATTTATTTTCTTGTCTTGGTACTCAGTTACCTCATAGCTCATCTTATCATCCTCAATTTGATGGGAAAATTGATATAGTGAGCAAATGTTTGGAAGGATATCTTTGTTGCTTTTTATTTGATAAACAAACACAATGGGTCAAGTGGATGCCTCTATTTGAATGGACGCATAGAACATCCTTCCATACTACAGCAAAAATAACTCCATTTATGGCACTTTATAGATATCATCCATCATCCATCACATCATCTTTCAAATAAAATTCTAAGGTTCAAGTAGTGGAATATCACATCGAGCATCAATAACAAGTTCTCCAACTCTTAAAGGATAAGCTCACTTTGGCACAGAATAGAATGAAACAATACGAATATCAACATCATAGTGAAAGAAGCTTTTGATGTAGATGACTGGGTATTTCTATGACTACAATGACACAAACGAATGTCCCTCAAGCAAGCTAAGAAGGATACTAAATTATCACCAAAGTATTATGGTCTGTATATGGTGTTACAAAATATTGCTATTATGGCATACAAATCAGAGCTTCTTGCATTTTTCTGAGTGCACCTAGTTTTCCTTGTTTCATGCTTAAAGAAGGTTATAGGTCACAAGTTTCTTGTTTAAACAATATTTTCAGAACTTGATGAGGAAGGAAAAATGATATTGGAACTTGAAGTAGTCACAGAAACAAGAAATTGATATCTACAAAATTGATCAATTTTAGAGTATCTCATTAAGTGGAAGAACTTACCCACTAAAGGTTCCACATGGGAGGATGATAATTTTATATAGAAGAATCCAGAACTACTTAAGTGTTGAGGAGAACACTTTTTTTAAGAAGAGGGGTATGTTAGGTCCCTATAATACTAGTGTATTCCCTTATTATTATTGTCATTGTAGCCCCTTTTGTTATTGTTGTGCCCATGTTGTCCCCATATTGTTATTATTGCGCCCCATAGAAGCCCACTATTGTTAATGTTGTTCCCTTACATTATCATTGTTGTTTCAACTCTGATTATATTGCAACCCCTTAGACTCATATCTATATATATATATATATATATATATATATATATATATATATATATATATATATATATATATATATATATATAGATATAGATATATATATATAAAGGGGGTTTTTTCATTTGAATCATCCAAGCATTGTTCATTTGTGTAATTTGAAGGAGGTTTTCCCCTCAAAGAGGTTGATTTTGAAGTCGTTGATCTCCCTTTCCTTCTATTTTGTGAGCTAGTTGCATAATAATCACCTTGGAGTGTAGCACATATTCCTGAAATGCCTTGAAATATTTTACCATAGCATAGCCCTGCTTCTCAGTTTAATTTGCTTCAACTTAGAATCCCTTAAAGCATGACTGAAAAATGTTATTGGTTTACCATACTCGTCTTCATTATTTTGCAACAAAATAGTGACTACGTATGCTCAAATGCAAAGGTGAAAATAAAAGATTATTTTGAGAAATAATGAATCACCAAGAGCAGAGCTTTCGTGATGAACTTCTTGATTTGGTAAAATGATTTAGATTCTTATAGAGTCCACCTAACTTTGTTGTCCTTCTTGAGCATGTTTGTTATATGCCTTAATGGTTTTGCAGAATATATAATAAATTTTTGTAGAAAACTGATCATCCCCAAGAAGGATTGAACTTCATTCTTATTTCATGGGAGATGGATCTTCAAAATGGCCTATACCCACTCTAGGTCAATCCTAACACATTCATTTGAAATAATATTTCCCAATATCTTCCCTTCTTGCAATGCAAATGTAACACCCCTATGTCTTCCTTTTTCAGACATGACTATTTTTAGACTTTTTAATTATTCTAGACCTAATATCTATGGGAGTCAAGATGGAAAGTAGGTGATGATAGAAACGACTATTTTTAGAATTTTTAATTCTTGTGGAGTTAATGGCTATGTAGGTTTGGATGGAAACTAGGAGATGATGTAATTATATTTTATTTTAATAAATTAATAAATGTTATTGCTTGTAAATATTGAGGAAAGAGAACAAGTGGTTTAGATGACTTCTTGCCAATTTACGAAAAGTTGTTGGTGTTTAATTCCACATGTTGGATCTTCCCTAAAAATATTCTAAAAATCCATAGGAGAAAAAAACTAAAAATATTAACATAATGGGAGAGAAAGATTATGCTAATCACTTACTTGGAGGGAAATACTAAATGGGGTGGAATAAAGCATACCAAGAGAGAAAGGAATGTTGTAATGAAGGAGAAAGTAACATTTTTCAAGAAAATCTAAAACAAAAATGCCTAGGAAAAAGCATGGCAAACCTTAAAGCATGACACTGCTAAAAACATGCTTGGAAGAAATCTATAAAATAAACCACCTAGGAATCAAAGTTGTGGATCGTTGAAGGCAAGAAGGTCTTAGATTGGGGGGAAGTTTTAGATACAACTCATGGTTGGGTAGAATGTGATCTATTCCTTGATATTCCACAAGAAATTACTTATGGGTAGATACATTTTAGATGGTATTTTATGTGTTGCTACTGAAAACTAGTTTTAATTTTGTTTTTTTAGATGTAATGTTGAGTTAAATATTGGTTGCACATGTTATTAGTTTTAAATGCATACATTTACATTATTCCTAATAACCATTCAAACATACATGTGCTGGTAGTGAGTTTATATTCTGAATCTTATAATAATTATTTTCCTATGGAAATGACTAGAGGAAGGTAGGAATTATGGAATTCTCATGAGATGAAAGAAGATTTATGTATATAGATATATTTGATTGCAAAATAGTTGAATATGAATAAGGCTTGTAATTTTAATGAGATAAAAGTTTGAAGTATTGTGAAATTAAATTTTGGAAGTAAAATAAATATCATTTGCAATCCAGGATAACAAATGGGAGCGATGCCTTGTTAAGGGTGAAAAATAGGTAATTCGACTTCGTCAATGATATAATTTAATAGTAGTATGATTGTATGTGTTTATGTTAAACCTTATAACTAAATAATACTAAATATTTGTGGATAAAGAGGATTCATAAGCGTTAAGTATATGTGAGTAAGGGGAATTGAATATTCATGCTTTTACTGGGAATTATCTTCAATGAAGAAAATTTAGATAATCAATACAATACTTTCTGTTCACGTTTTTCGATGATGACATGAATACATGCAAGGGAAATATACACTAAAGATTATATAAATCAAATTTTAACGATAAACTATGTTAAACTGTAAAAATTATAGAAAAGGTATTTGAATAAAAGAGATGAAAAGGACCCTTTGTCTAATAAATATTGAATCCCTTCCTTAGATAAGGGAACATGAAACACCATTTCTTTCCTAAAAGCTAAACAATTTAGATCCTCTGCTTGTGAATTCGAGGTAAATATTTTTATTTATATAAGATTGTACCTTTATATATATTATTTTAAAAATAATTGAAAAATTCAAAGGTCTTTTTCAAGGTTGATGTAATGAAAATAACTGGAAAGTAAATAGAGGGAATTGTTGAGACAAGTTCGACAATGAGAATGTCCTTCATAGCCATCAAATAAATTAGGAATTGGAAAATTCTTGTGTCCATATTGTGATAGTGGTAAACAGAAGAAGAGATTTTCTTAGTTCAACACTATCAAACATTTATGTAATAATTAGAAAATGAGCTAGAAGATGTGATGAAAAAACATGAATTGAAAACAATACACACGACAAGCATATTTTTAGTACATATTTCAGACAAAAGTGCGACATATAATTATAAAATTTGTGATATATCTATATCAACATGTAAGGCCTTTACCTAAAAAACCAAAAAAAAGGAAGTGTGAATTGACATAGTTAATTAGACCCTTAGATATAGTATAAACAAATACTTTAAGAAATTAAAAGGGAAAGTCTACTAAATCTATAAACATATACTAGACACATATAAGTGTAGATAAACATCATGATTTATGTATATAAAAATCTGTCGCCTAAGGCTGAAAGTTTACAAGTATGAACATTTTATAGTTTGAGAAAGTAGAATAAAAGAAAACCTTGATTGTTCATGTCCATATGCCATGACAGGTTCGACCAAGTATGACTATATTGAAGAAAAGTTGACCTAAAATTTAAAGAAAGCAAACTCAAGTTCCAAATGAGGGAAAACACCTTTTCCACAGTATAAGGAAACTAATTTGTTTACTCATAACGTACCTGTAACCAATGAAAACATTGAAATTTAGCATTTCCATGCAAAAATAAAAATGAAATAAGAAGAGGGGCATTATGAAATTTAAAATAAAATAACAAAAAATTGGGAGAAGTTACACCAAACATTAATACATATGAACCAAGAATATGGATGACTTTCCAAATCAACGTGGGGTGTTCAAAGTGAAACACATGAGAACAACAAAATAGGAAGAATGATATGGAGCTACATTAACTAAAGGAATTCTCTATCTACTAGAAAATAAATTTATACATGTGAACCAAGAATATGGATGACTTTCCAAATCAACGTGGGGTGTTCAAAGTGAAACACATGAGAATAACAAAATAGGAAGAATGATATGGAGCTACATTAACTAAAGGAATTCTCTATCTACTAGAAAATAAATTTAGAAATTACAATCACCTTAGTTGCATAGGTAAATAGGAAAATTGCACAAGGTCAACATTAGGGCTTAGTACATATAAATCTCTAAGTATGAAGAAAGGAACCCTAGTATCCATGGAAACAAGATACCCTTACTTTAGCTCAGAAAGGAGATGAATTATTGTCACCTATAACATGGAGCAATAGGAATTATGGGAAATCAAAGAATCCCAGAATACACTATAAGGAAAAAAAAATCATGAGCGATAACTTACTTGTAACAGTGGAATATTCTATCGATACTTCAATACACTGGTGAATGGTAATGGGAACTACAAAAACAGAAAACAAGATATGAGTGAAATTTCATAAGAGAGGCAAGTCATTTGAGGAATGAAAATTATATATATGTAGAGAAACTCCAAATAATTACCATCCGATTTGATATATGTCAAAAACAAAAACCAACAATAAATAATCCTCATACCTGTATTATTGCAAGAAAACACTGAAGAAATAAAAGGGTAGATTCTTGTTGTAAACACCTATGGTTTGATAGAGTAATTTTCTCCCTCAAGACTACAAACATCAAAACCTCAAGGCCTAAATGAGGCACAAAAAATAGGGTTTGGTATTTTGGTTTGAAACCCAAACTTGTTACACCATTGGATCCCACCGTTAAATACAGATTGTTAAAAATGCGAAGGGTCGAAAACAATGTGAAATTCACATGGAAAAGACAACATGTCACTTATCATAGGAGGCCATTTTTATGCATGAGCTCATAATTGACACCATGAATCTTACCTTTGAAAATTGCAAACATGTACTCAAGTTAAATTGATGACAAGTATAGAAAAGTCATGGAACCCATAAAGGCTTATACAATATAGCTCAAATGAGTGAACTAAAAGGTTGCAAGAAATATCTATATGAATTGTCTCTATAATAAATATTATGATGTGTTAGATATTAGCCATATGACATTAAGAGATGGTACGAATTAGGAAATGTCCCACCATGTTTTTCCAAGACCATAGTAAAGGAAAAAAAAACTAATGCAAATGAATTCTCACTAAGGTATAATTATGAAGTGTAGTATGATCCCAAGATTTTTATGATGAAATTAATACATTAGGATGCATAGAGATTTTGACTGATCTAAAATCGACTTATAAACATGGCAATACTAATATTACACAATAAACAAACACAAGTACATTTCCATGAGTAGGAAGAGAAAAGCAGGAAGCCACACCATTTTTATATACCTATAGAATTACAGGAATTAATGAAGAAATTATGTATGGCTATTTCATAGCTTGAAGTTTGTAGAATTTGAGATAAATCTTGTATAATACTCACATAAAATAAGATGCATAGTCATTTTGTGAGATGTTTACATTTAGTATTATTGAATTTCAAAGAAAAAATAATAGTGTGAATTGGAGGTTTGTTACATATGGTATCAAAGTTATAGGTTCGATATTGAGGTTGATAAGATAACCTACAACTATTAGCTAGATTAACCCCAGGTGTGAATAGATGTACTGTGAGCTTCTATAAGATAATTTTTGTGACTGAGTAAAAGTTATGAAAACAAGAATTAACCATTAATAAAACAATTCCTGAATAGGTTGAGGAGGAGAGATATCAGTAATCGAATACTTTTTATCGCTTTAGCTAGGATGTGAGGGTCATACTATTAGGAGACATTAGGTATGTTTGTTTAAAAAAAATTGCATTAAGAATTTAAGTGTATATATTCTAAAATACACTTAGTAAGGTAAGATGTAGTAAGAAAACAAAATTGATAAAATACAATGTTCAATAAAACTGATCTAAAGAATTAGCGATGAGAATAGTGGATAAGGGATGTGTTTTTTATAGCTATGCCAAAAGAAGATATCTAGTCTTAATCTATAAATTATACTAAGAAAATTGGAAAACAAACTCTTTGTATATATATATATATATATATATATATATATATATATATATATATATATATATATATATATATAGATATATATATATATATATATATATACATATATATATATATACTTGTTCATATATAGAGAAAAGGTAATACCATCATACAACAGATGAGAGATGTAATGAGTGTATTGATCTTGTCAAAATATTATGCACTTGTCCTTAATGTCGAGTACTATAAACTAAATAACACAACAATAGTGTTACTCGATACACAAATTTTCTATAAAAGAGAAACAACCTTTTTAGGTCATCCTAAGCTTGCAACCAAAGTGAGTAGATTATGATAACGGAGGAGGTGATTCCATTCCTGGTGCTAAATGTAATAATAGTACATAGAATAATCAAATTAGGAATGTTACACAGACAAAGAAAGAAACAATACCGAGCAAACGTTAATGAAAAAGAAGGGGTATAAAATTAGTTGTTATAAACTAGAGTTTTTATTAGTATATAAGCTAGAAAGGCTTTAATACCTAGTATTATATACAAATTATTAATATACTAGATTTCTCTATCTGATGAAAATTGGAAATATGCATACAATGAGAATTTAACTTCTAACTACTTTGTTTTACAGAAAATGCTATGGGATTTGAAAAGTTATTATCATTGTATAAGGCTTGTATGCTTTACAGCCAAGGAAATCATCTAAGAAAAATGATCTCTTACATTTTAAATCCAAGGCCTATACAAAGAAATAATGTTAACAATAGATTGGTTGGGACAAAGGAAGATGCGGGAACAAACACAAGAGTGATCAACAATAAATATTACACATAAAATGATGCAGGGTATAAATTTACTTGAACGAAAACATAAATGTATATCTTTTTATAAAATTGAATTGTTATCAACAATTTTATATGCAAGTGAAGCAAGTGGTGGCACGAGTTTGGTAACAAAGAATAATGTATAACATGCAGAACCTGTGTAGGATATAACCTCTGCGAAATAGGTAACTATTAAATATGATATGGCAAGTGTAAAGATTAACTTTTTTATTCTTTACTTGGAAGGAAACTATATATTTTAAAGTACAGAAAGAAAAATGCAGTGTCACAAGAGTAGGAATAAAATAAATATTTAAGAATTAGTATTTACAAGGTACATGAAGTAATCAATTTTGAAGCATATCCATGGAAGAATGTACTTCCTTGATAATAACATTTGTAAGTTCTAAAATGTTTTTAATTGCTTAAGGATAGAATTAAGCAAATAGAGACAAAGGAATTTAGAAAGAACATAAATAATTAAGTACTTATTTATAATTGTATGAAAGTAAGATGAAAAACTGCATGTAATCATGATGTCTACTGATATTCTATTCAAGTAAGTCATATAATGGAAGGCAAACCTGGTAGATCATATTAGTATAAAATTCTTGGGTAAGTCTTGAAGGCTATTAAGTAAGAGTAAAATGGTACAAGAACTTTATAACAAAATTTTCCATATGAACAAATTTGTCCATATGAAGTGGGGCCCGGAAGAAATTTTGTTTATAAGAAAGGGAATCTTCTAGTAGAATCTGGGATCCTGTGAAGAAAAAACATATCGATAAGTGAATATATAAATATATATTCTAGTTTGTGTGCAGAATAATATAAGAATGCAATAACTTAAATTATAAATTGAGAATACAAAGTATTCTTATCAACAAATTATCTAACAAAGGTTTTGACCCTAGGAAAGAGGAGCATGTAGTGCATCCACAAACTACAATGTGTTGTAAGATATATAAATACATATATAAAATGGATTAAAATAGGGATTAAGAACCAATATCCTACAGATACGATGTAGCACAATACCCCTAGTACTAAAAAATGAGTTTTCTTAAGCATGTTTAATATCAATACTGGTATAATTGAAACATTTCTATCATGAAAATAGGTGTTAATAGCATAACTAAAACACACATATTTTAAATTTTATATGCTTATGGATGAGAATTAAACTACCATGGATGTACGAGACATGCATGTTCTATAGGACTAATAAGGTTTATGGAGGAACCAATAATATGTTATGAAGGAAATAGATAAATAATTTTTATATCTCTTCTATTGAGGAACACTATAACTATTTCCCTTGAGGATTAAAAGTTTCAAGTTTAGTAATTTGAATACCCTCAATAATTGGAGCACATAGTGTGACCAATGAAAAATTCCAAGCAAGAAATAATGAAATTTCTCTCTCTCTCTCAATATATATATGTGTGTGTGTGTGTGTGTGTGTGTGTGTGTGTGTGTGTGTGTGTGTGTGTGTGTGTGTGTGTGTGTGTGTGTGTGTGTGTGTGTGTGTGTGTGTGTGTGTATGTATGTATGTATGTATATATATATATATATATATATATATATACATACATATATACATACATACATACATATATACATACATACATACATACATACATATATATATATATATATATATATATATATATAGAGAGAGAGAGAGAGAGAGAGAGAGAGAGAGAGAGAGAATCCTTAAGAGGAAATTTCAATGGCCCTAAAAAGAGAGAATAAATTCTTGATTGGAAAAATTGAATCATGAAATGTTTCTTGGATATACATATAATATAAGGTAAAGAAATTGTAACTAAGAGAATTGGTTGGAAAGAGGATACCATAGGGAAATGTGGACACACACATATGTGAAAGACCTGCTAAATATGTAATATATATATGTAGGACGGGATAGAATACCACCATAAATTGTTCTTGAAGGAAAAATCAATCATGAAAATAACATAGGTAGAATAATGAGACACTACCAAAGATGAAACTATTACTAATGGTGGCATTTTTACTGCACCAATAAACTAGGAAAAGCACGAAGGGTTTTAGAGGTAGTGTAGAAAAGATGCAGTAACCACCAACCTTAAACAAAAACGAATAAAAGTAAAATGGAACAAAGATAAACTCAAGAGTGAAAACATGTAATCCGTCAAGAAGAATTGCAGTAGAAGCTAAGAAATGCAGAGAAAAATCTTAATTGGAATCAATATTAGGAATCAAATAGTCTCAAAACTTATATGGGATTAGATAGTTGTATCAATGTTTTGTTATAAAGTTTAAAAATTAGATTTTTATTGAACCAAAAATGATCATAAAAGTGGTTGATTGGAATGATGTCACTAGATAGAATGGGGATGCTAATATAATTTCTTCAAGTACCTTAATATAGTAGTGAAAAAAGAAATCATTTATTGTTGCAACCATAACTGTGAAGGAAAATTGCTAAACTTAACTTTTGCTAGTTGATGTATTGTTTTAATCTCTCTCTTTCTCTCTCTCTCTCTCTCTCTCTCTCTCTCTCTGTATATATATATATATATATATATATATATATATATATATAGTTGTGCAGGTGTTTGAAATTGATGAAAATAATTAGAATAACATGCTATGTCAGTAAGATACACACAATATCCATAAATAAGTTACAATGCAAGCCAAACTCAAAAAATCAATGGAGCAAGTTAAAAGAAAACAATAGATAAGGTGTAATAGGGAAAAGGGGTGTTGTAGATCTAGGAAATTACATTTTGCTATTTTGACCATGAAATTTGAGTATATCAAGATAACCCTTAATTATCTATGTTGTTATTGAATTCCTTATTTCTATCATCATACTTTTGTGGGCTTATGGAAGGGTATGGGAACAAGTGACAAAACAGTTACGATGGACATGACAAAGTACACTTTGGAACAAAATGGATAGTAAAATAACAACCATGAATGTGTCAGGGATAGCAGGTTTTCATACACTTAAGTATGTAAGCCAAATGAGTATTTGATATCATGTCATCAAAATAACAACACAAAATAGAATGTTGTAACTAGTTCTTTAGTTAATATTGCCTCTATGTAAGTGATATGAATGGAAAAGTGGAAATTCTATATTTTGAATTTCACTTTAAAGGACATCTATGCCACTTCGCATAGCCATGAATAAATGAACAAAAGGACGTATGATATTGTTATAATGTTATATCAACATTTCCAACTTTGTTGGGGGCATGTTGACAGCGTTGTTGGATGTAAGTTAAAAACAAATTGTGGGAGGCATGAATGAAAATGGAAAGAACTTGTTTAGCAGTATGAAAACATGCTAGAAAATGAACATGAAATGTAGAAAATAGTATATTTTACTCTAAAACTAAGCCATTACAAAAAATACAGGGAAAAGGGAACACCCTAGTATTGAAGAGTTTATAGTGAAAAGGAAATAAGAAATTTCAGAGGAATTTCCTTCCCATGTTTAGAAAAAATGTAACTGAGGAAACACCGAGGATGGTGTTTACTTCCACGGGGTAAGATGTAACAACCCTATGTCTTTCTTTTTTAAAAATGACTATCTTTATACTTTTTAATTATTTTTAACATAATGGTGATGGAACTCGGGATGGAAACTAGGTGATGATAGACATGACTATTTTTAGACATTTTAATTATTATGGACTTAATGACTATGGAAGATAGGATGGAAATTTGGAGATGATGTAATTATATTTTATTATAGTGAATTAATAAATGATATTTCTTATGAATATTCAGGAAAGAGCACTACAATTTAGAACACTTCTTCCCAATTTATGAAGAGTTTTTGGTGGCTAAAGTACACATGTTGGACCTTCCCTAAAAATATTCTAAAAATGCATAGGAGAAAATAGCTAAAAATATTAACATAATGGGAGAGAAAGATTATCTTAATCACTTAGTTGGAGAGAAATACTAAGTGGGGTGGAATAAAGCACAATGGGAGAGAATGACTTGCTTTAAAGAAAAAGAAAATATTTTTCATAAAGAAACTAAAACAAAAAGGCTTAGGAAAAAGGTTGATTGACCTTAAAGTAGGATGTTGCTAAAAATCTTTTTGGAAAAATCTATAGAACAAACCACCTAGGAATCAATGTTGTGTATTCCTGAGGTAAAAAGGTCTTAGCACAGGGGGATCTGTTGGAGACCACTCATGGTTGTGTGGAACATAATCTGTTAATGTATATTCCCCAAGCAATTACTTACAGTAAAATACATTTCATATGGTATTTTATGTGTTACGACTAAAAATTAGTTTTAATGTTCTTTTTTTACACTGAACATTGATTGAAATATTTTCTGCACATTTTATTAGTTTGGCATGCATAAATTGACTTTATGCCAACCAGCCATTTGGTTATACATATTATGGTAGTGATTCTTATATTATGAATCTTATCATAATTAATTCTCCTATGGAAATGACAAGAGGAAGGTAGGAAATATGAATTCTCAGGAGAAGAAATAAGATTTATGCATATAGACAAATTAAATTGCATAATAGTTGAATGTGAATAAGACTCGCAATGTTAAGAAATTAAAATTTAAAAGTATTGTGAAATTAAAAGTTGGAAATAAAATAAATTCCATATGAAAGCCACACTAGTCGATGTGAGTGTTGCCATGTTATCTGTGCGAGAACAACTAACTAGACTTTGTGAATGGTATCATTCAATAGTAGGATGAGTGTATAAGTTTGTATTAGATATTACAACTAAATAATAATATATAGTTGAGGAGAAAGATGATTCATAAAGGTTAATTATATGTAAGGGAAATTGAAATTTTAAGATTTTATTGGGAATTATGTTTGATGAAGAAATTTTTGATAAGTAATATATTACTCTTGGTTCATATTTTTGCACGATGAAATGAGTACATGCAAGTAATATATACACTAAAGGTTAAAAAAAATCTAAATTTTAATGTCAATATATGTTAAATTATCAAAACTATAAAAAAACATACTTGAATAAAAGAGAGAAAAAAGACCCTTTGTATAATAAATATTCAATCGCTTCCTTAGTTAAGGGAACATGAAACGTTTGTTTTTGTCTTAGAAGCTAAATAATTTAAATCCTTTCATTGTGAATTTTAGCTGAAAAAATTGTTTATATAATCCTATAACTTTATATGTGTTATTTTAAAAATGATTGAAGAATTCGAAGGTCTTTTACAAAGATGTTGTAATGAAAATACTTGGAAAGTAAATAGAGGGAATCATTGACCCATGTTCGACAATGTGAATGGCCTTCATAGCGATCAAGGAAACTAAGAATTATAATATTATTGTGTCTATATCATAATAGGGGGTAAATACAAGGAGATATTTGTTAATTTCAACATTATCAAATAATTATATAATAGTGAGAAACTGAGCTAGAAGATGTAATGCAGAAACATGAATCAACAACAATATATTTGGTAAGAATATGTTTAGGATAAATTTCAGAAAAATTTGCAACATATAACTATAAAAGTTATGATATGTCTATATCAACATCTAAGACTTTACCTAAAAACAATAAATAAATAAATGAAATGTCACCTAAGGCAGAAATTTTACAATTTCAAACCCTGTAGGGTTTGAGAAAGAAGAATAAAATAAAATCTTGAATGCTCATGCCCATACAACATGATAGGTTGGACCAAGTATGAGTAAATTCGAGAAATGTTAACCTAAAAATCAAAGAAGGTGAAGTCAAGTTCCAAATGAGGTAAAATGCATTTGACACAATACAAGGAAACTCTTTTATTTCATTATAACATACATGTAACCAATGAAAGCATCAAAATTTAGCAGTCCCATGCGAAAAGAAAAAGAAGATCAAAAGAGAGGTATTATGAAATTTAAAATATATAAAAAAAAGTTGGGGAAGTTACATGAGACATTAATACCTGCAAAGCAAGCATATGGAAGACTTTCTCGGTCAACCTAGGGTATTCAATGTGAAACACATCAGAACAACTATTAGGTCCCTATACTACTAGTGTAACCCATTAATGTTATTAGTACAACCCCATTATTATATTTTTGTGCCCATGTAGTCCCCATATTGTTATTAGTGTGCCCCATAGAAGCCCACTATTGTTATCATTGTGCCCATACATTATTGTTGTTATGTCGGATCTAATTATATTATGACGCCTTAGACTCCTATATATAGAAAGGAAGTCTTATCATTTATATCATCCAAGAATTGTTCATTTGTGTAATGTAAAGGAGGCTTCCCACTCAAAGAGACTTATTTCTAAGGCATTTATCTATCTTTTCTATCTTTTTGTGAGCTGGTTTCATAACATTTGGTATCAGAGCTTTGGATTCTAGGGTTTTGCTTCTCCAAATAGGTCATCGTGGCATTGTCGCTATAACTTTTGTGCTACAAAGTTTCAAAATCTAAAAGAAAAACCCATTCAAGAAGATATCAGTATGAACCTCACATCAAAATTTTAGATCCTGTCTCGCCATATTTTCAAAGATATGATCTGAGGAAGTTAGGGTATTCGTAAGCTCCAAAATTTCAATATCAAATAGGTCATCGTGGAATTTTCGCTATAATATTTTTTCTACAAAGGTTTAGACTTTGAAATTAAAACCTATTTGAGTCGAAAGGTTGGTGAATCTTGGGTTCGAATCTCGAATATTTTCTCACTATATGTTTTGAGATATAATCTGAGGAAGTTAGGGTTTTTGTAGATTCCCAAATTACGTTCTAAATAGGTGAGCTTGGGAAAATCGTCATAACGTTCTCTCTGAGAAACAAATTAAAATTCTAGAAGAAGTTATAGAAACAAGACAGACTATAGTTTTCTTTATATACTTTTCAGATCCGAAGGTCAAAAAAGTGACACATGGCACGTCGTACAAGTTTAGTCTAATGAAATATTATATAATCAGGTCATCTTAGGAGATTGGGCATAACTCTTTCTTGGATAATCATATTTTGATCAGACTTATGGGGTTAGAAAGAGGACATCAGGATGCCGTTTCAGAACTTGGAGATCTAAAATTAGCAATTTATAGTCGTTTCAAGATCAAGCTCCTAAAATCAAGAAAAGGTGATATGAGCAAGTTTGATGGCAACGATCTGGTAAATTGGATACTACAGATGGAGCAATATTTTGATCTACATGAGGTTAAAATATTACAAAAGATTCATATTGCATCTTTATATTTAGAACCAGATCAATTTTTATGGTATAAAGGACTTTTTTCTCATAAAGCAGTTGTCACTTGGTCAATTTTCATGGAAGATATGATAGCACATTATGAGGATACAAAGAGTAAGAGCTTCTTTAGCCAATTGATAAATCTCTAACAAAAGGGTTCAATGGCAAAGCATATTGAGAACTTTCAAAAATTGAATATAAGGGTAAATGATATTCCAGGGAAGAAAAGGATTGATGTCTGCATAAGGACTTCAAAGGATAACATTCAACATGAGGTTCGTCTTTCGGAACCTGATTCATTGGAGCAGGCATTTAGGTTGGAAAGAAAAATTGAAAGTGAAATTATGGAAACAAGGAATCCCACCACTCATGACTATAATTATGGAAGTGTTTTTTCTCCTAGCCTTCCACAACCTACAAGGTTTACATGACGACAATTGGAAGAAAAAAGAGAAAAAGGGTTTTGTTACAATTGTTATAGCACATACACTAAAGGTCATAAGTGTGCTCGAAGCAATTATTTTACATAGATTATGAAGAGGAGGTAGAAAAGGATCAAGAAACATCAAAAGAAGAGGATATACAGTAGGAACCAACCCCAAAGAAAGAAGAAATGAATCCGACCATATCTTTTAAATCATTGGAAAGAATTAACACTCTTCAAACTTGCAAGACAGAAGGACATATCAAGAAGAAAAATGTTCAAGAAGTGAAAGATCAGATCGAGAAAGAAGAAATGAATCTGACCATATCTTATAATGCATTGGTCGGAATTACCACTCCTCAAACTATCAATATAGAAGGACATATCAAGAAGAAAAATGTTCAAGAAGTGAAACATCACATCGAGCATCAAGAAATGAATCAAACCATATCTTGTAATGCATTGGAAGAAATTACGACTCCTCAAACTCTCAATGTAGAAGGACTGTCAAGAAGAAAAATATTCATGCAGTGAAAGATCACATAGAGCATGAACAACAAGTTCTCCAACTTTTAAAGGATAATGACACTTTGGTGCAGAATTGAATGAAACAATGGGCAGATGAACATCGCAGTGAAAGAAGTTTTGATGTAGGAGATTGGGTATTTTTACAGCTACCTGTCAAGCAAGTTATTTATGAGAAGGAAATGTTGGCAATACTACATGCACTTAAAGGATGATGACCTTACCTAATGGGAAGACTCTTCAAGGTGAAAATGGATCATGATAGTATTAAATACTTTTTAGAACAAATATTATCTTTAGAAGAAGAGAAAAAATGGGTCGCAAATATGTTGAGTTATGACTTTGAAATCATCTACAAAAAAGGGAAGCAAAATGTTCTTGTAGATGCACTCTCCAGAAAGGATGAGGATGTGGAAACATTGTTTTGTGCTATTTCTATTATCCAACCAAATTGGATAAATGAAGCAAGGGATGAATGGAAGAAGGATTAAGAAATGTGTCCACTCATTCAAAAGTTGAAGAAGATCCCAGTTCAAGCAATATTGCCAGAACTTGACAAGGAAGGAAAAGTCATATTGGAGCTTGGAGTAGTCACAGAAACAAGAACCTGACAGCTACGAAATTGATTAGTTTTACAGTATCTCATTAAGTGGAAGAACTTACTTGCTGAAGATTCCACATGGGAGGACAAGAATTTTATACAGAAGCATCAAGAACTACTCAAGCGTTGAGGACAACACTTTTTTAAGGAGAGCGACATGTTAGGTCCCTATACTACTAGTGTAACCCCTTATTTTTATTAGTACAACCCCCTTATTATATTTTTGTGCCCATGTAGTCCCCATATTGTTATTATTGTGCCCCATAGAAGCCCACTATTTTTATTATTGTGCCCTTACATTATTATTGTTATGTTAGCACTAATTATATTATGACCCCTTAAACTCCTATATATAGAAAGGAGGTCTTGTCATTTGTATCATCCAAGAATTGTTCATTTTTGTAATGTAAAGGAGGTTTCCCCCTCGAAGAGGCTCATTTCTAAGGCATTTGTCTATATTTTCTATCTTTTTGTGAGCTGGTTTCATAACAACATCAAAATAGGAAGAATATTATGGAGCTACGTCAACTAAAGGAGTTCTCTATCTATAGAAAAGAAATTTAGAAATTACAATAACTTTAGTTACAAAGGTAAGTAGAAAAATGCCAAAGTTCAAAATTATGGTTTTTTACATTTGAATCTCTGTGTACAAAGAAACGTACCTGAGTACTCATGGTAATAGGATATCCCCTCTCTAGCTTAATAAGGAGTGGAATTGACATCACCTACAACAAGGAGAAGTAAGATTGAATGGGAAATCGAATAAACAAAGAATACAATGTAAGGAAACAAAATGGAATGAGAAAAAAATTGCCTATAACAATGGTGTTTCCTATCCATACTTCAATACACTAGTGAATGGTAGTGGGAATTGCAAGAACAAAAAAGAAGACATGTGTGAAATATCATAAGAGAGGTAAGGAATTTTATGAATCACACACACACACACACACACACACACACACACACAGAAACTAGCAATCAGTAATCCTCATACTTGTATAATTGCAATACAACAAAAACAAAACAAAAGGGTGGATGCTTGGTGTAAAGACTTAATATGTGATAGGGTAAGTGGCTCCCTCACCACTAAAAACATCAAAGCCTTAGAGCATAAATGAGGTGAAGAGAATAGGGTTTCATATTTTGGGTTGAAAGGGAAACTTGTTACAATATTAGATCCCACTGTTAAATCCAAATCATGAAAAAAGTGGAGGGTTGACAACAATGTGGAATTCTCATGGACAATACAGCTTGGAACTTATAACAGGTGGCCATGTGTATGCATGGGACCAAAATCAACACCAAGATCTTACCTTTGAAAATTGTAAATTTATACCTAAGTTAAATATACAAGAATTATGGAAAAGGTGCAAAACCCATGAAGGCGTATATGCCATAGTTCAAATGAGTATATTAAAAGGTTTAAAGAAATATTTATATGAATTATATATATGATATATCATGTCATGTGTTAGCTATTGGTCATATTAAATCAAAAGATGGTACAAATTAGGCAATGTATCACTATGTTTTACTAAGATCATAGTAAATGAATTCGTAGTGAGGCATAATTATGAAATATAGTAAGATCCCATGATTACCATGATAAATTTAATACAATGGGATTTAGAGAGGTTTTCACTGATCTCAAATCTACTTATAAACATGGAGATACTAATATTACATAATAAACAAATAAGAGAAAATGCCCATGAGTGGGAATAAAAAGCTTGAAAGCCACACCATTTTCATATATGTATAGCATTCGCTGAATTAATGAAGAAATTATGTATGGATATTTCACAGCTTAAATTTTGCACTCTTTGAAATAAATTATGTATAATACTCACATAAAATAAGAGGCAAACATCCCCATGAGATGTTCACATTTAGTATTACTGAATTTAAAATAAATAAATAAATTTAGTGTGAACTAGAGATTCATCAAAACACATAATGACTTCTTAGGACTTAATCATAGACAGATTTTTGTGATTGCACGAATGTTTATGTCAGGTGTTGTAGATGATCATCATCTAATTTAGAGAAAACTCATGTGATCGAGATAGATAACTATGGAATAATCTCTCTCTTACACAAATGCAATGCCCATAGCCCTTTGAAAGGTATCTCCATCATTCATCAAGCCAAAAGGAATTTTATCATACATGAACATACCCCATAGTGTTGTGAATGCAGTCTTATCTATGTCATTTGGGTGTATTGATATCTTATTGTAACCAAAAAAAACCCATCCATCATTGATATCCTGGATCCTCATCTCACTTTTTAAAGTAAGTGGTACGTCTTAGTGAGGGGATAATTTTCCTTCAACAAACACTGATTTAGGTTTCTTATGTCTAAAAAGTGGAGACACAATTATTTCTAAGGATATGGGCAATCATGTTCGTGGTTCCCTTGATAAATGGGAGATGAAACTTGGAGATATGATCAACACGAGCAGTTTTAACTCCTAACTTGGAAGCTTAGATAATCTATTGAGATCGAAGGACATGCCAGAAATCTTAATAGGGATGATGGGTTGAAATTGTGTAAGAGCTAGATTCTAGCTCTCTTGATGATTCCACCCTCCTTTCTTTCTTTCCTTTTTTTCCTTTTCCTCGCTATAACTTTAATACTTATTAGGATTCTTCTATATCTTCATTTGTTTATCATAGTAATTAATATCCTATCATCCTCTTTCTAAATTAAAAAAATTAAAAATTATTTTGTAACCTCTTTATAAATTAAGAATTATTTTGTAACCTTTCTTAACCATAAATTTTTCCCTATTTTATAAAAATCTTTTAAATTAATAAATATATAATATTTTTGAACTTAGAGTTTTGTGATCCATAATAATTGTAATAACATCTTTCAGAAAAATTTATATAAGCTTTTCGAAAAAGGAAGTGTGGTTCATCTTCACGATAAGATTTTATGACCTTCTTAACCATAGAACTTTATTATCATTTATTTAATATGATTAAAAAATATATACCCTTGACAATTTTCCTATATTTAAATAATAATATGTAACTTCTTTTCAATCAATTTATGAGTTATGATAAGTTAATAATATATTTTTGGAACCAATTATTAACTTATAACTATAGTATTACAAAATCCTAAGTGATTATGTATTATATAATATAATTGAAATAATTTAACCCCTAACAAATTCATTTTAAATTAATAATATTTTATAACCATCTCATAACCCATACAATATTATTTTAATTAATTTACAATCTTTCTCACTTTATTAAAATTAACTTATATATATTTATTCCTAGCAACTAATTTTTAAATAAATTTATAATACTTTAATAGATAATTCCTAACAACCTATTTTAAAATAGTAATTTATTTACCTTATTAACTAATTTACCAACGACTAATTCTGGGCAACCATGCATCCATGCTATTTATTGAACCACATTAGTTGGTTCAAACTTCGAACAAATCTTAATAATTTATCTAAATTGGTGATCGTCATATAAATATAATTTTATATATATATATATATATATATATATATATATATAATTTTACAACTTTTATATATATATATAATAAATATATACTAATCTAATCAAAATATAAATTATACTATTAGTATTTTTTTTTTAAATTAGTTTTATATCCCTTCTCTTTTTAATTATAAAAGTAGTTAAATAAGTATATATAAATAATTTTTTTAATGGATGATATAATAAAAAGGAAATTACACATGTTAATTTAGAATATGACAATGAAACACATTTGGATATATATCTTTTTTTATTTTATTCTTTTTAATTGGAAAATCATTTAAAAAATTTGAAACTGTTTAATTAATATCTTAGAAAAAAAACTCACAATTAGGTGTATTTAAATTTATAAAATTATTAATTTTAAATGAGAAAAGTATTGAAACACTTACTTCTTTGCTAGTAGTGTAGATAATAATAAGAAATCACTAATATTATTACTATGAGCAATAAATAATTTTTATTTTCAAAATGCAATGTAATAAATTGAAATGGAAAAAATGATTTGATTAAGAAAAATACAGACTCACATGTTACTATAATTTTGCATTAAAGCCAATTTAATATGCTTGAAAATACACACACACACACACACATATATATATATATGAATTTGACATATTTGTATAACTGTGGTTGAATTCTGAACTAATTTTTTTAAATCTTATTAGAAAATATAGCAAATCTTTACAAATAGATGGAAGTGAATGAATCACCCCACTTAGTTTCCACTCACAAATTATTTATATAGATAATTATATTTTTTTATTCCATGCACAAACTTAGTATCACTCATAATGTTTTGTAAAAAAATAATTATTATTCTTTTTATCTATATATGTTTTATAATTATTTTTTTTAATTATATACACAAACTTTTACCAGAAAAACACAACATGTAAGCAATAGAGTGTTTGTAAGAAGTGATAGAAAACTAATATCGATAGTACAAAACCTTTTGAGATCTAGGATTTATATCTGAAACGGTAATAAGCTTTTAATGGAACATATAAATCTATTACACTCCAGAAAAACACAAAGGTGGATGTAAAATCAAAGGAATTTACAGAATATTATTTCTAAAGGTGATTTCAAACCTTTAAAGTTACATGAAAATGAGTTAATGTGAATCTCAAAGTTTAGAAATTAACTATTAAAAGGGAGATATTACAAGATAGTAGATTCTATATCTACATTGGAATATAGCTGCAGCATCCTCACTGCCATCATTTATAACTAATTGAATTAGAAAGGAGAGATTGCTACATTTATGAGAACAATCACCCTTTCATGATACATGGTGTATCAAGCTCATTAAATGTCCTAGATTTTCCAATTTAAATGAATTTATGAACTCCCTCAACAATATTGGTTGGATTGCAATTTTGACAGCTTCAATGGTGAATGCAGTGACTTCTACAATTAACTTTGTCTTACAAACAAAGTATTTGAAGTTTATAAAATAGACTCTTCTTTTATATTGAGGGTTAAATTATTTAGTATATGAAACAACTTTGATATATAAAAATATAAAAAGATAGTACATTCTCTACTATTTATATAGAGCTTTATTGCTAGTCTCTATTATTACACTGAGGAAAAAAAATATAATAGTTTATCAGGTAATAAATAAAACAAAAATAAAATTTTAGTAATAATAATCATATTTTACTGATCTCTCCATTCCAATTGGTTGTTTAAATATTGATGGAATAGATTTCATATAGACCCACAATTCCTATAAACACATGACTTGACATTCCATTAAGTGCAAGATACATTTTACTAGAAACAAAAATAAAAAATCCAACAATTTTGGGTTAATAAAAAAGTATAATAAAGTGAAAACAAACTCCATGAGGAGAAACAAATCATTGGTATTCCCATAAAAATAGGGTATAATATATGGTGATAGTTTCCATTACCATAAAAATAAGGGGAATGAGAGAATGTAGTTTGAATTTTATTGGAAAACAGATAAATTCCAACAAGTTTGGGTTAACTAAAAAATAGAGTGAAATAAATTCCACCAGGAAAAACAGCTCAAAATAATTGGTATTTCCATAATATGGGTGAAATATGTCTTTATACATGCCATTACCATTACCTTAAAAATAAGGTGAATATTCCCATGGACTAATGGTTTACTAGTAACTTTTTAAAATAAATATTGTGTGATGCATATTCAAACCCCTATTTGTAAAAACATCATCCAACCAAAATAAAGAACCTCTCATTTCTCCCATGGACTAAATTCCGCACCTGAATTTTTTTATGATAAGGTGTTTCAACTGCATGAATATGACTATTTTAAAATAAAACCAAAAAAAGTCTTTAAAATGAGGGACACTCTAAATTGGCCACACACTTTTGTGGGCCGTTTGAAATACTAGCCATCGTAAGATCAGTGGTCTACCGATTCCCACGACCAACTCATTTTAAAATTCGTAATGCTTTTCATGTTTCTCTTTTAAAGAAATATATAAATGACCAAACTCATATAATTGATTAATATGTCATACAAATCGAATTGGGAGGAGAATTCCAGGTTGACCCACTACAAAGTTTGGAGTGGAGGGATATTGTACTTTGGAATCAAGCCATTTCCCAACTTAAAGTGCAATGGAAGTACTTGGGGCGTGAGGAGGCCACCCGAGGAGCGGAAGACGAGATGAGAAATATTTTTGTATGTTGTTTCAATGTTAATGAATGTGTAGGAACATTGAGGATGGTTTTTTTTAGGGAGAGGGGAGATGTAATACATGTGGAAACTTTACTGATTGACTTTTTATTTATTTTATGGTTGGAAAAATTAAAACACATGTGATGAAATAGGTTCATGTAGATATTGTTTTTATTAATGAAACAATAAATTATTTCTGGTCTATTAATCCTCTCATAAATATGTTGAAGGATAACATGAGAGATTAACTCTTGTTAGAAAAATAATTGAATTCAGTTATGCCTTGAGCAGTCTAAACTAAAAGGAAGAAAAAGCCTCCTTTTATCATTATTCTAGATCTATTGCAAAGAGAAAAAGAAAATTGGACAAAGATACAAACCACATTAAATTTACATGGCTAGAGAGAAATATCTTGGGGTGGATTCTATAAAAGGAACTGTGGGAGATAAATATAGTTACCTTTGAAAATGGTTACCATTAAGAGAGAAATATTGGTTAAATAAAAAATGAACAGGACATTGCTAAAGGTTCAAGAGGTGAAATCAAGATATTCCTGAAGTTATTGGTGGAGCTATGGGGAAACTAACATGAAAAGTTGGTTCAAGGTTGGGAGGAATGTGAAAGCCTTTAGCTTATTACTCAAAGGATTTAGATAAGTATAAATTTCATTAAGTTTGTAAGTAATAAAAATATTAAAGTTAGAATTATACTGTAAAATATAGAACAAAGGTTTATTCTTGGTGTTAGTAGAATATATATATATATATATATATATATATATATATATATATATATATATATATATATTCTTTTTCTTTTTCTACATTTGAATGTAAATTGTCATAAATTATCTTGTTACTAGTTAATTGTCCTTTTGAAGGAAACAAAAGGTTGCATAGGTACTAGGATAGAAGTTATTTTTGTTACAAGAGGAGGTAAAGGGATACTAGAAAAAGCCTAAATAGAATTCCTATACAAATTTTGATAAACAAAATTTAAAGATTGCACTAAGGATTTAAACAAGATTATTATAGTGGATATTATTGAATTTAATAGTCTTGGCTTCATTTACTATGTTTTAAAACTATGGTGAAAATAAAATAACTGTAAATATGTATTCATATATATCGATTCATATTTAATAATAAGGTTGGTTTTGGTTTGTTGTTAGATGTTTAGACTGTGAGAATAGATTTCTTATTATCTAGCCTAGCACACTCATTATAATATAGGGTGGGGAGGTAAGACCCAAAATACTGACAATAGTCCCCTATTATAGTTATCCAATTGGTTTCCAGACTATATATATATATATATATATGAGTAACTAAGATAAATACAAAATACATAGTGTTTATTTAGTTGGAAAGAAAGGACTAATCACATTCATAAATTCTTTGATGGAAATGTACCACCTCTATAAATTAAACACAAAGGAATGAACATATTTTTATATATGAAAAGAAATAAGAACTATGAATAATAATTTCAAAAAAACCATTATTGTAAACCACCAGAATGTGAGAACCGTCAAAATTGACTCTTTATGATAGTAGAAATTCCTGAGAGTATTACAAGACAAATTTACAACTGAAAACTTAAACCTTACTGTTCAAACATGTAACAAAGGAAATATTGCTTCCATACAAATTATTTTTTCAAGGTTGGAACCAAAACCCATGAAGTAGAGTGAAAAAATAGCCATAACTTAAATACTCATATAATATTTGTGGAAAGAGTCGTATACAAAAGGAATAGTATAATAACTCTAGTAATATTCCTTGTAACTCCATCAAGGTCCTTTTAAGACTATGAGAATTGAAAATAATCTACTTAAATTGTAGTTCTGCCGAAATGCAAACCATCATGCAAGGACCCTCGAGGTCTAAAAAATATCTACACATATAAGAAAACAAGAAGTCATGGCCTTAATATTTATTTAGTCCTCCCTACAAAGAAATTATCCTACAGCCATAGCAGGCCTCTGTATCATTCAAATGACCCAGTGTATGAGTATCCATCATGACACATTAGTGGTAATCACAGGTTGTCACGATACCTAAACCCTAACAAGAAATTTTAAGCATAAATAAGAACCTGATACCGTTGCATAAGAAAGCTAGACAAATATTGGACCCGCATAAAACCCTTCCAGTAAGCTTTGACAAAGCTTGAAGCTTGCAAGGCATAGCTGTGAAGTATATTAACAGGATTAGTAACTGTCTAACAATTAGAAAGTTCACATAATGAAAGTATTTTTAGTACACTAGGGTTCAAAGTATACCTGTGAAGAAAGAAAGGAGGAATGTCGCTTTCCTGCAAATAAAAGAAGAAAAAATAGTTTATGTCAAGCCCCATATGAGAAATTGAAAGAAAACCCCTAACTAATGATAGTGTTAGAGTTCAGGTCTTTGAAGAAAAAGTTTACCTTGAATTTATCTGCCATAAGAGTCCTTTGGAGCAGCCAGAGTGAATATAGAAGCTCTGGAAAAATAAACGCCAGAATAAGGGAAAACCGCTTATCTCGAAAATTGTAATCCCTGCCAACAACCAATTCAAGAAAGATAAAAGATTTTCCTAAATTTACTTCTTGAATATCTAAAAGACCAAAATCGTAATTCAAAGAAGAAACTCAGATTTCTCAAAGAAATTAACGAGTGAACAAACTGGATTCGCACCACCCAGAGTGCAACAGAACCCTGGAAATTACCTAAGAAAATCCATTGTCGATATTGTAATAATATCCTCCAGAAAAGGTTGGTGTTAGAGTATAATTTGAAACAAGAGAGAAGAAAAAATGTAGAGAACCATTTCGCCACTAGTGCAGTAACACAATGAGATCTTAATGGCGGGACTGGGTAGGGTGCATACTGCATACCCTAAACCTCAGCTGATTAATCTCCATCGTCCATTAACATGATGTAATATAAATCATTGAATTTGATGGCTGGTGAGAAAGCCATGAGGGTGCTAGGGACTCGGGACACATTTTAATTTCTTGTTAACCCGATCAAGTTGGTAGCGAATTTGGGTATGGATGCATTTCAATAAACAATACAAGCCTAACAATGTGCTCAACAATACATTGAGGACATTGCATATTATTAGAGCATTCGTTGAGGACTTATGTTCATATATTGCGATAGGAAACAAGTACCATTACGATGGGCAAGAGGACTATATGATATACATATAGAAGGCTCATATATATATATATATATATATGAGAACTTAAGTACTTTATATATAAGTTCATATATATATATAAAGATGATAGGAATTCAAAGTATAAGGTTAAATGGTATCATAGAAATATCAGTCTATGTAATGAAGAGATAAGTCATAATATTCTAGAATCTGCATCATAAGACCAACTAGAGTAACAGTTCCAAGACTATGGTAATTTTACAGCAATAGTTGTAAAAGATTTTCCATGGTTGCACAGTAGGATCATTGTCGAATGACTACATTATATCAGTAAAGAATATGACTAGTTAAGTTAAGCAAAAGTATTAAGGAAGAATGGAATTGATAATTGGGAAATGATTTACGTTAAAAAATTGTACTGTGGAAATTTCAAGGTTAATTGGGTAATGTTCTACCTTAAAAGGAAAATATGTTACAATTACTACATTTTCTCCTCCCTTTCCCATCTTTTCCATATATATATATATATAAGTAAACACATCATTCTCTCTTTCTATAGTAACATTGATAATATTTTCATTCAATACAATGAAGAGACCCATCATAACTAATTGTACCTATTTCATGGATATCTATGCTGGAGTAAGGAAGATGGTTTCTAACATGATTTTGTGGAACGAGAATCATTATCGATGTAGTTCAGGTTCTTTTTAGACTATTATTTGTGTGATTTGATCCAGGTTCCCAAAATCTCATCTGTTAACCATGGTTGTCACGTCCATTGACAAAAATTTTGTAGCTTCACCTGAAAGTTTCTATATATATTTAGATAAAATTGAATCATATTGATTTTGTTTTTAACAAGGCCAAAATTCCATGTTCCACCTTAGAGTGGATCACGTGCACTAATCGTGGAAGTGCTAATAGAATTATAACTATTCTATTAATTCATGTACCAACTAGATTTCTCGTAGTAAATTGTTTCAAATCTTCCACCAAAAAGAAAAATTGAGATAAGAAACTTTTAGGCTAAACATACATCAAAATTATTGGAAAAGCATATGAGAGTGTCCAATAGATTACTTGATAAGATTTCCAAAGATATTATTCACAAATAAATATATATACTAGTAAAAGGGTCGATAATAAGAGAGTGGATAAGGTGAATAAAGCCATAATAATGTAAAATAATGAAAAAGTTTGAGTTAAATATTTCCCCATGGGTGATTATTTTCATATCCTCATGTAATAGGATACTCGAAGATAAAACTAAATGTCTAGAATAATTTGAAAATAAATTGTTTCAATAATCCTCATTATACACATTATGTTACCTAAATTATGATGTCAATATTAGAGTTGGAGGTTGTGTGAGCCTATTGGTTCCTCTGCTTGTACTAAAAGATATTAGTTTTTAATTTTCTATTATATTTTCCAAGTTGTTCTTATTGTCAATACCATTTTCTTTGTTTATTCAGTAGGAACTAACACTTGGAGGCCCATCATTTACTTTCCTCAATTGATTAGGTACATCTTTCCTTGAGGAGTCCATTTTCTCCCTTGATATTCCTATCTAAGAGCTCATATTCATTATTAAGATTAATCAACATCTTGATCTTCTTATTTTTTTTCTTAATTTGGATGAGCTAATAGAATTTGTAGGGTATAGATGAAGTATTTTTCTAACAAAATAACTTTTAGTCTCAAAGCATGGATTAGAGGCAAGATACTCCTATACTTAATGGAAATTTTCCACATTAATTTTATTGTATTTTGTCTCTTCATCCTACTAAAAAAATTGCATCTCCTATTTACTAGCTTCTACCATTAGGCTCATGTCCTATGTTTACACCAGTGATGAAGGGGATTCCTTAGTGAAGGAATGAGTTTAAAGATTTCTTGGTATACTCTTAAAAATAATAATTCCCCAATCGTGTATTCATGTTATAATTCATGTGTTGGTTCTTATTCATGTACTAGTTGCTAATATTTAGGTACCTAATTTTGTATTGGTTACTACGCTATCCTTCTAGATTGAATACTAGTAATTGTAGGTACCTTTTGGTAGTATACAAAGGGATGCTTCCTCTTCTTACCTTATTTTCTAGTTGTGGTCATGTTTGTTTGTTTTCTCACACTATTTTCTGAATTGGTTACTCTTGGTATAGTGGATGGAATTCCTACACATGGTACCTCCTCAATTTCTGGAGTCTCCCTATTTTCGATGATGGTTATCTTCATGGATTACATCCTTTTTTGTTGTCTTTAGAAATGTAGAATTTCCATATAAGATACCTACTCAATTTTCACATTCTCCTTATTTTCAGCTTAATTGTTCTGAGCTTTGATATTTTGAGGAGCCTCTTCATGACACTATATTTGATTCCACTATAGTATATGAACCCATGTCTCATTATTTTCCTTTAGTAATTCTATAATAAGTAATTTGATAAACCCATGATGAAACAATATGCATTCCTTATTGTGAGAGTGGTTTTGAATGTAAATTTCTATTTTTACCAAACATTTACATAAGAAAAATGGTAAATGATTTTTCTTCCTTCAAAACGAAGTAGAAAATACATATGGTATAAAATGGCAAGAAAATACCTTCTCTTACATGCGATAAAAATTTGCGTGAAAACCAATATATCTCTTCATTCCTCTTTTCAAAAATCCCATAGAATTTAATTACACAAATTAAGGTTTTTCCTCTCTCAAAAAAACTTATGATTCAAGTCATTCCTTTTTATTCTCATACAATCGAACCAATTTTCACTTTCTCAAGGATTATTAGTAGATACTTCTTTATATCAGACTCACTACTCAAGATTGGTTCCCTTAATTCTTTTTAGAAAAAACTCAAGTAACAACATCATTATACCCCATAGTTTTTGGCAAAATACCAACAAACCAACTTCCTATGATATCTCCCTATTAAGGGGATTTTCCCTACACTATTCAATATCATTTTGATTATCTCCTTATAAAATACCTATCTTTCATATTGAATTGTTTCTCAAGTGGTTATATTTTCTTTTCCTTATTGACTATTTACATTACCAGAAGGAAACATGATGAGGACACATATGGAAGAAGGTTAGATGAATGGAACATTTGAAAAAGTAATTGAGAGTGGATATCAATCTAATTATAAGATTCATGTGATCTACATAATGATTTTGTTAATTCAAATTATGCTAAATTGTGTGCATTGGTTAAATAATACCATTAGTAACACTAGGTGGAATGTCCTTTTCCTGAGATGTAGTGATATGGGTAAAGGTGGAACCATGAAATATGATTATGCATCATGATTTTTAAAATGATTTTTATATCACTTGATGAGCCCCACTATTACAATGAGAATGTTGCAACTCCCAAGGCTACCAACTTAAATTATAAACACGGGGTTCATATAAATGTAAGAGGTGTCAGGACTATATGTACAACAAGAAATGTGTCATTATTTTGTTTATCTAATACAATGAAGTGTATATTACAAAATCGAACACTAATCTCATTGCAGAATGTAAAATTTGCATTGAAAATGAAACCTAGTCTATGGAATGGAAATAATAGTTCTTGAAATAGAAATCCTAGCTTTAGAATAATGAAAGTAAACTAATATAACATGCATGAAGGAAAGACAATGTAATGAATAACTACATTCCAAATATGTTATATCCATTGACACAATTCATTATATACTTCATGTGGCAGTCAAGGAAAGCATTATTTTGTTATCCAATTCATAAATATGCCCATTAACCCAAATTGTTGAGATGCATTGTATGGGTAAAATGGAAAATCCTAAGTGGCCTTTGGTCTTCCTCAATCATTGATTTAGAGACTAGGGGTTATTATTCAAGCCTAAGTGACAAAATAAATCTTTGGGAGAAGATCTCATCAAGCTTACACGTGCTACAGGAATGCTAAAAGATGTGGTACACGAGGCCCTGTTTTGCTAGAGGAGTGAGATAAGTTGCCAACTGTCAAAGTAAATTGAATTAAAATGGGATGCAATTTTTTTTTTATTAAGCGAGGCGTGCTAGGAGTCTATTCAAGGTGGAATCACTCCAAAATACCCCTCTTAACATGTGCTAAAATATAACAGAAAATTACTTCTCTAAAAACCAGAATTTCAAGAACCAATGAGCTAGTTAACATACCAAATTCCTAACCTAATAAAGAAAAAATGCTATGGGGTATATTTTTCTATTAATTTGATTCTTTTTATGACCCAATAAAATTATAATAAGCTCAAATGAATCTCATTAACATTATCTAAAAAATAGTAGAAAATTACTACTATTTTGCTACAAGGGACTTCCAGAAATTCTAGATTTGTGAACGAGTAACCCAATCCAAGTAGCTTAATGATTAATATGAATTTTTAAAGTATTTATAAGAATAAATAATGCTTTTGACTCTGTAAATATCTCACAAAACAACTCAATTCAATCATTTAACCAATATGACCTACAACAAAAGAAGCATGAATAGTAAATGCAAAAATAAGAGATGTAAGTGAAAAAGACATTCAAAGGACATAAAAAAATTGTAAAAGAGGGTTCTGAGGCCCCTGGGATTGCAAATACTAAAGAAAATCAGAGTCCTATGGAGAAATCCAAGCATTAGAGGCTAAAAATTCCACCAAACTTCATTATTTGAATCAATCCAAGTACATCCCTGCTAGAAATGCAAGTGGAGCTATGAAATAACATGTTTTCTCCATAAGAAGGGTAAGAAGTCCTAGAGGAAAATTTGAATCGGTACTTATAAAAAATGAGGAGGAAGCATTCTCCTTGAAAGGAGGTAGCTTTCCCCTCCAAAATCCCTCAAAAAGTGGATCTCATTCCCAACACTAGGAATCTTCATTAAATGGCGCAAAACACATTCCTTGATTTTCTCAATCAGTGGAGCTCCAGAATTTGTCAATAATTTTATGATACTTTGTTAATTTATTATCTAATCTTTCTCCATTTTATAGTAGTGCGAATGTCCCTATATTATCTCATTTAGAATTTACTCATTATTCTCTCATTATTATGCAAAAATACATAATACTAGGCACATAATAAGTAAGGATAAACCAAATTCATAAGGACACATTAATACTACAAATTAACTCTATGATGTGCAAGTAAGGGGGTCAAATATATGTTTTAAGCTTCTATAAATAATCAAGTGGGGCTAATAAAATGGACAATTTTTTGGCCCATCATCTCCCCCCCACTGAAATTGTTCCTCACCCTTCAGAAACTTAACCTTCTTCCTCTTGCATTCCCTTGTCATAGTGTCCTTTGGTACCTTCTTGATGTCTTAGGAAGTTGTAGAATAAGTTTCCTCTTAATAGAACTCAACCATGGAAGGTCTTGTTCTAGGAGGCCACTCTGATCCTGATACTAGTTTGATGGGAAAACTTGATGTTGTTGTCCCACATCCTCTACCTTATTTGATTTTGCAATCTACATCCATCTCTGAGTTTTTACCCTCTCGTTTTTTCAATTCGAATAAGAGGTTTATTTCAAATTTCTAGGGAAAAATCATTCCTGCTTCCAAAAATTTATAAGAGAACTCCATGTCATGTTGTGGTTCAGGCTCTTGGAGTTCTTGGAGGCCAATTTCTACCTATTTTGATGTTGTTGCTTCCTCCTTTAGCATTTTTCTTGATCTTGTAGAACTTTTTAAAAATATATTCCTTCCTGTAGAAATTTAGGTATTCCTATAACAATGGTGTGCAATCCTATAGCACCATTGTTTTCTCCTCTATAAAGGTTTTTTATGCTTTTAGTTTCTTAGTTGTGGGTAATATGGTGGTTGGACTTGTCATGAATGTCACGGGTTATCTACCCTTGGCCTTGGGGGAGGTGACCTCATCAATTTTATCTTCCCCTTGCCCCAATCCTTTTCTTGTTATCTAGCTAACTTTTCAATTTAGATGGGGATTGTTGAAGGAGGTTGAGGAAGATGAAAACAAGGCTAGATGAAAACAATACTAATGGTTATGAAAACAAGGTTGATGGTGATGAAAACAAAGTTAGATGAAAGTGAGGTTAGCGGGAGATGAAAACAAGTCTAGGTAAATATTGAGTTTGGTTAAGAATAAAGTTTGTGGATGACTACCTTCATTGACCACCGATATTTAGACACATAAAAGAGAAATTTCATAGCACTCATGAAGCCCAAAGGATTTGATTACATATCTTACTTACCTTTGGACCTTCTTGATAGTGTTGATGTTTTGGACTGAAGACTTGCTTGGTAGGTGTTGTTGGAGTGAAACACTATGTTACAGGTATTTCGTGGTGGCCTGATTCATCATTGGTTCTTGTTGTCAGATTTTTCTTATTAATGTATTGATCCATTGATGGTTGCATCATAGGTCTAGACATGAGTGAGGCTATTTCCTAGTGTCTTTTGTGAGGTTATTAGTTTTCCTCCCCTGCTTCATGTAAATTATTGAGAAAAATATAACATTTGTATGTTATTTGTTGGTTAAAACTCGATGATGTAGGTCTTTTTCTTTCATGGAGGTGCTCTTGGAATTAGCAACTACTACTTTGTTGGGTGGTTAAGAATTTTGTAGAAAATAATCATGAGGATTTGTAGAGGTTGAGGGATCAAGGTTGTAATATTTAGATTCCCATGGTGATTGATTTCTAATTCTAGATATTTGACTTCCTTAATGTCTACATGCTTCTGTGAAAAATGGTGCTCGGTCTGCTGATTTTTGAGGTGCCATTTCCCGTACTATTTGTTCCATGCTTCAACTCTGCTTTGGAATTTTTTTGTATTGATTTTAGTGAGATGTGCTTTACTGAGAATTGACATTGTAGGCCATGTTGATGGTGGATCAAGTTGCTACTATTGGAGATGATCAATGACCCTGTATAATTTTTGTGGTTTCCTAAGATCACGTAGATGATCCCTTACTGCTTCATGATGATTAGTTATTTATTTTAGTGCACCACTACATGATTGTATTATTTCTTGTAGAAGTCAGACATCCCTCTGTACTATCATAACAACCCTCAAAAAATGCATCCAAAAACTCTGACAATCCATTTTAAACACAAGGAGAAGGATTAGAAGCTTTGGTTGTGGTGCAAATTGTAGGAGAAGGGGTGAAAATGGATTTTTTTCATGGACAAGATGAATTTTTGGATGGAAAACTGGCTAAATGGTGTGGAGAATGGATGATGGAGTTATATAGAATTATTATTTTATTCCCCAAAGGAAAACATAGGGTCTTCCTTATCTCTCTATGCCCATCACAATCCTGTAGCAATTCTGGAACATTCATGTAACCATATTTCATCAATATCTCTCAAACGGTAGATTGGATTTACTTCAAATTTTGTGAGCATGTTGTCATCATCCTTATGCATCTCCCCATATTTTTTTTTTTTTCCAATTGATGCATGGATCTTGAGAGAAATTAAAAATTTCTATAGGTGATGGTGGCCAATTTCTCAAAAAGTGTGCACTAGAATTTGCTAAAATACCTTGAGAATGTTACCATCATCCATATGCATCTCCCCATTACATATCTCAGCCAATGGATGCATGGTTTTTATGATATTGTATAAACAATTTATGTCCTTTGTATTTTTAAAGCCTTGTAGCAAAACAAAACCTTCCTATAACATTTTACGACAGTGAGGAAAATGAATGCGGAAAGCTTGGGAATGATGGGTGGATGTTGTAAATGGACGAGGGTGATGGATTGACATGTCCCTGGTCTTTCTTGAGTAGATTTCATAGAAAGTAAGAAGCCCAAGGTTGATTATTTTTTACTTTTTTCTTGCTTCATTGCTCATTTATTTCTTTTTCTCCTTTTGTGGCAATGACTTATTTATTTTCCTTATGCAGGTGGAGGAGTACCTAAATATTAGAGACCAAATTCTTTGACTTTTATGATATCAAACATTGTTTAAGAAGAGTGTGATTCTCCATAGTATTGCTTTTCTAGAGCCAAACCTCAATATAGCTTTGATGCCCTTCGTTGACTTGCTAATTTAGATCATTATATATGTCTTCTTTCTTCCATGAGATTCATATCTTCTTGTTTTTGTTGATTACTCTCTTGAACACATGGAGGATCTGATGGTAAACATGATATAACTTCATCAATCTTTAATTTTGATGTCTACTCTCCATCAAGTCTAGCCCATGATTCCTTCGTCTTCTATGGATATTCTTCTTCTGGATGTTGTTCTTCATTAGCATCAAGAGAATATCTTTGTTGCAATATACATCCTAATCTAAGTTGAATATCATTCACATTAAGAGGAGTTGTTTCAAAATATTTTACCTCAATATTGTAAGTGGGTTGATTTACTTCAGTGTTTGCATTCAGAAATTCTCGTATAGGTATTTGAGTGGGAGTGGCGACTTGAGATGGATGTGCTTGGGTTTATGTTTGTGGTGTTGGTGGATGGTAGCAATAGCATGTAGTTGGGTATGAAGGATATTGAGGAAAATATTGAGGATATTGGGGATTTTCCCCATAAAGTCATTGTCAACCTTATCATCAAGATTAGTTTTGGAGTTGATATCACCAAGGCTGCCAAGGAAAGGGTGTGTTCTAATTACTTTCAGATGGTTGCACATATACTTGAAATTATGAATTAGGTTCACGCATCATACTAAGTTGAATAGGAAACCATGGTCTTCTTGGAGCTACATAACAGAGTTTCTTTGCTGATTTACTTTCTCCACTGTCTTCTTGGTAAAGTTACTTCAATCATGGTAATAATGGGAAATATTTAGTAGCATGTCATTCTCTATTGCTAACACAAATATCAAGATCTTATTTTTGCTCATTTTTCATTCGGAACATTTCTACTTGTTCGCCTAGATTTCTAATAATTTATGATTTAAAGTTACCACGCAAATTTCCATGTTTAGCTTGAATTACCTATCTTGATGTTGATTTACTTACTCTTGCCCTTCCTCTTGATATGCACTTGTGTGTTTCACAAATTTCTTTAAATGATAATTGGTATACACCACCTCTACTCATAATATCGATGAGATCAATCTAGTCATCCCTAATTGTTCTAAGTAAGAGGATTTTTAGTTTGCCAAATCCTAAATGGTGCAATTTTTCTGTCTTAACATTATACATAAACAACTCTATTACATCCTCAGGGTTCTCATCTTCTTTTTGAGTCATTATAAACATTTATTATTTAAGGTCATGCTCTTTATGTTTTTCTAGAAATATCTTTTGCATATCATTCCATGATTTTATTGAATTGGTCCCTAAACTCATGAACCATTTGCGAGATCTTTCCTTCAATGTTGTCGGAAACAATATTAATTTTTGAGTGTTTAATAAGTAACCATAAAATATACAAAGGATTTCAAATTCGAATAGAAAGGTTTCGAGATCCTATGGAGGGATTTTCTTCATACGCACACTCACATCAGTATCTGGAATAGGAAATCCAAGAGGATCTTCTTCATTTTCATCATCTCCATCCATTTATTCTACCTTCACTGCCAACTCTTCTTCCTATTCCTGCAAAAGTGAAAGGTGATGTGGTTCTTACTACATCACATGGTCAAATGGGGGCTTTTCTCGTGTTGGAGAAGTTTTTTTTTTTTTTTTTTTTTTTTTTTTTTTTTTTTTCTATAAAAAAAATTTAAATGAGAGTTCTAATGCAATAATTTTGTTTTTGAAATGAAATATGCCTAATGAAATTTATTGCTTTTGTAGAAAATAGAAACAAATGAATCAACTAGGGAAGAAAACAATGCATACTTTGACACCTCCCAAATAATGACACAAAAAAGTGATGAGCCCTAGTATTGCAACAAGAATGTTGCAAATCCCAAGCATACCAACTTAAATTACCAACCCAGTGTTCCTACAAACTTAAGAGGTGTCAACATTATATGTGAAACATGCAATGTGTCCTCCTATCATTGATCTGATCCAATGAACTAAATATAATGAAATCAAACACTAGCATCATTGTAGAATGTAAAAGTTGCATTGAAAAGGAAACCTAGTCTATGGAATGGAAATAATAGTTCTTGAAATAGAACCCCTGGCTTAAGAATAAATAAAGTAAACTTATCTACATGAATGAAGGAAAGATAATTTAATCGATCAATTCCTTCCAAAGAGGTTATATCCAATGATATAGTTCATTAGATACTTCAAGTGGCAATCAACGAAATCATTATTGTACTATCCAATTCATAAATTTGTCCACAACCCAAATTATTGAGATGTGTCATAGGGGTAGTAAGGAAAATATTAAATTATGTTTGGCCTTCCTTAATCATGTATTTATAACCAATGGGTCATCACTAAATCCTAAGAGAAGAATCACAAGCTTTTGGTGCAGATCTGGTCAAGTTTATACGTGATACAGGAGCATTATAGGACTACTACAGGAGGCCTTATTTTTCTACAGGAATGTGATAACTTTCGCAATGTTGACACAAATAAAATGAAAATGATATGGAATTTTTTTATTATTAAGTATGATGTCATAGGACTCTGTTCCAAGTGGAATCACTCCAAAATACCCTTGTTAAAAGGTGCTAAAAAATAGCAGAAAATACTATAAAACTAGAAATTCGAGGACTAGTGAGCTAGTTAATCTACCAAATTCCTAACCTAATGAAGTGAAAATTATATTGGGTGAATTTTTTTATTAACCTTAATTTTTTTATGTCTAAAAAAAATTCAAATAAACTGAAATGAATATCATTAACATGTTCTAAAAATTAATAGAAAATTACTATTGTTTTTCTACAAAGGACTTCCATGAATTCTAGATTTGTGAACTATTAACCCAATCCAAGTACCTCAATGATGAATATGAATTTCCACATATATTATAAGGATACATCATGCTTTTCACTCTGTACATAACCTGTAAAACAACTCACTTCAATAATTTATCCCATGACCTACAACAAAAGAATCATGAATAGTAATGCATAAATAAGAGATGCAAGTGAAAAATATATTCAAAGGAAATAAAGAAATTATACAAGAGGGCTATGAGGATCCTACGATCACCAAGCCCAAATAAAATCAGATTCCTATAGAGGAAACCAACCTTTAGAGGGTAAAAATGGCACCAAACTTCATTATTTAAATAAATCTAAGTACATCTCTCTTTGAAATGAAAATGGAACTCCTAAATAACACATTTTCTCCACAATAAGACTAAGAAATACATGCCCCTAGAGGAAAATTTGAATTGATACTTATAAAAAGTGATGAGAAATCATTATCCTTGAAAGGAGGCAACTTTCCCCTCCAAAATCCCTTAAAAAGTGGATATGGTTCGCAATAATACGAATCTTCATTAAATTATAGGGAACACATTCCTAGATTTTATTAATTAGTGGAGCTCTAGAATATTTCAATAATTTCATGATATTTTGTTCATTTATTATCTTATATTGGTCCATCTTGTAGTCGGGAGAAAGTCGCTATATTATCTCATTCAAAATTTACTCAATATTCTACAAAAATAAATAATATTAGGCACATAATAATCATGAGTAAACCAAATTCCTAAGGGCCCATTAATACTAAGAATTAACTCTATGGTGTGCAAGTAAGTGGGTCAAATACATGTTTTAAGTTTCTATAAATAATCAAATGGGCATAATAAAATGGACAATTCTGGGGCCCATCATCACTCCTATTCACAATTTTTTTAATAAAATATTTAGTTTTAAACATAACTTTATGTAGCCATTTCCTTAGTTAATATATTCATCATGCCTTTCTAGTATTGGTCTACTAATCGAAATAATTGTATCGTGCAGATGGTTCCTTCTCGAAGATGTTGATTTCAAAAAGAATGTCATGTAACGACCATATAGTCTCAACCACTGCTCATTTCGAAATAAAGTAACACTTGGATTTTTACTATTTGATTTTTGAACTTACTTTTGTGGTGATGAATTACAAGAGTAATTTCCTAGTTACGTTTAATATGAAAGGAGAGATGAACATCATATTTATACTACTATATAATTTTTTTGAAAAGAAACTCTATTTTTTTATTGGCAAGCTTCAATCAAAGAAGGGATATTGAAATTGCATACTTTCGACTAAATTCCTTCTATTAGAATATAATCTCAAATCAAGTGACAAAGGAGCATAACAATATTAGTCCTAACATGAGATGAATGCATAATTTTACTCAATTATGGCAATGGTATCAAAAACAAAAAAGGAAGTACGAGAATTATGTGTGAGAAATGGTACCAAACTTTTGTTTCTACATGTTGAAGATGGCTCTATCTCATAAAGATAAGATTCTAATAATAATTTTATATATAAATATATCTTAAAGATACCCATGAAAAAACATTAAGAGTAAAATATGTGATCTTTCTTACAAAATCATTTCCAATACCATAGATTTCTTTGCTTCTAAAAGTAGTTGTCTTGGCCACTTTGTAGAATCTCTATAGCATGAGATTTGCCTATGTTTCATGTTCCCTATAAGTATTTCTCAAACATTATATTGTCACAAGAAATTTTGAGACATTTTATAGGAACTTGGGACCTTCATTTGTTTTCAACGTATATTTGTTTTTTAACAGCACCGATCAATTAGAATTCTATTTTGATCAGCTCATATATAAATAAGACTCATTCCTAGTTGTGAAACATCTTAATTTAGAAAGTAGGATAATAGATATTCTAAACAAGTATATCCTACTTGAAAAAAAAGAAATGTTTCTTTGAAGTGTAGGAATGTTTCATGTGCGTCAAATTAAGGAACAAGAGTTTTGTAGAATTCATATCTAGGTATAAAAATTTACCTTTATGACTCTAAGGATATGAGAGGAAATATTCTTTTATGGTTTGTATATGAATAATTGTTGAAGAGTAGAGTGGTAAATTAGAACTAGGTTAAACTTAATTATTTATCTTCCTATATTCCTTCAATATTCAAGTCATTGAATTCTTCCTAATGTTTCTCATGATCATCTTGGGTGTGACGGGATTTGGTGATATGTGCAAGAGATTGTTCAAAGTTTGGCTCTAGTGCTTTCTCTTCATCTATTGCAATCCATGGCCTCATGATTCTACTGAATGTTGAGCAAAGTTTCATAATGACTATGTATTTTCTTTCTTCTAGAAAATTTCTAAGCATATTCAAGCTTTTCTACTAGTCTAGAGCTCTTTCACATTAATTGAGTTTTTGAAACACAACTTCTCTAAACAAAATTCACTAAAAATAAATTAGAACCATTCTTCGTGTACTTAGGATCTTGTTTATACTAATACTTTGCTATCATAAAGTTGTCTCTTCCATAGGGGAATTTCTCTTCTTTGTGAGATATTATACAATCAAAATTCCAATCCATTTAGCATCTCCCAATAGACAATTATGTCCAAAATATCATGGAATTTAATTGCTTAAATATAGGTCACTAAAATATCAATCCAAGAGGTTGTTAACCTTGTGATATGCAAACAACATATATGAAAAATCATACTACACCTATGAAAAATCTTATTGGTACAATCTAAGGAGTTAATATGGATCCCTGAAGCTAAGGATAACCATTACTGAGGCTAAGGATTACATAGTTAACTCTATGATGCAAGAAACACCTATAATCCTAATAAGCATTGAATCAAGAGGCTTTCAATCAAGTTGAGAGAATCTACATAATCATAAATAGAGGTCGAAGAACCATATAGTTCTCTTAACATTACTTATTCATATGTCACCTAAACATTTAGTAACAAATGACATATAACACAATGAGAAAGCATGAATGAAATTTAAGTAACTTAGAGGGTTGAAAGTAACAATGGTTGATTTCATAACATAGTGAAGTAATTAATATTTACACTAAAGTGCAACACTACACTAACTAACGAATGCCCTTTTGACACAGCAGACCATAGGGGTGTTCAAATGAAACATTAACACACACAACATAAAACTGAAATCCACACTATAAATATGCACAAAAAATATCAAAAATAATCCATTAATAAATAAAATATTTATAGGAGAACTATTGTCCTAATCATTGGCCTCTCATTCTGCACTCTCACTCACTTACTTTCATGCCTCATGGGCTTACCTGCATTTATACAAGCAGACTTGAACCCAAAGTAGGTTCTAGATCCTAAAAAAACTCCCATAATATCTCTCATGATCCATAAAAGCTTTCATCTAATCCCTTCTCTCTACATAATAGCTAACTAACCGTCCAATCTCTCAAGTCTTCCAAAATAATCTTGAACCTTCTCCTATTTACAATAATTATAATTCTGTCTTAAAGTAATAGGAAAATACAATAAATAATTAAATTCTAACTTAGTAAACTAACACCCTTGGTAAACATGTAACCCTAGGTTAGGTGCACCTGCATTAGACTCCCTAGGTAAAATAAATTTCATGGTATCCTGACCATATGTCTTTCTAAGTTGACAAAACTCCTCCTGGATCCAAAACTTTAGTTTGTTATTGATGATGTAATTTGTTATCTTGTTGATGTTGTTTGGTTGTCTTTTCCCATATTCCAGGCTTCCAAACTTTATGCTGCAATTCGCCTCCTACTTTTTTGATATATACTCGTGTAGTCAAGTGTATCATTTTTTTTCCTTCTGCTTCATCTCACAATATCTTGGTTTATGGGATTTTTCCATGAGTTTCCTTAATTATTCAATTTCAACGTCGAATCTAGTTTTGAGGTGGAATTTACTGTTACTAGTTTGGAATATCAATTCATCATCATCATATTTTATCTCAAGTTCCACATTTTTGTTTCTTGAATGTTTCTCTTCTTTATCTACAACTTGATTATATTCAAATTCCATCAACATATTCTCTAGCAATTGTAGTTCTTCTTCACATTTCATCAGCATTTTAGAGTCTCTTTTAGAAAGTATTTCAATAAATTGGACTCCATCCCTACATGAAACAAAATTAGTTTCACGTCCATCATCAGCAACACGTTCGGCATCCACACACCAATTGTCATATTTAAAACTAACATAATTGATATCTTCCTCCCACGATTCAGTCATCATATGGGGATGTTATAAATAGTTTGTGGCACTATCTGTGGGAATCGAACCCACATTCATATCATCATCATCGTAACCAAGAATTGGTACTTGTTCTTATTCACAAATACATGCATTCATCTCAGTTATCTGGAGCATGTTAGGTGCAGGAATTACGCTTAAGCAAACTCCTCAAGTGCAAGCAGCCGCATGCACTAGTCTAGGAAAGAGCTTCCTGCATGATCTGAGTGAAAGATAATTGAAACAAGGATTGAGAGTAAAGAAAATGTGAGAAAGGAATTTCATAAATGAAATAAACTAAGCTAACTCCCAAAGCCACGGATCAGTTTCGCACTTTAACTACAAAAGAGATTTAAATCAGAATTTCAAAAATAAATATCAGAACTGTCACACCACATAGTTGTAAAAGGAAATATTCACACTGCCCTTTTGAATAACAAAAGTACAAGGGGTAGGCAAGCTGGCTTGGCTGGGCCCTAGCCAACCATCTCGTTTCCCGTCTAAGAAACGAAAAGGCTCAACACTCAAATATGCATCAAAGATAAATTAAACAATGTGTATGAAAATCATGGTAGGTTTCTTGTATTACTTGATTCAGCAAATGTACATAACAATGCAAGTCTAGTCCCAGAGCTGAGGCGATACCAATATTACATGAAAATGAAATTACAGCCAATGGTTCACTAGATAGTCCTACCTATGATATATATCTTTTACATCCTTTAGGCCTTAGCCGTTTTCCACTAATTACAAACATTTTCTTATTTAGGCCTTTTGGCCAAATAGACTAACAACCGAAATTACAAAATCTTCCAGCAGTTATATTGGAACATGTATCTCGCTTGGTTGTAGAGTAACTTTGGAAAACATTCCCTGATTGCGCAGCACCAGTATCCTTCTTCAGTTCATCAGCAACCAAACTCAGAGTCAAGGATCAATCTCATCCACATGGAAATATTTGGCTCACGAAAATCTCAGACAATCCTCATGGCAATGCAGGAATTTACCTGCACTAGTCATACTTACTCACAATTAATACTAATTTCACCAATTACTTCTAGGAAATTAACATAAGTTACAAGAGGTATGTAATAGGCATGAAATCTGTATAAAAATGATTAATAAATCACTTTAACAAATCTTAATGTAAAATATGAAGCATGTGCAGGAATAGGTAGTTATCTTGGACTAGTGCAGGAAAGAGAGGTTTATGTTGAGATAAAATAGAGGCTAAAATGGGGTAGAAAATAGGGCAATTTGGGTCACAAACATCCTCCCATCCCTAAGTTTTTGTGTGTCCTCACACAACGTTTTACCTTCTGCAAAAATTCGTCAAAAATGAATGCCCAACTCCTCAATCCTAAACTTCAATTTTTATTCCTCCTTTCACTATCTTCGTCTTTTTGTCTAGGGCTCTTCGCAACTACTTAGTCACCTTCTTGAGGGTTTTGTAGAATTTGGAGGCATGATACTTTCATACCTTGTTGTATCTACCATTTTACCACTGCAAGTAACTCCACCTCGCTCTACGTCTGCCAACTCTACTCCTTCATGACCTAGTTCAAAGCCCCTAGGTCATGAACTTACAACTCCAAATCTACTATTTAGTTGTTGAGGTAGAGAGTGGAGGGTGTCATCCTAAGATCTTCAAGTGTGAATGTCTTCTTTGCAGTAGACTTGAGATAGGTCCCATCGTCGTCAAGGTTAAGGCTGTCAAATGTCTGCATTATGACATCGTCGAGGGCTTCTGCACTCGAGGTTTTCTTGTCACCAAGGGTTTTTATGCCCTCCACAACCTTTGTGCCAAGGGTTTCAGTACCTTGTGCACTCAACTCGTCAGGGATCTTAACACCCTGTTATTCCAGTTCCTAAGGGGATTTAGCACCCTGTCTTTCCAAATCAGTAGGAGTTTCAGTTCCTCGTTCTTCTACAACAGTAGGGACTTTAGTACCCTGTCCTTCTAAAACTGCAGGGGCTTTAGTACCCTGTCCTTCTAAAAAAATAGGGGCTTTAGTACCCCGTTTCTTGAAATCATTGAAGGTTTCCATGTCTGGTTCACTAAAATTATCAAGGGTCTCTACATGCTATTCCCCTTCATCCTCATGACCCTCTGCTTGGACTTCACCAGTACTCGGTGTCATCTTCCCTTTCCTTAATCTGCTGACAGAGGTTGACAACAATACGTTGTCCTCCACATTATCTTCATCTTCCATGGTGTGTTCTACTGCATCTGCAAGCACCGAGAAATTATGATCTATAGGGGAAACTTGGGGTGATTCGTTGATTATGATCAGAGAGCTTGACTGGTTCATCCCTTGAGAGATGGTCTTCCTCCTCACTGAGGTTCTGGTCTTTCTCTTATTAGCCACAGGTGGAGTATTTTCAACAGTCTTATTCTCTGGTTGCACTGGTGGACTTTCATCTTGTTGCTTGGCAGGAGACAATGTCTCTGCTTTCCTCTTCTTACTTGTACTCATGCTAGTAGGCTTCTTTGCGCCCCTCGCTCGAAATTCTTTCAGAAATTCTCCACAAGTTGCTCTCTTTTATTCCAACTTCTTCTTAACTAGAATCATGATAAGCCCATGATGGTATAGCTTGGTTGCAACTTGGCTTGCATTTCAACTCTGAATGCCTTTTGCCATCTTCTCAAGACTCCTCAACAAGTAGTAATGGAAATTAATCAATTTTCCCAACTTGAAGTGTAACAACAACTGAAGGTCATATACAAGTGCCAATGTATAACATCCCTCCCTAGCTATGAATTTTTGAAATATAAACAATAGGTCTCACCACTTCCCGACCATGGCACTTTGTGGAAATCCCTTCCTCCAATTGACCTTAATCTTCTTGTCAACTACGAATGGGTACCATCATTTCTTCGCGAGCCGCTTCATTTTAAACCAGTGTTGTCCTATAAGTAGCAAACTTGTGGCTTGTGCAATAGACTCCTCTATAAGTTTGAACTTCAACTATCCGACCCTGACTTGGCCTCCTTTGAATTTCCTTGCGAACTCTAGTACTACAACCATGTCCAACCCATCAAACTTCTGAACGAATGGCAGGAACCCATATTATTGCAATAGTGCAAGATTGTTCCTGTACTATGTGGTTTTCTCAATCTCTTGCAAAGACAACGGCTCACTCCTTACAGGGACCATTTCAAACTGCACTTCACCCTTTTTTATCACACCCTCAAAAGAATTTCTGTGAGTGACTCCAACATTTGCTGAGAGCTTTATTCCAGAGGTTCATTTCCCTCTATCTTTTCAGACCCACTCACTCGGTTATGATGGAACATCCCTTCATATCAGGTGTATATTTGTGTCATCTTGCTACAGGTGAATCATAACGATAGGGTGCAATGGAGGTGTAGGCGGCGGTGCAACGGTTACAATGATCAGATTACAGGTAAGGTAATAATGGACAAGTAATCAAAAATTATTTCAAGGGTGAATATAGGCTATCGAACAACAGTACTATCCCATACTCAGCATCATAATTTAATCAAGACATACTTCAATGCTTATTAAAAAGATTAGATTTCAAAACTCTATACACCTTGCACATTAAAGATTTTTCCTAGGGTATTAAATAATGAAATAGAGTATCAATTAAAAAATGAAATGCTATGATATAGTAGTACACATGTATAGGAAAGTACAGATCCATAAATATCCTTGATGAAGCACTCGAGGATGGTGTGAATTTTACGTGCTTTCATAGTTAGTTGTGTTACTACACTAAACCTTCTTGCACTATGCTATGATTGCAGTGCATTGTGCTTTCAATGCGCATATCGCACTAGAGACTTTTACCAAAATAGAGAATTTGATAGAACATGCTTCCGTAGCTGGACTTAAAAAAGCATTCCTCAGTATACAAGAAAAATGTATTCTCCATCCTTTGGTGTTTCACAAGCATGCCTTTTGGATTTACTGCATCAAATTCTGCAATCAATTTACAAGGGAATAAAGAAGTGGGAAGGGGGTAATAATTTTGGAATGGGAAGGAGTATTATAGCAGGGACTCCAGAAACAATATCACCAAGAGGGATAAACAAAATGGGATGTGGAAAAAAATCAATGGAAAAGAGGGATTTTAAGAGATCGAACAAGGGTAGTTTCTTAGAAGAAAGAGGAAGGTAATTCATTGGGGCTTTTAGAAAATAAACTAGTGGGAATTTTCAAAATGGGAGATAGAAGAAAGACAACATTTTTACCTTGAAATTTGCCTGCACTGGTGCAGGAAAAAATAACTGCAGCGGGAAGTAAGTGTTTACTTGAAATAAAAATGTCCATGCTAGTTATCCCAAACTTGGGTAAGTGCTCGGTTTTGTGAACCTGCTTCTTCTTGGTGGTAGCGAGCATATCTAAAAACCAAGTTACATTCCCTTTTTATTAAAATTTCAATCTTCCTACCAACATGCTGTTTTTCAAGTTGATCCTTCTGCAATTATGTCAGTCAACTGATTTTCATAATTACAGGAATTTCTTTTTTCTTTTTATACTTTTTATTTTTGTCATTTTTTCTTTTTATTTTTCTTTTATTATTTTTTCAATAAGGATAAGAAGGAATCAAATCTTCAAGAGGTTTGTGTTACCACCTACCAACTCCTTTTCAAATGTCTGTTGGACTTGCTGCATAAAATCTCGTTTAGTAAGGGGATGAAAATATACCTTCAATCTATGCTTGTTTACCAGGAACACAGAATTCCATCCATCAATAGTTTTGATTTCTACCACTCCATTTTCAAACACTTTGACCATCTCATAGGGTCCCATCCATCGTGTATGGAATTTTCCTTTAAAATATTTGAATCTCATATCGTAAAGGAGTACTCAATCACCTCGTTGGAACTACTTCTTCTGAATGGACTTGTCATGCCACTTCTCACACTGTTGTTGAACCAAGATGTTCTATTGAACTGCAGTATTGAAAGTCTTGATCTGGAATTCTATCGACAAGAGGACTTGTTTTCCTTAAACCAGCTCATATGGTGTGTGTCCTTTGCTGTTTCTCCAAGTTATTCAATAGGCCCGTAATGCTTTAGGTAATTTCTTAGCCCAATCCTTTCTGTGCATGTCTATTATCTTTGTCAGGATGGACTCAATCACCTTATTCATGGACTCCACTTGACCATTTGCTTGTGGGTGATAAATCTAGATTTCCTATGTCGTATTTTGTACTGCTCCATCACACCCTATAGCAGATTAGAAATAAACTATGGTCCATTGTCAGAAACAATTTCTCTAGGCACACCAAATCTAGTAAAGGTTTTGGTAAAAAGAAATTCAACAACAACTCTTTATGTAGTGAAAGAAACAGCTTTAGCTTCTACCCATTTTGTAACAAAATCTATACAAACCAAAATGTGATTTTTATTCGATGATGCTGGATTTATTGGATGTACAAAATCAATGGCCCATTTTTCAAAAGGCTCAATCATAACCTGAGTAAATAAAGGCATTTCATTGGTTTGATTAGGTTGGACAACTCGCTGACAACTGTCACATCGCTTGACATATTATTTGGCATCTTTGAACAAAGAAGGCCAAAAATAGCCAGCTTGTAACACTATATATGTAGTTCTCTTATTAGCAAAGTGACCTCCACAAGGTTCATCATGGGTAGATTTTAAAATATCAAACACTTCTTCCTCTCTTACAGATCTACAGATAATGAGATTTGCTCCGGTGTAAAAGAGGTCTCCGTGGATCCAGGAATATGCAGCACTTTTCTGAATGATATTCCGCTTTCCATGAGTGGATAAGTGAGGTTGTAATTTTACAGTGACTAAATAGTTAGCTATGTCAGCAAACCATGGGGATTTTGTTGACACAAGAAAAAGATTTTCATCAGGAAAATCATCATCAAGAGGAATTGCTTCACTAGGATTATTTAATCTTGAAAGGTAATGAGCTACTACATTTGATTTTCTTGGTCTATCAACAATAGTAATATTAAATTCCAGTAACAATAGCAACCACCTAGTCACTCTACCACTAATTAATGGTTTATTCATCAAATATCTTATTACGGAATCGTCAATATGTACAAAGACTTCATATCCTTTAATATAATGTCTGAATTTATTAATAGAAAAAATTATAGCTAAAAACACTTTCTCAGTAACCGTATAATTGAGTTCAGAGGGTGACAAGTTTTTACTAATGAAATAAATAACATAAGATTGTTTGTCTTCTTCTTGTGCTCAATATGTGCCAATAATAGTATCTGAGGCATCAAAGGAAATATGGAATGGCTAGGACCAATTTGGTCCTCTCAAAACTGGTGCCTGGATTAATTTTTCCTTCAATGTCTCAACGGAATATTGGCAAGCTGTGGACCAAGAAAACTAACTATCTTTAGCCAAAAGTTAGAAAAGGGGGTAGCTATCCTTGAGAAATTCTCAATGAATCTCCTATAGTAGCCCGCATATCCTAGAAAACCTCTCACTTCCCTTTGAGTTTTGGGTATAGGAAGACTGAAAATGACTTCTATTTTTGCAGGGTCAACCTAGATACCTTTTCATAAATAAGATGGAAATAACCACTCCCGCTTGCACATTAATCTACATTTCTTATCACTCAAGGCGAGATCAGTTTATTGGTAGCAAAGAGGCACTTTTTCTAGATTCTTGGGGGCTTCTTGAAATGAATCACCAGACACAAAGAAATTGTCCATATAGATTTCTACGTACTCAAGGTTAGAGAAAATGGCCAAAACTGCCCTTTGACAAGTAGTTGGGGCATTACATAGCCCAAAGGGAGGTACCTGGTAAGCGAATGTACCCCATGGACATGTAAAATTGGTTTTGTCTTGATCCTCAGGTGCTATCTGTATCTAGTTATATCCTCTAAAGCGTCTAGAAAAGAAAAGTTCTTCTTACAAGCAAGGTTATCGAGTACCTAATCGATGGAAGGAAGGGGGCCGTAATCTTTGAGAGTGGATTTATTCAATTCTCTGTAGTCAATACAAATGCACCATCTCCCATCTTTCTTTGGGACTAATACTAATGGAGAGACCCACTCGTTGTCAGAAATGGAATAGATAAAATCAACATCTAAGAGTTTTTGCAATTCTTCCTTTACAACGTCTCTTAGAGCTAGTTTTATTCACCATTGGGTTTGTCAGACAGGTCGGGGTCCATCCTAAATATAGATATGGTGTGTACAAATTTTAGGAGGGAGGAATTTCATATCTTCATAACCCCATGCAAAGGCATTGAGATGGTTTCACATCAAATTCACAAGCTACTCTTGCTGAGAAGGATCCAAGTCTGAACTGATATACAAGAATTTTCCTAAACTAATCTCAACAAGAGTAGTATCAGGCTCAAGAGTACACAAAGGTGTCACTAGAGATGGTGGTGATGGAGGTAGAGAGTCATATCTTTCCTGAAAATGTAGACTAAAAATCCGACTCAATGACTCGAAATTAGGCATGGTGTCTAGATCGTTCAGGAAGTCTTGAATCTCACCCTCTTATGAGGACTCACCATTCTGGTGTATCAAGGAAATAGGTTGAGTCTCCTCATAAGTAATGTAGTCTAACCGTAAAGTGTCTGGGATCTCCTGAATGGATCTAGCAGGTGGATATAAGGTGACCTTAATCCGGAATCTCCATGGGAAATAAACATTTCACCAGAATGACATCCAATGTAAGAATCGGTCGTAGCAGGCCATGGCCGTTCCAAGATCAAGGGATTCCCTCCCACAAGGTTCTTTGGCTGAAGCACAATGAAATCTACAGGACATTCCCAAGAATCTAGGGAAACGACCACATCATCCAACACCTCTTTTGACTTGATTTTAAATCTATCCGCCAGTTCAAGCAGAGTGGGAGTAGGATGAATATGGACCAATCCAAGTTGATCCATGGTTTTCTTGGTCATAGCATTAATGGTTGTGCCTAGGTCTATAAGTACATTGGAGACAAGTACATCACCTATCTGAATAGAGACAATAGGGTTTTCAGGGTCGGTACTTTTTTCCATGTGCATATGTCTTGTCATCAACTCTGCTGCTCTAGCAACAAACTGAATAGTTTGAGGTTCTAATATTCTCCTTCCTGGCTTCTTGAGACAGAGTTCCCTAATGATTTTTGTACAAATGGGGATCTCTTTGATAGCTTGGAGCAAAGGTACCCTTATGAAAAGGTTTCTAAGCTTAGAAGCGATGCTAGACTTAGGAACGAGGTCTTTCTTCTCCATAACTAACCTCTCCAGATAGGGAGGTCAGTTGGAAGAGGATGAAAAGGGCTCAAAATGTATAGTGATAGGCTAAATGGTGTAATCTTTTTTAGAAAGGTCAAGAGTTTCCTCCTCTCCTTTCTCATTGATAATCAACATATGCCGCTTTTGATTTTATGAGGTTACTACCTTCCTTGATCTCAATTGGAGATCATTGACTCCAACTAGCATAGTCTAATATCTGGATGAAGAATGCACGTTCATAGAATGGATCATTTGTACCTCTTTATTATTGGGTTTGGGTAAAGGTTGAGCAAGCAGTTGAGAAGGTCGAAATGGTGGAGGTAAAGATAATGATGGAATAGGTTGGCTCAATTGAGGTAATGATGGTTGAGGAATTGAGTAAGGTGCATATGTAGAAGTATATGATTGCAAAGGTACAGGATAGGAATGATGTGAATGATGTGAATGGTTTAGCCCTCTACATCCTTGTTGCCAAGATTGGGAGGGTTGTCCATATTGATATTGATTCCCATGTTGCCAATATTGAGAGTGACGAATGTTAGGATAGGAATATGAGTGTGCATTATAACCAAAAAAATGTAGTGGAGGCTTAGGAACCATACCTGCACTTACCTGAGGCCAGTTTCTTTGTGCTCCCATAGCATACAATGATTCAACTTTAGGTTGTCCCCCTTCAAGTACAGCTTTTAGCACAAGTATGGAGGGACATTTTCTGTAGCATGGTTATCTGCACAAATTCCACATTTATCACTTTCTTTAATATTGAGAGAACATTCTCTTAAAGGATGCTTTATTCTACATTTAAGATAGATAATAAATGATATCTCTTGCTCTTCTACAAGTTTTTGCTGAAACTTCAAAGAGTATATTTATTTACTAACAGTATTCATTATTTCAATTTTCATATTGTCCATTTTGTTTTCTAATCCAATAATCATAGCATCAGTAGATTCAGTTTTCCTGTTTCTATTCCGAATTCCTTTACCAGATCTATATTGGTTCCTGGAGAATTTACTTCACAAGTCACAGACCTGATCAAATGTTTTTTGAGCAGTATCCCCTTTTCCTAACAGATTTAAATTATTTCTAGCATCATCAGTAAGCCCATGTAGGAGCAAGGTTCTAATGGTACTTAGACCAAATTTTCTCTTTGACCTCTGGAGGATGTACAAGAATCTCTCCAAGTAGTCCTCTGGCATTTCATCATCATTTTGCACAATAGTAAAGATTTCATCTTGAATATCTCTAGTTTTACAATATTCCTGATATTTTGATAAGAAAACTCTCTTCATTTGCTCCCAAGAATTTATAGTGTTTCCTCCTAGTCCTATGAACCAACGGAGTGCTATGTCCTTGAGAGTTGCAGGAAACAACTTTAACTTCTGGGAATCATATGACTAATCATAACTTCTACAAAAAATATCAAACTCAAATAAGGAAGAGCCTAGATCATCATGTACCTTACCATAGAAATGAGGAATAGCTGATGGTGAAATATTTTTCATTTTCACTTGTATATTAGGATTTAGAATCGAGAATCCGAAAGTGGATTGTTCCTCATTTACCTTATTTTCACCACTTCCTTCTGCATGGTCTTCCATATCTTCCATTTTTGTTCTTCCACACAACCACTCTCAACAGGCTGATAAGGTTGACTATCGATTCCAATAGTCCCCTTCTTCCCCTTTATGCATTGTGTCACACCTAGACCACTGCTCCCAGAGCCTAGGTGGGTTGGTCCTCCGTGATGAGTTTGAGTTTGTGTGGACTTTATGCCTGCAAAAGAAGGCCCAATATGAGTGTTGGTTTAATATTTTTGAGTATTTATTTAGCCCCTAGTGGGCTTCAGGCCCCTACCTCTTTTAGGCATTCATTTCATAAAGCGTCAAAATGAAATCCATATAAAAACTGCAATTTTCAATAAATAAATCAACACTTATAAATTACTTCAAACAACAGAAGCACATTGTAGGAAAAAATAATAGCAGACGTACCCCTATTGCAGAAAATGGAAAATTCTTACCAATTCAAATTGCCTCCCCGGCAACGGCACCAAAATGTTGGGTGCAGGAATTGCGCTTAAGCAAACTCCTCAACACTTAATTGTCAACCCGGGGGTTTTGTAAAATTAGAGACGAAGCACAGGAAATGAGAGAAGTGGTAGAACTTTTCTTGTTCCAAATCCTACTTCTTAAAGGAAATGCTTGCAGAATGAGATAGAAAACAATTGTAAAGGCAATTGACACCAAAGAAACTCTAGTGCTGGAATGTAAAAGAACAATTTGCAAGTAAATCAAGTAAAGGAGTTTTCACACAACTAAAACAATCTTAAATGCTGGAATGAAATGCTATGTTCATCTTCAGATGGATGGCTAACAGTCTGACAAGTGGGCCCTTGTAGAGATCTATTTTCCTCTTGTTATTCCTTCTACAAAAACATCATGTTCTTGCACTGTTGCAATCTGCTTGCACTAAGTGTAGGTGTAGTGTCTCTGTGTAAAAGTATATTTGACCTCCCTTACTGAAGATTTATGTCTTAGTGATGGTGCTCTAAGCTTCAGGGCTTAGAGACCTCTATTTCTATGACAAGAGACTAGCTCTTGCATCCATGCATATTTTCCTTCACCCAGTTTCCAACTTACTTTTGAAAGGACTAAAAGTTGTGCTAAAAAAGAATTGCAACTACAAATGAAATCCTGAAGTAAATTATTTGTGGAAAATAAATTCTTTAATTAATTAAATCCTTCAAAGGAAGTAAACTTCATGAAATGAAAGCAACTCAAAGGAATCAAGACAGTAGTCTAAGTGATCTGCATGTGTCAACTAACTTTGGTAATCCACTCGAAGTGTTTTTGTTCTTTGTTCATAAGACATAAAATGCAAGTATAACATGTTTATGATAAATTCATGCAACTATTCTTAGATCTTCTAGAGATATACTTTTAATGCTGAAGATAATTACTGAAGTTAACAGTTCATTCGCTTGCAAAATAACCAGAAATAATATGCAGGAAAGTAATTCAATGTTTGTCACAAAATGAAGAACTGAACCAAACGTGCAGGCAACTGCATGCATTGGTGCAGGAAAGAGCTTCTTGCACGATCCGAGTGAAATCGAATTGAGAGAAGGATTGAAAGTAAATAAAATGTGAGAAACGAATTTCATAAACGAAATAAACTTAGATAACTCTGAAAGTCACGGATCCATTTCACACTTTAACTACAAAAGAGATTTAAATTAGAATTTCATAAATAAATATCAGAAGTGTCACACCATGCAACTGCAAAAGGAAATATTCACATTGTCTTTTTGAATAACAGAAGTACAAGGGGTAAACAAGCTGGGTTGGCTGGGCCCTAGCCAACCAGCTCATTTCCTCTCTATGAAATGAAAAGGCTCAACACTCAAATATGAATCAAAGATAAATTAAACACTGTGTATGAAAATCATGGTAGATTTCTTGTATTACTCGATTCAACAAATGTACATAACAATGTATGTCCAACCCCAAAGCTGAGTTGATACCTAGATTACATGAAAATGAAATTACAGTCGATGGTTCACTAGCTAGTCCTACCTATCATCTATATCTTATACATCCTTTTGGCCTTAGCCGTTTCCACTAATTACAGACATTTTCTTATTCAGCCCTTTCAGCTCAACAAAATAACAACTAAAATTACAAAATCGACCAAAAATTATAATGGAACATGTATCTCACTTTGTCATAGACTAACTTTGGAAACATTCGCTCATTGCACGCCACCATTATCCTTCTTCAGTTCATTAGCAACTAAACTCAGATTCAAGGATCAAACCCTTTTTCATGGAAAGATTTGATCACAGAAATCTCGGACAGTCCTCGTGGCAGTGCAGGAATCTACTTGCACTGGTCATACTTACTCATAATTAATACTAAGTTCATCAATTACTTCTAGGAATTTAACATAAGTTACAAGAGGTATGTAATTGGCATGAAATCCATATAAAAATGATTAATAAAGCACTTTAATAAATCTTAATGTAAAATATGAAGCATGTGTAGGAAAAGGTAGTTATCTTGAACCAGTGCAGGAAAGAGAGGTTTATATGCTGAGATAAAACAAAGGTTAAAATGGGGTAGAAAATAGGGCAATTTGGGACACCAACAGAGCATTTCCACTTCCCTTAACAAAACTTTAAACTTGTGCTTTTCTCTTCTTGCAAACAACTCCTTAATTGGCCATCTAGATGTCCTCTTCATTATCCATCCATGTTTCAGATTTTTTAGAAGTTCAATAAACATGCCAAGTCATGCTTTCAGCTCAATGATCTATTTCTTGTACTCTTCATCTCTTACGCCAATTGCTATGCTATTGTTGTGGCTTTTCATTCTGCAAATGACTTTTCATAGTCATCTTCATCTTCTCCATCATGTTCACAATCACATACACTCTCCACTTAATTAAATGTTCATTATCACTTACACTATTAATTTAATTAAATAGATATTTGAACCCATATGCAAATTAAAATACCTTAACTTACACTATTCATTTAATTAAATAGATATTTGAACCCATATGCAAATTAAAATACCTTAAAAATTTGTTGATGGTATATATACACTATTCATGATTTTTTTATAAGCCATGTGCATATACCATTTCATACATTACCATAATTACAATCTGTGAATGCATCTTAAACCCGCACATGGTTTTATGAAACCATATATCACCCATTTGAAACCATGCGCAACAACAACACCAATTTCCCTTTACTTTTACTATTTATTTTCACATTTACCTTTACTATTTACTATTGAATATTAATATGTTCACCCGATGTAAAGATGAATACCAAAGTATACTGCAATATAAATCTGCAGGCTCACTTATAGAAATTTTAAATTATCAAATTTTATATAAATCTGGTAAATGGATTTTTTGAGCGACGTGCAAAGTACTTAGTTAATTTCAAAAAGAATTTATTTTTTTATTTGTTTGGTCGCATGTCAACTATTCAATAGCAACTTTTCTACCTTTCACACAAGAACTTTTCACCTCTCCTAGTGAATTTCCAACGATATGACATGATGGCTCTCTTCACAGCTTCTGTCATAACTCTTTGACCAATGAGGACCAAAGAAATGATGGCAACAGTCTAAAATAATCAAACATTCTTACCCGTGATTAACATATTTATATGTGCAGGCTTCCCAAATATTCCAATGTCCGTTCTCACCCATGATCAACATATTCATACGTGCAGGCTTTCCAAATATTCCAAAATCGGTTCACATAAAATCTCATTCTAGCAAATGAGATGATACGACCCCTTCAACAAATTGAACTTGGACTCCACAATTCAGCTTCAGAGATCTTCCATCCAAATAATCACGAACCTATGGAAGATCTCGTCCTGTAGTTAGCAATTAGATATTTAGATTATATATATATATATATATATAATTTATGCCCAAACAGTGAAGAAATTCCATCTCCTTTAGAGTTGAAGGAAAACCAAGCTAGTATTTGGATATTATTTTCTTCACGAAATTTTCCAATTCCATTATTAACAAAGCATAATTGGATTGAACTCATGGAATATGTAAGGTGACATAATTTTGCGACTACAAATAAAATGATGCATTCACTTATCGTCTCTAAACTTTCAGGGATCGATGCAGAACTACAAGAGATAGTAATAGTTGTTGGAGCTTTGATATTCATTGGGAGACCGAGACATTCCTCTGAAATATAATTATTTTGATACCATATCTATGCGACATCCCCATAACTCTCTGTGACACTCAGCGATTTGACTGAGTCCCAAGGAGCAAAATGGGCTTAGGGGAGCAGCGACTTAGACAGAACATAACATAATAATAACCACCACCTAGTATTATATGCCATTGTCTTTTTTGTTGTAAAGCACAATTAAAAATATGTTTATTAATAATGAATTCATAGATCTGATACTTCGAATCAAGATCCTTCATAAAATTGAATTTTCCACTGCATAATCAAATTCGCCTTGTGACGTGATCTAAATGGCATTGATCTGAATTCATTCTACACAATCCATCCACAAGAAGAAATAATCATACGTTGTTACTGCATCAATTTGATAGTTTCTCCATGTGGCTTGATAATAAAGCAATGTCCACACATTGGCGCAACTCATCACAGGGCAATCCTTCACACAAACTTTCGCAATTTTCTACTCCATGGAATTAATCTAATGACAATATCAAAACAACAATCCACAAAAAGGCCTCAGCAAATTAATGAACATTGTCAGTTCTCATACCTCGATTTAATACCCAATCCACTTCACAAATTACTGCCCAGTCAAGGTTTGCTGCTCCATTAACATAACAATAACTTCTCCAATGGACCACTGTGTAGACTCGATGCTGGAGACTCAGGTCTTTCACTAGCTCATGACCCTCATTAATTTCAACAACAATACATGTAGCTCCATGCAGATCTTCCAATGGTACTCTTCAATAGTTGTACATACTCCATATCGAACTCTACACTCACTTAAGTAATACGATCCTCGCAAGCTTCACAAATTTTCTGGGCGAGGCTCTGATACAAAAAATGACGTAGGGGCCTGGAAATTAATGTTTAGGAGGCCCAACATAAACCAATTGAAATCCACATTATACATATGCACATCAAATCTCACGAATAATTCATTAAGAAATGAAATATTTATAGGAGAATTATTGGCCTAAACATTGGCCTCTCATTACTCAATCTCACTCACTTACTTTCATACTTCATGGGCTCACCTAGATTTATACAAGTGGATCTGAACCGAAGTAGGATTTAGATCCATAAAAACTCTCATCTAATCCTTTATGTGTAGATGATAGCTAACTAACCTTCCAATATCTCAACTCTTCCAAAACTCTGTAACCTTCTCCTATTTACAATAATTCTCATTCTCATTTAAAACTATAGGAAAATACATTAAATAAATAAATTCTAATTTAGTAAACTGTAAGTTAGATGCACATGCATCACCTTTGCATTCCCAAGCCAAGGGGCCCTGTTGGTTGAGAATACACTATGGAGGAAACTACAATTCTCTAACTCGCAATTAGGTTGTGCTTAAGACTATATTCATGATTTTGTTTCTAAGAGTCTGAGTTAAACGTAACAGAACAAAATTAATTTATGATCAACATAAGGTTTTGTTATTCTCTTTCATGAGTACTATAAACTTCTACATTTTTTCTCTTTTTACTACTTCTTTTTCTAGTGTACACATATCCTTCTCTCTATCTCTCTATATATATTTTCTTTCTCTGCATTGTTTCTCATAAGATTTTCATTTAGTACAACAAAGAGATCCACCATAACTAATCTACACTATTTCCATCGATCTTGGTGATTGAAATAGAACATGCATATAAACTAATTCCATGGATGGAGAATCATTATAGAGTTATCTTAAGAGATTGTCTTCATATCATTTCATTTTGATGTACAAAATATCCTACATTAGCAGTTGTTGACTTCTCTTTTCACCATAGTTTTGTCGCTTAATTTGGATGGTGATACATATGGCTAGATGATACCAAATTATGTTGATCTCAATATTAATAAGAAATAGATGATACACTCCTTCCTTGAGAAGATGTGGTTGACAAATCATGGAAGCCCTACCAAGATTATGTTTATTACATGAAATCCAATTGCAACTAGATCACAGAAAAATGTGAGATAGGGAAAGTTCTAAGATAAACATTGAAAAACATTCTTGGTAAAGCATCTCAAAGTTTCCAAAGGATTACATGATAACATTTTTGGAAATATTATTCGCAAAGAGATAAATATAGAGGTAAGAAGGTTGACAATAATTCGGTTGAGAGTGTAGTGAAACCCATCTATTGATTCAAAATGGTATCCCTCCCATTTCAATGCTTCTCCTTCAATATGTTTAAACCTCTTACAAGCCATTTTTATTACGCCTTGATATAGTCCCACGTATAGGGTTAGGGTCAATGGATTTTATAATTTTTCCTCTATGAATTATTATTTACTGATGCTAACATTCTTGAGTTAGGATTGGCCATTGATGTGTATTTCTTGAAACGTTTGATTATTTTTACTTCAAAAGTAATGTGATACTCGTATATCTATAATATCTCCATCCTATTTGCTTTTTTTTTGTTCACGTGTCTTTTTAAAATGTAATTTTTTTTCATGCACTTCTCTATCCCCCTGTATCATTTCACATTGATGAACCAAAATCCTTTTGTCCCCATTACCCTGCTAGCCTTCCATGTGTAGGATCAATGAAGCATTTATCATGGGAATTGAAGTGCTTTCCTAATAGTTAAATCCCTAAGTTCCCACTAGTTTTGTACCTCTATGGTCAACAATTTTGGAGAGCAAACACTCCTATTTTTCATGCACTTTTCTAATTCCTTGATAACTCCATTGCATTTCCCTAGAACATGGTGCTGTGACTTCTCTTGTACCCTCTAACATGTCAATAATGTGATACCAACCTCCATCTCATGATCTCATGCGACATGATTACATTCCATATCCATGGTGTAATATTTCCTAGAATTTTTCACCATAAAGGATAGCATTGCAGACCTTGCCTTGACTAGGTAACCAAGGGACAACAAGTTATGATGATGGCATGGCACAACCCAATCCACATTCATCTCGGACATATTCGATGCATAAGGTGATTCATTGAGGCATGAACAAATCCATAAATGCGCCAAGGGATATGGTGACCATAATCATCACATATACAACTATGGGAAATCATGTAATCAAATCGGTCTACCAATCACAACAAACAATTCAAATCAGTTAAGAGGGTTAAATATTCTATATATTCTTAGGTAAAGAAATTATGGAAATATATATAGATATTACAAGATTCAAGTGATAACTTAGTCATAAAGAAATATCTAGAACATATAAATCTTCCTCAATATTTCATTTCTTCTCATTTCAAAGTTCACAAGTAGTTGAAAGTTTACCCATCAATAATGCCACCTTGACTACATCCATAATTTCCCCCCCAAGTTTTGAGTCCATTATAAATAGGTCAAACTCAATCAAATTTTTCTATCAGTATACCTAAGAATAAGCTTAAATGGTTGTGATGCTAATTGGAAAGATAAGAAGAAAATAGAAGAATTAAAAGATCAAGTAAGATATGGGAGATTACCACCTCAACTTAAGATAGAAGCTCCACCCTTGTGCCTAAAAGGAGAGGTGTGACAAATATTTTTCTCTAGTACTTAAGAAAAATCCTTTTCTTTAAGAAAAGGTTCACTATTTATGATATTAACACATAGTTCACAGTGAAAGCTACGTGCATTAAAGAATCAATCTCCTCACTCAGACAACCATGGAAGGAGTGATAGTTATATTCCCCAAGCCTTAGGATTTCTAAGAAACCATCACTAAAAAAACATATTTTTTGAGTAGAAAAATATACACAATTTTAGAACTTTCTATTGCATATCCCTTAGATTTTCTATCTTAGGTCCCTCTCTAATTATAAAATTTCATGTCGAGTTGAAACTATAACATTTTCTATTGAATAGGTTCTAAAAACAAAAAATTATCTCAAACATCACACTAGGTAAGAAAGAATGTCAAATGATAATGAATTTGAATCATCAACTTGAGAAAGAGAAAGAGATAAGAGAAAGAAAGAGGAGATTAGGATGTTTGCAAAAGAGAGAGGATGTACAGAGGAACATATGAGTGTAATAATGAAAGAGGTCACTAAAGAGAGAGAGACTTTTGTAATACTATATATATACCTCTCGTCATTAATGAGTGACTAGGAAATTACACGAGAATAATATTTTGTAAGAACTAATTTTCCTTTATTGTTAATACATATGAATTATTTCCTGGCCAAGTATTATATAGGAGAATATTGTTTGTTTCTTGGAGTACCTCTTAAGCATTGATTTTCCTTCTACAACTTATATAACATTCATTTTTCTAATATTAGGTTAAATTTTCCATCTTCCATTTTGTGAGATTTGTATACTACCTATTATGGAGAGGCAAATATTCATTTCAAGGAGCATAGATTATATATATTTAATTGAGTTTGAAGTTAGTCAAAATATCTTTTAACATGGCTTCATCTTTTTCATATAAGGAATAATTAGAACTATGGACTTAATGGAATTTTCATGTTGAGAATATGCATCCTAAGAGACTATTCCTTTTCATTAGCATGTTAGATTATCATTGTATTGCTTTATTAACCTAGTACAAATTCACTCTTCTTCTTTTCAATCAACATAGAGTAATTTGTATTTATCCAATTAAAATCCATTTCTAAATTTATAGTTTAGCATATACGGAGTGATCGTATATAGTACAACCCTATTTTTCTTCACTTCTTTATAGGTTAGAGTTTGAATAGTGATTTAGTATATCTTGACTAATCTTGTTTGATGAATTATAATTTATTTCTTAATAGTTTGTAGAGTAGTGTTTTGTCGATTCCAATTAATCATTTTTCATTTTAAATGTTCAATTGGATTCAAGTATCTCAAATAACATAAATTGTAATTGAGCCTCTCTCTTATGTTGGATATTTAACATTTTCTACCTCTATGAGGTGCAACTTCCTTACATAATTGAAAAGGACGTTTCACCAAGTTCATAAGCATTTCATATTTTATAGTTTTAAATTTATGAATAATAAACTTTATAGTTTTTAGGGACTCAGAACATGCTTATGATTAGGTATTTAATGTTGTTACGTAGCTAATCCTCGGGATTAACCTTACGTCAGTTTGGGTAGTTATTGGAGTCCAAGAACTCTGGGGAACTAATTCAACTATTTCCTATATGTATGTATATGTACAACATGTACATAATTCTTTGAGATCATTTAATATACAGTTTATTTGGTTTTGAGTTGGATTGTCTTACAGTGGTATCAAAGCGGGTTGCTCATCCACGTGTTGATTGAGATGCGCCACTAGTTTTGTGGCCTGAGAGAATGTATGTCTAGTTGAGACAGAAGTGTGCTTGGTAGACCATACTCACCGGTCCATATTTGTAGTTGGGGAAAGGTTTACGGATTGATTCCCTGACGAGGGAATGAGATAGATCATTTAATATATAGTTTATTTGGTTTCGTAATATTTCATGCTAACAAGAAGAGCTTCAACACAACAGTTAGTACAAATATTCTGAACACTCGCATTTTCTGGCACTCAACAATTTTATAGCTTGCAACTTATAGACTATCTTACCACAACACTTAGAGCGGCTTAATCGCACAAGTATCGAAAGTGAAGATAACATACAAACCTTTTAAACTAATGTAAAAAATCCTTATTGGGAGAAAAGGACTACGTTCTGATAGTATAAAAACAGAGCTGCAGCACCGAAAAATAAATGATGTCATTCAGATTTCTATTTCACTCTTCCCCTGCTTGGTATGTTATTTAACTTTAATCTAGACTTCATAATTTTGTTTAAGGCATGAATGATACGATTGTCATCATATATCACGACTTGTTGTAGAATTATCGATTCTTGTAATCCATTCCTTCACGTCTTATAACCATTGTGGTTTACAGCGTGATTCCCTTGAATTTGATATCTAGAGACTGCAACACAGGTCGTGCCACTGCGCTTTCGTTGACTATGCTACTACTCAAACCATTTTTTTTATTGGGTTGCGTGCTTGTTCAATATATTTAAGAGTTAACACAACGTTACCGTAAGAAAATCAATGTAATGTGGCCAGAAAATCTCTCAAGCCTCACTACCAAACTAGAGAAGTGCTTATTAGGCAATATATTGATGAAGTGAGGATTGTAGCAACTATATCTATAGTTAAATGGACCATTGAAGGTCACAACTTCAAATCCTTAACAAGATAATTTTAGAAGATTTTTTTTTGTTTTTACCACAAAATTTGTAAAAGTTGAAAAGTTAAAGCTTGAATTGATGTTTCGAAGTTAAATTTATGTTGTAAACGGGCGCATTTTTGGTGGCTGCCGACACCCGGTTAAATCATCGTAAATTTGCTTGTTTTGGGTGCATTTTCAGTCGCAGCTGACACCCCTTTTAAAGTTTATTACTGAAGAACATGGCCAAAATCAATGATTTTCTGCAATTATTATGCAATTTAATGACATCGAGTGTTCATAACACTGTCCAAATTAGCAAGGATGTGCTCTTTGACATCCAAATATATTTGCAAAATGCGAAAAGCAAAATTGAATTTTTGGAACTAGAATCCCAGTTTTAGAGAGAAGAATTGCAATAGAAGAATTTTGAACCTATTCTTCCTCAGAATAATAGTGTGTTTGAGCCTGATAATCACTTAGAAAATAATCAGAGTAATGTTTCTGCAGGACCAAAAATTTCTCTTGAAGAGCTTGTTGTTGAGCCTATTTTTCACGATGAGCAACCATCACAACCACTTCAACAACCTTTACGAAGATGTACAAAATGAAATGCAACTGAAAGCTCTTATGAGAAGCTTGATATTCCCAAAACTTTCATAAGGCCATGGGAAGATATTAGACACAATAAACACAGAACTGGTTTGGGTTACAAAGGGGATATTCTGGATGTATCTTTTCACATACTAGATTTTTATAAACTGGTACAATTCTAAAGTGTTTGATTTCTAGATGTTGTTGTTCTAGAACAAGTTGATAGATGCGAACAGTGTAAGAGAGTTGGACATGTGAAAGGTCAGTGTTTTGATCTTCACCCGTGTGAGCATTGCAGAAAGCGAAATCATCATACAAATAGATGTTCAAGAAAGAAATATACTGCAAGAGAGAAAGTAAATTTTAGATGGATTGATTCTTGGGATTGGACCAAAATAGCCAAGAATATTTACAGGGCATATCGAAGAATATGTTCCATACTGATGAGCAACCTTGAAGTAATGAAGAGTACTTCTCACCTTGTATCTACAAAGGGGGGAATGGTTGATGGTCTGCTACAGGTTTGGGTTCGAGATGTCAAATGAGCCTAAGTCAGATTTGAGCTGATTGAGCACTTCCATGTTTGGAATTGTTCAATGAACTGTTGTGATAGTTCTAGAGTTTGTGGTTACCTTAAAACCACATTTTTTGTTGTTATGAGAATGACTATGAAGGTTCCAGAGTTTGTGTTGGCAGAGCCTTTTAGTTCTCCCATATTGGTTTGTGGTTATTCTTAAAAACCATTTCTTCAGGGACATTCAACACTTGGTTGAGATGCATTTTTGCATCTTGAGTTCTTGTTCTTGGACTTTGGTACATCCCTTCGGATTAAGGGGGGGAATGTTAGATAGTTAATCCTCAGGATTAACCTTGTGTCAATTTGGGTAGTTATTGGAGTCCAAGAACTCCCGGGAACTAATTCAACTGTTTCCTATATGTATTTATATGTACAAAATGTACATAATTTTTTGAGACCATTTAATACACAGTTTATTTAGTTTTCAATTAAATTATCTTACAAATGTAGAAGTGCAAGCCAACTAACATGAAAGAAAAGTGGTTTCTTAAGATTGATATCAGATAATTTCATGTGTATCTTGTGAGAGGTCAATGTAGTGATGTTATGTCTTTCTTAAATAACTCAATTGAAAAGAGGAACAACCAAAAATATTATATAATTAAAAATGATAATTATATAAGAAAAAATAAATAAATGAAAAAGAGAAAATCCCATAAATAGATCATTTTCAAAATATTGTATAATTAAAAGTGATAATTATATAAGAAAAAATAAATAAATGAAAAAGAGAAAATCCCATAAATAGATCATTTTCAATAATGTATAAGGTAAATTGTGTTTTTAATTATAATAGGTTGAAAGGAAAAAATTATCAATATTTCCAAAATAGAAAAATGAAATTTGCTAAAAGTTTCTTAAAACCCGTTTTTACTAATAAAAAGGTTGCTATATCTTCAATCAGAAAATGATCCATAAAAAACATTTTCTTAAAATATTAAAAAACATATTCAAACTAGATCTTAACTAAGAAATATGTATAACAATATCAATAAAATAAACCACATGCTCCTTAACAAGAACAATAAATTCCTGAGCTAACTTTTTCCTAAACAATCATAATAACCATGTTTAAATTCAAAGTCAAATATATTAATAACTCAAATAATTTATCAATGTCAATAATTTATATGTAGGAATTAACATATGTCATGTGGATTTAGTAATTGGGAAGAGGTATTCCAAGCCAATATAATTGTATGAGCCCTTAATGTTCAACTTTATCAAAAAGATGCTAACGTCATATTTATAAAATTTTAGTGAAATGATTTTAATAATATTAATATATTTAAACTTGTATATATTATTTAAATATATAAATTAATAAAGTTTAAAGTTTTATTTTTATGTATTACTAAGTTTTTATTATTTTAATTTAATTATTAATAATTAGTAGATAAAAAATAGAAATTTAACTTCTATGTAATCTTTTAAAATGTTCTTAATAATATATAAATGAAAAATTAAGATTTATTTCTAAATTAATTAGTTTTTTACACTTAAATTAAATTAGTTAATTAAATATATAAATTATTTTTATATTAATATTATAACAACAATAATAATAATATTTAAAAAGTTATAATTTATTTATATATTATGTTTTTTAGTTTTTAAAAACGTGAATGAAAGAAATAAGTGTTTTGATATTTTTTTATATATTAATGCCAGACAATTCTATCTATATGATAAAATAAATTTGAAAAAATTAATTGTATATTTAATTTTAATTTTAAATTAATTAGATTAAAAAATGAAATTTTCCTCTTTCATTGAAAAGATTTCTTAGTTGAATTATTTTGAGTAACCAAACGCTACATTTAGGATTCGGGATTAAAAAATGCTCTTGCAATTGTAAGGCAGTTGGTGGCACTGGCAGTACTCAATCAGAGAGAGCTGCACAATGTTAAAATGTATTTGAGTAATATATAAAGTGCGTTCCTCACTTCAGGAATGTCTGGGTCTCAACGTCATTTTCTTCCTGAGGAGCCTGACAATATTAGATTAGCATAATGCTCATAATGATTATTCGTGTTTTTCACAGAACGGATGATCAAGGATTCCGGAGATAATTTTCCATGTGAATTTGACAGATTTGTGATAAAGGAGATTATGGAGAACGTGAAGCCATCGTGTCCTAGAGTGTTTGACATTAGTCGTATGCTTACAAAATACAATTATCCTCAGCGTTGAAATTTGATAACAATACTTTATCAGCTTCTTGATAATTAATCTTTATCAGCTTCTTGATAATTACGAAGAGTTATGAAAGAAACAAAGAGAAACTAGAGCTTTAAACGTCAATTACAGTTCCTCATCGTGCTAGGAAGCTAAAAAAGGGGCAGAGATAAAGATTAATGCGAATGTTTTGGCATTATTATTGCACTCTATTGAGGTTTGATTCAAAAAAAAGTACAGTAAATAATAAGAAAAACATGCCTTCTCCATCTTTCAAATTGCATGCAAAAGCTGTAATCATGTCGTGCCTTTAATTGATAAGTGCCATCGACATATTAGTTGTCAAAGTCGATGATCGTGCTGCACCATTCAGTTGTCAAGGTCAAGTTGGATTCTATGTTTTGTTTTATCACGATAAGTGGGTTATGATACCACATGTGTTTTCTGTGTGAACCACTGTCAGAGAAGACAATGAGTCTGAGAGTACATATGTCAATTATATGGTATCAGTATAATTATGCGAAGTCTAATAGGAAAACAATTCATTGACATCAGCATATAGTTAGCCTAACTATTTTACGCCGTCCAGTTAGATTGGACAGTTCTATGGTAACAGTATAAGGCCTTGTAATTGTTTTAATTTTGAAGGGTTTTTCGCCATATTTTTAAGCAGAATTTATTATTTAAACAGACAATAGTTAGGGCGTGGAACAAGTATAAGGCATTATAAGTTTTTTAATTTTGGAAGGTTTTGTTGGTCATATTTTTAAGAAGAATTTATTATTGAAATAGACAACAGCTAGGGGCGTGAAACAACTCTCTCGAAGGAACTTGGCAAAAAAGCTGCTCAACTTCGGAATAATGCTCGGCAATGTTTTAGGATTTTTAATAGTTTGGATATACTTTTATGATGCTGAATTTATTTATTTAGAGACTGGATTTGAACTAAAAGCTAAAAAAATAGAATAGTTTGACCACCCCTAATTTAACTGTTATATATGTGACTGGATTTTAACTAAAAGCTAAAAAATTAGAATAGTTTGACCACCCCTAATTTAACTGTTTGAAGTGTAACCAGTTAGATTTCGCAGTTAAATATATATAACGTAAGTCAGTAAGATTGTAAGTTTTTATTTTTAATGTAAAATGATATCAGTGTAAGTGCAAAGATAGTATATCTGTTTCACGTTTACAGTTATATTGACAATGACGTTCAGTATCTATCATCTATGGACAAAGTGAGCAATGCGATGTAACGATTTTCTTTAAATGCCATCAGGAGAATCAAACTCTGTGGTAATGGAGTTGATTCAGTTCAAGTAGTGTACTATCAACTTTCTAACACTATCTCAGAAATTGTCGCAATATGAGATCATTAACTAGATAGTGGGTTTGGTAGATAACATGCGTAGCCAGGTAACTAATAAAAGAGTTTTGAAAATTGATGGTGTGAATTTCCAAAAGTTGGAAGGCCTGTCCGAAGTTTCCTATGTGAAGGTCTCCACTTTCGATTTTTGGAGGCATGTTGGTCAAGCTTATTGGCTTGAAAGTTTGTATTACTTATCATGGCGATACCACATTTTCTTTTCTAGGTATAAATAGACTGGAAATTTTTTCCTGTGGGGTTGGTTGCCGTTTACGCGTGCTGAGACCTTTCGGTGTCGAATATACCCGGAAAGACAGCAGAGTTCTGACAATGTACTTTCACCATTAGACGACGACCATTTATCAAATGAGTGACGCTGTAAAAAAAAATTCAGCGATCGTATTGGAGGACAGAATTATGGAGGAGACTGATATTGATTCTAGTACTGGTGGGGTGCATTTTATTTCCCGTCATGGATTACTTATGAAATCTTGTGGAACTGTTCAACGATTAATTATAGTTTTCAAAAGGACTTTGAACAAAAGGTGATTTTGGTTACTTGGATGTTGGCAGGCTCCATCTTCTGGTGGAATAGAATTAAAGCAAGCCGTAATTTGCGATGAAAATTGTCAAAATGATTTGATGTTTTGGCGGAAGGTGTAACACTCCTGTAAACAAATTTCTTCCCAATGACCTCTTTCTAATTGACGTTATTGTTACTTTTTAAAACTTTAATCTGTGCCGCATGTAAAGAAAATATATATCGTCATGATTTTTTGTTGAAAATGCAACAAGATATAGAGTTAGGTAGGACACATATAAAACCACGACGATGTAAATCTATGTAAATGTGTATGTCACTATTTGGATATATTTAAATTTGTATACTCACACAAACATAACTTATTAGTTTCAAAATAAATGTTTTGTCCTAAATTTACCTTTGGATTAGGTAACCAAAAGTATTTTTCTTTTGATTGAGTGGTTATGAATAAAAAGTATAAATTTATGAAATCTAATTGTTTGTTGATCACTGTTAATTTAATATTAAATAATCCAATTTATAATGTTTAACTTTGAAAAACAAATATTTATTTTTCAATATTATAGAAAAAATATTTTTCAAAAGTTTGATTGGACAATAATTTTGAAAAAGTAGCTTTTCTGCCATGTAGATCATTCACTCAGATTTCTTTTGCTATAATTTTGGATGTAGTTGGAATCTTTATTCCATGACTTTTAAATATTTGTGTAATTATTTTTCAGTTTTAACTTTCATAATTAAAATCCTTGAAAACAGTTTATAGGTAAATAATCTATTTACCATCATTTAAGGCCCACCATGATTTAAGCAAGTATTTCTATAAAAAAATGAATAGAAATAAGATGAAAATAAGGCCCATCATAATTTAAGCAAGTATTTTCATAAAAAATGAATTGAAATAAGATGGAAATAAATATATCTAGGGGGAGTTGCTATCTACCAGAAATTTATGCAAATCCATATCCCTTAGTAGGTAATTAATTTCTTAGGTTCATATATCAATTTGTAATTTTTCTAAATGCATAACTTCCACTTAATTGGAAGGAGTATATTGCCCTACAACACTTGTTAATTGATGTAGAAAATGTTCAAAGTGAAAATTTGTTAAATTCTGAACATATTTAAGATTGTAAAAGTTAAAAAAATTATTTACATCTTAATAGGTTTCATCTCTCACATGTACTTAAGATGATAAAATATATTATTACATGTAACCAATTAAGATGTATATTTAAATATATTATTTACGTTTTATATTGAAACGCTTTTAAAAAATATAAGAAATATACATTTCTCAAAATATAAGATTTATGTTACCTTTAATTAACCCATTTCTAGTTAAAGTTGAAATAAAATTCTACATAAAAATATATATTCATTTTTTTTTTTTTTTTTAATATTTTATTTGGAGTATAATTTACTTTTATTATAAAGAGATAAGTGTCAAGTGAAGGTTGATCACTTGGTAGGTGATAGAATGCACATTTACTCCTAACAATGTGGAATGAGACATTATGTGTATAATATTGTGCATATTTTATTGGACAAATAATCACAAAGCCATTTATTATAAACATTGTTACAAAATACTGAATTTAATGAAAATCATGTAATTAATACATATTAACACATTAAATATGGATGACATGATAAATCTTTTTGTTGAATCTAATACCTAAATTGAAGATTTTGAAACATACAATTAAAGGATAGACTACATATATTTATTTGTTTTATAGCTTTACAATCAATTTATTCAATGTAACTATATATTTGAATGGAATTATAAAATAAATCCATATGGCTCGATGGCTAGGAGTAAATATTAGTTATACATATACATATAGATAAACTTTATTCATCCATGTTACTAGAAAATCAAAAAAACATCCTTCTACCTTTAGAGAGGTGTGTTGTGGGTGATACATCCTTCTCACTGAGGGTGTCTTAATGTTCTACATTAGTTCTTCTTGGCTTATCCTCAAAGAAACTCCACTTTCCTACTAATTTGGGGATGGGTTTAGGGGGAGAAGGAAGCATGTAAGACATCATAGAGAATGTTATGTAATGTTACAAGAATATTTGCGTTTACCTAGAGAATAGAACCATAATGGAAAATTCAATGGTTTATGTTATTGTGATCAAGTGGTTTTTATCTATAGTAATTTCTTATAGGTGTAACTATTTATAAAACATTAATCATTCTATTAAAATAAGGGTGCTTACCATTTGAAGAGAAAAGGATAGTGATACACATAACCATGTGAATAACTATAATCCAAATACCTAGTAAAAACATAAAAAAAAGGTTAACTAGAAAGATCTGTAAATTAAATAATTATTTAATGTTAAGAGAATCCAATGTCCCTAGGAGATGGACAATTATTGCCTTTGACACCTAATGTTGTGAGAAATACCTTGTTCAAACATGTGTTGAAGTGGTGGCATCACGATGAAGAAAAGCCACAAATGGAGTAGATTGTAGTCGATAGAAGAGTGAAAATATGTAAGATAGAAATGGTTGGAAGCAATGCCTTTGAATATTGTGTATAATCTAAAGTTAGAGATGGAATTCTATGGAAATTAATTATAGCCCTAAAATCTAAGTGTTGAATGTTTAGATGAACTTTCCGTTGGTCTTGTCTATGGGTGAGGATGGTGGAAAGCTATTGTACCAAATGGAAAAATCCTTTATTGGAAGAAGTATGTTGGATTTGTGCTCAGAGATATCAAAGTGGGGAAACAAAGATATCAAATTGTAGAAACCAAGGCGTTGAGTATTATAGCATATAAATGAAGTGAAAAGATGACAAGATGACTCATAAGGGTCATTACTTACAGAGGGCTATAATCGAGAGTGCACATGTAAGATGTGCAAACACGCGTAGTGATCACTAATGAATATACCTGTTGTTAAAAACTTGAAAGGATTTTTCATTTTATAACAATGATAATATCTTAAAGGGGTGAGATATTTAGAGTTCCCTAATTTGAGAACACTAAGAAGCTATATATTAAGAGGCATAATATATATGCCTTGGACGCCATATGTCATGATTTACCTTTTGTGTTAATGGTAGCGTCAAATGTAATGACGAAATAGTATAAATTCAATTATATAAGTCTAATGGAGGAGTAATCCCCATCGTTAGTAACAAACGTTAAGCGCCATATAAATTACGCAAGTACCATAAGATTTGGAAAAATTATCCAAATCCAAGAATAAGATTTTGTAAGATCATCTAAATGGATCGGTGATGTTCTAGCATCCATATGTGTATGAGTATTGATATTGATAAATTCATACGAAATCCAATGAGTGTGAGAATGTTCGCATCATATGCATGATATGTTGTTCGTGATGTAGAGTTATCTTCCCTATAAGGTGCGTAATCATCATGCTATAAGTTGTGTTGAGTAGCTAAAGAATGGAGTGTGTGTTCTTCAATATCTCATAGCTAATGTGCAATAAAGTTGAAATGACCCTCCATATAGAAATGTGTAAGAATTTTGTGTATGGTATTGTAAATTTAGTATAGTTAATGAAAAATAGATTTGGAATGGCACTCCATAAAGAAAAGTGTAGGAATTCTCTATATGATATTGTAAATTTGTGTAATGAATATAAGATAATTACATTCAAAATGGATTACATTTCTTTTTACAGAATTCTTATGTTGCCTAACATCTCACTTTTGGGGAAAATTGGAATGGCATTCATTAATATTTAAATCAATATTTAAAATCATTGTCTATATTGGAATGAGATGATATACCTTTACATTTCACCAAATTTACACATAACACCAAAGATTTTAGTGATGTATAAATTAGGAGAACTATGGGGATTAGTTTATGAAGGATAGACGCATGTAACATGAAAGTGACAACATGTGTTTATCGTTAATATGTGATTCTTTCAAGTTCTGAGATGGGATATAGAGACAAAACCAATGGATGCATTATGGTGAATTTGGAATGAGGAGAGTTGAGAATGTAAAGAAGATAGTGAAATGTGAATAGGAAGGATACGTTAAAAGAGGGTTAATATTTTAGAGGTATAAGAATAAGGATGGAGATAAAGGTAGAGTATTTGGTATATTCTTAGAAAAAGTGATGAAAAGATTTACAAAAATTGAAGAGTTGGACTATAGGACTATTGTGAGGATATTTTGCAACCAAGATGACTTCACAAGATTTTATTTCTTCATATAGGTTACATGATTTATTTTCTATTAAATGATGTTTTAGGATGACACTTAGTTAATATACTCAAGGATATTTTATAACTATTTAGGGGGGCGACATTGCATTTAATAATGCCTCAAGCAGCTACAACAAACATTACAATATCCAATTTATTAAGCAAAACACAATTTTTTTCTTGGTGTACTCAACAAAGACAAAAGAAGATAGGTGTCTTTTGGTGGGGAGGTAATGAAAAGTTACAAAGTTCTCTAGATATAATGTCTTTTGTCAACCATTTTCAACCATTATAATTTCTATTTAATTTTTCAGTTGAAAATTGTATGTAAGAAGGAGACATGAAGAGACTATGTCAATTGAATTGGATCATTATATTATTTTTCATCTATATTGAGGATTTCAAAGTGGGAAATTTGGATGATTCAAATGGTGTCGTTTGGATATATTTTATGTAAAACTTATGGATCCATTTTAGGGTATGAAGAAAAAAATAAAAAATAAAAATAAAAATAAAATAAAAAATAAAATTCAACTGGGCCAAAATTTGTGGCACTCCTATGCCTCCAATCATCCTCCTAATGGTGCAATACTTTTATCAAATGGAGTTCATATGCAAAAATTATGCCTCTTGCAAGATAACCTATATTATTGAGAACCATGGCATGAGAGGATTCTATATTGTCCCACGTTACTAATATATATCATGCGAGTTCCATCTAGACTTTCTTGGCATGAGAGGATGCCATATCACACCGTATAACTCATATATGTGTTGCTAACGACATGTGGAATTTCAAGGAGAGTCTGGACGGTAAAAAAATATGACTCTACATGAGGATAGATATAATCAAAACTCAATCCTAGTTGTTTATCAACCTATGTTAAATACTAGGCTGCTAGGAGGAATAGGGGTTCCACGCTATGTTATTATGTTTTTTTCCATTGTTGATCAAAGAAACAAGGATTGGAAGTTAGATAAAAATAATGGGGGGGTTAAAGTCCTATCATATCCATATATACCACAAATATTAGGTAACTACGTAAAGAGTGGTTATTCCTTTATACCTGTATATTTCTACACTAGAGAAAAGAGACCATAGCAACTTCTCAATTTTCCCCTATAAGTGTTTTGAGAATGAAAATTTTCTATCTACTGTGGATGGTGTGGGTATTTCTATCTTTTCTATATTTTTGTTATGCACTCGACCTGTGAGAATAATTGAATTCTAAATACGAAACAATATTTCCATAAATAAAAAAATATCACATGAATTGAGACAAGCTACAAAAATATTTTATTATTTAGAAGTAGATTACAATGTTCACTTGCCTCTTCAAGGGGGCAGCCTCCAATAATGCAGAGACCGATTACAATAAGACTCGGTGATTCTTCCCTTACTATCTAAGACTATTTATATCTTAATGACATCCAAAACCCTTAATATTAGTGGTCCCTTGAATAACACAGGTTAACCACTTTATTTCATAACTATGGTATGTTTATAACTAATTTTTGTCCCTTTACCATAATGTGGGTCAACCATTTACAATTATTATTAATGTGGATAACTTCTTATGGGCTTTATTGACTCAACTAAGTTACTATGACTCTGAATAGGCCCCAAGGGATTAATACATAAATAAAGGGGTTGGGGTTGGACGTTAACATGCCCCCCCCATAAAAACCAACCTTGTCCTTAAGGTTAAAGCTGTAGAAATTGCAAAAGAATAGTGGTCAATTCCCATGTCACATATTTTGGAGAGGTGTCTTTCCAACTAATGAGGAGTTCCTTGATCATGTAGCTTTGAAGATGTCTTTCATGAGTATCAAGGATCCTTCCTCATCCAATTATGGAAGAGTTGTTTGAACCCTGCAATTGTTCGCCACAATTTTCTTGAGGCATGACACATGGAAGAACTAGTGGATTTTTGAGGTATTCAACAAGACCAGTTTGTAAGCGATTTCTCTTATACACTGAAGTACGTGATAAGGCCCATAAAATTTTGGTGCTAGCTTTTGGCAACTCTTTTATTTGAGAGAGGTCTGCTTATACAGTTGGAGTCCCAAGAACACTTGATCACCTACTTGAAATGACCACTTCGAAAAATGTGGGTCAGCTTGTTGCTTCATTCTGGTCTAGTCTTGAAGTAGATTATCTTTCAGATAAGAGATCATGGCAGCATGGTTCTATAGGAGTTAACCAACTCCCTATAATTTGGAACATCTGGGGATATAAGAAGTTGGTGAAGGTGGGAGTTGGCCATACATTGCCTCGTATGGCATCATCTTTGTGGCTTCATGATAGTCAATATTATCCCACCATTCAACTAAAGGAAGCCACTGTACCCATTGATGATGTTTGCTGGAAGTGAAGCATCACATATAGGTCTCCAAACATTTTTTGACTGCTTCTATTTGACCATTTTTTGGGGATGATAAGTTATACTCAATTGGAGTTGTGTTCCATGTAGCTTGAAATGTTCATGCCAAAATTTGCTAGTGAAAGTGGGGTCTCGATCAAGAATGATGTAAGTCACCATCCCGTGTAGTTTGAAGATTTGGTCCATGAAAACATTAGCCACCAATGTCGGGGTAAATGGGTGTGGTAGAGCACAAAAATGACCATATTTGGAAACTTTGTCAACAACCACCATGATGACTAAATTTTGTCTAACTTTGGAAGACCTGTAATGAAATCCATAGAAACATATGTCCAAACATAAGAAGGGAGTGGAAATGGTTCTAAGGCTCATGTAATCTTGATTGTTTTCGGTTTATTTCGTTTCCATATATCACTTTCAGTTACAAAGGTAAGAATTGTATTCTTCATTCTAGTCCAAAAGAAAGAGCGGTGTGCTCCTGCATAGGTCTTCTGAAAACCTGAATGTCATGCAATCAAAGAGGAGTGTAACTCTTCCAAGATGTGGGTTTTAAGGGTTGAGGTCATGGATAACGCTACCTGATCCATGTAGCGAAGAACCTCATTCTTATAAGAGTATTCCTATGAGGAATTATGATATTGTCTTAAGTTATTCATGAGTTGGGATAGAGAGGGTTGGAAAAACCGTTCATGGTCATACCCTTCAATCTAATATGGTATGAGTAGGGAGAGAGGGATAAAAGGGTGCCTTCATCATCAAATTGGGGCGATAGGGAATCAATTACTACATTTTCATTCCCCTTTTTGTAAATTATCTCATAATCACATCCCAACATTTTTGTGAGACATTTATTTTGTTGTGGCGACAAGAGACACTGCTCGAGGAAATATTTTTGGCTATGATCATCAATGTGGATTTGGAAACAATGCCTCAATAAGTATGGTTTCCACGTTTCTACTACATGTAATATTGCCATCATTTCTTTCGCATATGTAGAGTGACGTAAATGCTTGACATTAAGTTGTTGACTCGTGAAAGCCAATGATCTACCTTCCTGCATTAATATTGTCCCAAGACCATACCTAAAGCATCACATTCAATCATAAAAGGTTCTACAAATTCTTATATGTCCAATACTGGAGTGGAGCACATGACATGTTTGATAACCAAAAAGGCTTGTTGAGCAATGTCAATCCAAAGAAATGTTTTTTTCTTAAGAAGATTAGTGAGGGTTCAGGTAATGCGTCCATAACTGTACGAAAATTTGCAATAATAGCCCATGAGACCCAAGGATTCCCTCAAACTCTTCAAGGTTTTTGTTTGGGGCCCCTTTTACATTTCCTGAATTGTTTTTAGATCAACCCTCACTCCTTAAAAACCCACAATATGTCCCAAATACTCTACATCTTCCATTTCTAAAGAACACTTGGATAATTTGACAAATATTTTATGGTCTTGGAGTAGTTACAGTACCTAGTCAAGATGTTCAAGGTGACTACCCAATGTTATGTTGTGGATGAGAATGTCATAAAAAAAGACGAAGACAAATTTTCTGAGATACGGTTTCAGAAGGTGGTTCAAGAGGTTGTGTAAAGTGGATGGGTCATTACAAAGACAAAATGGAATGAACAAGAATTCGTAATGGCCTTCATGAGCTAAGAACATTGTCTTTGGAATGTCAACTTCCTTCATCTGTATTTGGTAATACCCTGAGTGGACATCCAGCTTGCTAAATAATTTGGCACTATGCAGTTCATCAAGAAAATCATCAACTAATAGGATAGGAAATTTATCCTTGATAATGAGTTTGTTAAGGGCCCTAGATTTTACACACATGCATCATTCACCATATTTCTTTAGAGCCATGAGCACTAGAGATGAATAAGGTTTAGTGTTGGGATGAATAACAAATGCTTCGAGGGATTCCTTAATGATTTTTTCAATTTCATTCTTTTGTGCAAAAGAATATGAATAGGGGCATACATTTGGTGGTTGGGTACCTAGTAGAAAAGGGATGCTATGATCATGTTCACTTCTAGAGGGTATCATCTCCTTAGGTTTGTCTAAGACCCGTTGGTGGCGATCTAATGCTTGTTGCATCTAAGGATGAATGGGAGGAGGAGTGGATTCAATGGCATGAATGAAATTAAATTTTGTGACTATCCCATGATAACCATTTTTTAAAAGCTTCTCCATTTGATGTGAGATGATGATATTATGAGCACCTTCCTGGAGTCCACTTAGTGTATGAGTGTGGCCATTCTTCTTAAACCTCATATATAAATCCCGGAAGTCCATTGTGATAGGTCCTAGTGTGCAGATCTATTCAACACCAAGGATAATGTCATGACCACCCATTTCAATGGGAAAAATATGGGTTTTTATGTTATAATCCCCCATTTAAATTTTAACATTTTAATAGTAGCCTTCACATTTCATGGTTCCCCCATTATCAATAAGGAATTGGAAATTAGATACTGCCTTGAAAAAATAGTGAACTACTTTTTCTACATTCTTGTGGACAAAATTATGTGTGCTTCCACTATCAATCAACACCATTACTCGTTTATGTTTAATAAAACCTAAAATTTGAGAGACTAGGTAGAAGAAATGTCTTCCAGGGCATGGTTTGAGATAACTGACACATCTGATGTAGATATAATATCTGTGTCTAGGGTTGTTAAGGATTCACTCTCTTCCTCCTTAGTCACTTAAGTCGTTGGAGCTTCATCGGAAAAGCTATTTTCAAAAGCATCAATTTCAAAGAATTTGGGTTCCTTGCATTTATGTTCCCGGGAGTATTTCCCATCATTATAGTAGTAGATTCTATGTTTCCTTCATTCAACAATTTCTGTTAATGATGACACTTTTTGAACCTTAGGTGTTTGGGTGGGGTCCGTAGTAGGTGTGGGATGTGCCTCTGCAGTGCAATTTAGATGATTGGATTGTGCATGACTTCTACCTCTAATTCCTTATTTGATAATTCCAACCAAATAGATGGGTGATGCATTTTGACATGCTCTTCAATATCTTCCTTTAAGCCACTAATGAAACATTCCAAGTAAAGGGCATCTCCTAGTCCTTTAGTCTCAATGCCCAATTTTTCAATCGCTATAATGTAGTCCCTTACTGTACCCATCCTCCAAGCTTAGTGAGGTGACCCAAAAAGTGAGGTTCCTGATCAAAGAGGTCACAAATGGCCTTTGAGAACATGTTCAAAGTTGGCCTCCCTCGATCATCACTGTTGGTCCAAGTAAAGTGCTCCCACATGTAGTTTGGTTTCCTCTTCCGAGATATTATTAAGGTGGAAATATTGTTCCATTTTTGCCACCAATACTACCAGGTTAGAGCCATCAAATTTTTACATGTCCAACTTATGTTTCTGGTGGCTCAAGTATTGGTGACCTCCATGGAAATGAATGCGACGGCTTGATTCTCCTTCTACATATGCATCAACACTATGTTCTTCCCTTATCGCTTCACAAGGTAGTTGCAAGGTGTTCGATACATCAATGAGCTTGTCAACTAATGCATGGATGCCTTCAAATTTTTTCTCAAGATCTTTTATTTTCTCCACCTCCTTCTCTACAATCATAACTTGAGACCTAGTATCATACATACACTAGGTCTAGTCAAATTTTGAGCTTACTTAAGAGTATTATGGTTGGAAATAGGGAAAGATTAGGATTTTAGTGATTTGGGTCACTTGAAGCCATGTTGGGAAAAAATTGGGACCACATGAAAATTGTGGTCTTATAGGTGAATGCTACCACTACAATCAACTCCTTGTCAAAAATTTTATGGGATAGGTCTCTTGCAAGAATCGCGTGATGGTCCTAGAGATTTTTTTTTTTTACTCCAAAAGGAGTTTTACTCCAAGCTGATCAATACTACGGTGACCAAAATCTATAATGCATCATACTGCCAAGTATCCTGTGAAAATTGGGCCTAGACTATAATAATTGAAACCCTAATTTTTGGCACTGTAAAAGGTGTTGCGACAATCTGATCTGGATTATGGTGGCCAAAACCCTCACTAAAACGAGATTTTGATCTGTGTTGTGAAAACCCTAAGTGCTAAATGTGGTATGTACTGTGGTGGGAAAAACCCAACTATTGGATCTAATTTGTACAACGACAACCAAACCCTAATTGTTGGATTTGATTTAAATGACAGGGTAGTGGATGATCTTGCCGGAACTGTGGTCACAAAATAGTGTCAGGTGCTATATATCACAATATACGTAGGTGTCCAACAACAGTACTTGACCCAATATTTTAGAGTACTAACTAAGGAGGATTGACTCTACCCTTATCCGTATTACTTGAATACCCAATTGCACGCGCGACTAATATCCTTGGGCATTGTTCTGATTGTACTATAGTAGTGAGATGGTTCACGACTTATCTAAGGTGAGGTTTCGAGTTACCCTAGGGGGCTTTTGATATACCCATAGGTACATGGAATTGCATTCCATGCACAGTTTCGTTTAATGCACTACTACTCAAAGTGGTACTCATAAGGGTTGCAAGGGAGTCCATCAAGCATGACCACCTCTTTTAGTTCCTATGTGCATGCCTCCACAAATCCACAAGTTTATGCATTCAATGATAGATCTCATGGTTTAAAGACATCGGAACACATCTCTAGCCTAAACATTTTATATGAGAGTTAGAGGTACAACTAGTCCTACAAAGTGCTACGATACCACCTGTTATTCCCTTGACCTAAAAGAATAACAAAATGCAATAAATACAAAAAAATATTTTGAGAAAAACAAAAATATCACATGAATTTAGACAATATTAAAAGATATTTTATCATTCAAAAGAATATTACAATGTTTAGTTGCCTCTTCGACGGAGCAACCTCCAATAGAGCAGATCTTGATTATAATAAGACTCGATGATTCTTCCCTTTCTATCTAAGACTATGTATAGCTTAATGAAATCCAAAACTATAACTACTAGTGGTTTCTTGCATAACAAGGGGTAACTACTATTTGTACTAGCTATGGCCTATTTACAGGTAATTATGGTCCCTTTTCTATAATGTGGGTCAACCATTTACAATTATTATCAATGCAGATAGCCGCTTACGGGATTTACTGACTCAACTAACTAACTATGACTCTAACTAGGCCCCTTGATCTTATTAGATAAATAAAGGGGTGGGTCAGGGTTGGACCCTCACAATTTCTTGCATTTTAACCAACTCTTTTTAAACATTAAAAATAATAACATTCTCAAACATCTTGATCTTCTTGTTATTTTTTTTCGTTTAGATGAGCTAATAGAATATTTATGGTTTCGATGAAGTATTTCCCTATCAAAAAAAAAATAATTTTCAAAATATGGATTAGAGGCAACATACCCATGTACCTAATGGAAGATTTTTTTAATAGGTTCTCCACATTAAGTCCCATTTCTTGAAACTTCCCATCCCCTACTTACTAGTCTATGGTATTAGTTCCATGTCCTCTATTTACACTAATCATTAAGGGGATTCTTTGGTGGAAGAATGGGTTCAAGTATTTTTAGGTATACTTTGCACAATTACTACCTTGTCCTAATTTTTTTCCCTTCTCTTATACCTTGTCCTCATCTTCATTTTTTGATTTTTGTAGTTTCCAATTTGTGTACTTGCTCCCCATCTTCGGGTTCTTATTTTCGTATTCATTACTAAGTTATCCTCCTATCCCAACTCCTATGAGCTATACGTTAATTTCTATGTTCTATAGAGTTATCCTTCCTCTTTTTCAACTATTTTATAGTGATGGTTTTTCTTCTATGTTTTCTCTTTATTGTATTTTTGGAGTTGGTTAGTCTCGATATAATGGATGGAATTTCTACACATGGTACCTCTTCAATCTCTAGAATTTCCCTATATTTAGATTCAATTATTTTTCCTATATTTTCTCCTCGGATTTTACTTCCTTAACAAATGGAGAGTTTCCATATAGGGCATCTCCTAAATTTCCAAATTCTTGCTATTTTTATTTGATTTGGTCCAAGCTTCAATATTTCAAGGCACTTCTTCATGAGGTTGCATTTGATTCTGTTAGGGGCATTAGTTTCATCGTCAATTGTAATCTCTATGTCTTTTAATTTTCAATTTTTGAATAAGTTGAGCCTATGACCACCGTTGTTGTCATAGTCTCAAAGGTCACTATCTGACATTGTTGAATTTCCATCGTCAAGGGTTCACCAAAAGCATGAAGGAGTGTCAAGTTAATGGGAGTCATGGTCATGCATGTTTATATGGTCAAGTCAAAAGGGGTTATGTATTTAGGTTATGTGTTTTTCATCTGTTCATAATAATTGTTCAAATTGAGTTTCCGATGGTCATGAGGTGTGGCCACTAAAAACATTACACATTTCTATCCCATATTTCCCTTATTTCCCTTTCATTCACTCCCCTTCATATATAATTTACCTTTTACTTCATTCTTACATATCATTCACCTAACATAACTTACACCCTATTCCTTTCTCACAAGCCATTTTTCTATCATTCCTACTACATTTATTTCATCCCCCTTCATTCTAAACCTATTTCCCCCACAATATCACTACCATCACTCATAACACGACACAACTCTCATTACATACAACACCCTCCCCCCCCCCCAATACCTAATAGATATCATATTCATCACATTTAAATGATTCCCCCATACTTTGTTACACATGCCAAGTTAAGTGGATAACTCCAAAACATCAGGTCAAAAATCATTGCGCTACAAGAGAATATAGTGGCTAATTTAAATCAGAATACTACTTTAATCTTATGCACAATACCTTCATGCTAGTTCTAAGCTAATCAAACATAAATTCAGAAGACCATATGTTTTTCCCTAGTTAGTAATTGATAAGAAACAAGGTTTCATTCACTGTGGAAATTTGTTGTGTATCAGTGCTAATCAGACTATTCACTGCACAATGTTGCGCAAAATGCCTTGTTTTAGTCATCCATACAAAACGCTGATTCTGGCCACATGGAGATCAATTTCAAAACACTGAAAGAGGATTTTCTTTATAATGAAAGAAATCACAATGTCCTCTTCCATTTTCTATACAGGTGTCATATATAGGGAGTTTCGAATGCATCTTGAAGGCCTATCATTCAGACTATGTATTTTCATGTTTTAGCCATGATTTTTTAGAATAGTTTATGAGGATATGGGGAAGAATTTGAAGAAAAAGAGAAAGTTTTTGTTCATAAAAATCTCATATACAAAAACCTATCTCAAATTTGACACAGGTGCTACTTTTTTGGAGTTAGACATGTCACTTTGTGGCCCATTTTAGCAGTCTTTGTTGACACAATGATGAAATTTTTGCATTTCGATTTGAAAATGTGGAAATATATAGATATGTTTGCATTCTAGAGGTTGGTGGTGTATAATAGAACTTCAATGGGGTAGCTATAAACACCTTGTTTAGTTTGACAAGGGAATAAAGTTCTGTTGATGCCTCGAAAATCGCTGCAACAACATTGGGGATAACCACCTGGTCTGGACCTTAGTACAGCTCCTTTTTCGTTTGGAATGGTGCCTCCGACTGGGGATAATGGGCCCAGTTTCCCAGCAATGGATAAACGGGATGAATGGATAATTGATTGACTAATCTATTGATTGGCGAATAACTAAATCTATCAACAAAAATATAAGAACTATGACTTATCTCGGGAACTTATTGAGCTTTGAAGTGTAGCGCTTGATGGTCTGTGTCTATAAACAGGCATATAGATGACTCTATTTAACAGACATGGACATTATTTCATTCAGGATTATTGTGCTTAAATAGTTAAGCAAAGCGATTAAAGCAATATTACTACACTTATCATTTATATCATCAACACATATATGATTAAAAGGAAAGCACACCATAAGCATCCAATAGTGGAAGGAATACAGAACTGCTGTTAAAACACATATATATAATCGATAATAGCAAAGATAATCAAATAACAATTCATATGAAAGGAATGAATTCAGACATGGATAGAAATACCATATGAGCTGCTGGACACTCCCAATATCAATCGCTACTTCTGATTCTTCCTTCAATGCAGAAAGACTTTCAAACAAAGACAATAGTGCACAATTGCATAAAAAGCTTCCTTGTTAAATTTAGAGCAACTGGTCCAGTTTCATAAAAGAATATGACTGAAGCACAATAGTGCAAATTCAGTCTTTAAGCCAGGTACAAAACTTTACGACCCTTTCCCAAACAATGAAAGGGTCTGTAAATACTTAATTAATTTAACTATCTATAAAAAAGAAATACTACTTAATTGGTATCAATAAATTTTGATTCTATTTTCTTTAGCGATCTGGCAGTCGGCGACATGATTCATCAAGTAGGCTGCTTGCCTTTAAATCTGAGCTGACTTATCGCAAGCATCGGCTCTACTTCTGGTGGTTTGTTGAGGTGCGAGTTGAGCTGGGGGGCATAGGTGGCATCCTGAATATCGGGGATAATATACCCGATTGCATCCGTAAGGCACTTGAGTGCGGCTCTCTGTGTGTGCGGCTTTACCAAGAAGAACCAATAGGTGTCCCAAGTTAAACTGTTAATCCCAGCAATTAATCTCCCCTTTTCTTCTAGATCTAGATAACATGATTGCTCCAATTTTTTGATTGTTGTCAACTTTCCTGGTGTGCATTGGGAAATCATGTTTGATAAGTAGAGAGTGTTATTGACCAATTCAACTAAATTGCTAGAAGTTGATTTACATCTTGAAACCGCCCTCTCTGCTTTCATTAACTGGGACTGCCATTCTGTGAAGAGTATATCTTTGTGTGATTCTAAGATCCTGGGTAAATTGGCTGCTTGTCCTTGGTCAGAATCTTGCCAGTCGAGAAATGTAGCTATTGTTTCTTCAGCTTGATCCAATTCAGTCATGGCCTTGTCTACTTGCTTACTTATGGATGTCGTTAATTCACATAGTGGCTCTGCCTGGGCGATTTGTTGACACAGAAGCTTAATTTGAGATATTAATGCAGTATTTCTTTGTAATGCTTCTGCTCTAAATTCAGCCACTTGTGGAACGCCCTTTGTTTTCTCGAGCTGTGATGATAATTGAACAATTTGCCCATCTTTTATTTTCACCATTTGCTCATTCGCTGCCTTCAATTGTGCCAATGCCTCTGATAATTATTTCTACTTCTGGATTGTGCTTTGGTCAATCCTTTGTTTTTCTGCCTGCAATTGTTGAGTTAGTTGACTGTTCACTTGTTGTTGCGTCAACAATTGCTGCTCTGCCTGCTCTGCTTTCTGCTTTGCTTCATTTAGCTGTGCCTGTAGTGAGAAAATTTCCTGATCCTTTGTTTTCAGTAAAAGGCTTACCTCCAATGCCTTGTCTATTGTCGCTACCGAATAAGCTCCCACATACTCTGACAGTTTTGTCAGGTCATCGGAGGGGTCAAATTCCTCCTTCCAAACCACATTGCCTATGAGAGTTTGTTCTGGGAAAAGGGAAGGTTGATCATTCCTTCTTCTTTTCCTTTGTCGTTTAACCACATCTTTATGCCTTGGGTTGTAGAAGACATCCAGGGGAGGAATATCTTCTACCTGCAAAATGATTTGGTCGGAGGGGTCCTTTGGTATTATCTCTACCTCTTTAGAAATGGGTGGGCCGCTGGTTCCACTTAGAACCTGTGGTGAAGTGATTTCCTGTGTGTCTGTTGCCTTTGAAGTGTGTGTGTCCTTTGAACATTCCAAACCACTGATAATGGAATCAAATTGCTTCCATTCCTGGAGCAATTTAGGGTCAATATGAGTATCCACATTGACATCAATGGTGGTCTGCTTTTCCTTTTCAGTTTGGGTCTCTTCCCGCACTTTTTCCTGTTCTCTCTTTTGCTTTTCCTCCCGTTCTTTCCTTTGATTTTCCTCCTGTGGCTTCTCTTGTTCTTTTGTTATAACTGGAGGTTCCTTTGACTGTTGCCGATCAGGCTCGCTTGACGATGTCGCTGGGGTTGTCGCTAGTAGATCTAGAGGCAGAGTTTGCAACCTTTGTTCTCTAAGTGTGTTAAATTCAGTCAACCCTTCATCATGATATTTCATTTTGGACAATGATTTAACCTGCATTATTGACTCAGCTGAAGAGAACAGGTCATCAAACAAATATTCTTTATGGTTAAATTTTGACAATTTGGCCTGTTCTAGTGCGTTATAGGCAACTTTGTTTGGATCAAATTGCCTATTTGGGAGAGTCGCCAGAGTTAATGATTTCATCTTCGTAGCTTCCTTCTCTGCATGTTTGAGATCGTGCAGAGTATAAACACCACATCTCAAAGGAAAAGAGGGCCATCCCTACTTCTTATTTTTCTTGAGAGTCTGTGTAACACTCTCAGCAATAATCTGGTAAGAGATTTCTCTTGCCAATAGTTTATCTGGTATGTATAAAGGGAGAACAAGAGGTTCGGCTTGGCTACCGAAAACTCTTACGTAAGTGAACTTCTCCTCTCCAAACCATCTCCCTACTGCTGTTAAATCAATCCCAGCTTGGAAGGAAATCTTAGGAATGGGTTTATCAAAAATGGAATAATAAATAGGCAACATAGAGCCATTGCAGACTTGGTACAGATGGTGCTTGTAAGAGGATTTCCATAATTTCTGGTGGTAAATGTGAATAGGCATGGATTCTTGTGGCGTCCACCTCCAGCCAAGCACAGGAAATTCATAATTAAAACACAAGGTATCTAGGATATAGGCACTGTAATAAAATGGGGGGATTATCCTTTCAGAGATGTGAGTCTTATTCCTAAACTCAACAAGAGCTTTGGCTAGTTTATCTGAGAGAATAGTGGCCCAATCCATTATTGTACTGTTGCATGCGGCTTCCATTAAAGGAACCATTTCTATGGTGAAATTAGAAGAGTCATTCAATCCCCACAATCTACACATCATTATTCCAGCGTAGCAATAAGGAGAAGCCAGGGTATCAACAGAGTACTTACCGGAAGACTCATGTTTGTGCTTTGCCGGATTTTGTCTCCAATCCCGGATGGGTTCGGATTCAACTTCATTCTCGTTTGAGAATTTTTCCAAGAACGCCTTATTGTATATCTTCTCTGGCTCAGGCAAATGATACATTTGCCTCTAATCATCAGCTTTGAACGACCTGAAAATTCTCCCATCTCTGGTGCTGAAGGTTCTATCCAGGATTGGGATTTCCTCAATTGCCCACCGCACTACATCTGTGTATGGGAGAATTTGTTCCCTAGCTGCTATCCGATGAAGGAAGGAGTCATCTAAATCCTTTAGAGTGGCATCAGATTTGCGAGTAGAATCTGCAGTAGCTTCTACTGTTGTCACTTTGGGTTCTTCAACTTCTATCAAGTTGTAGGTGCTCTGCCAAGTAGTTCTGCCGAGACCAGGACATGTGGTATCCGAAATCAATCCTTTCTTCTTGTTTGAGGGATCAGCGACAGCTTGTCCTGCGGCTGGCGCAACAGAAGCGCTTGTGGTCTTCTTGGATTTCTTCCCCATTTTGCTTGAGCTTTCTCCTTTGGATAAATTCTGCATAGAGGTGAAAATAAACGTAACACAGAGAATCGGCAGTGAAAACTTCAATATGATGAGATATATTAACCGATGCGTGATAAGAGATTAGCTTTTAAAATGGGCGCAGATACAATCCATGGGAGGATTTTGGGACTTACAATTACATTAAATGGCCTTTTAAAACCTGCCAATCCTTAAATGCCCATTATATCATTAATCTGCCGAATGGTTCATTTAAGCGTGCTGTAGATGTTTTGGTGGTTGAGCGCAGGCGAATCAATGTTGAACGAATCAAGCTTTTAATATGAATTAATCGTGATATCCCTTTGTTTTAATGTTTTTTTGAAATCCGCGCTTTATCGCAATCGGCCATCGGGGAAAGCTTAAATCTCAAATATGGACACTTTTTGAAAACCCCGATCGCCGATAGCGATATCGCATCGCATCGGGGGCATTGGTATGGGGCGCTTTAACAATGTGCATAGAACGTTGCCGATAGCCGATAGCGATATCGCATCGGCGGAAACCAATGTGCCACTTATTTGTGTACCTTATGTCATTGCGATATGCGATCTTGCGATCGCTTTATCGCAATGATAAAGATTGATTTATTTCATGAAAATGGGATTTTTCAAAAAGGGTTTTATAATGTTATCATTTGGTTTTCGGACCCTTTCAAATAATATAATATTGATACCAATTAAACTCTAAAGGGACCCATTTCATAGATAGTTTTGTGAATAGAATGATATGAAATGGGGGGTTGTTGTAGAGCACAACAATTGGCGATTCGCTGGAAGAAACAGTTATCTCTGAAAAGTATAGAAATACTTAAACTTTTTCAAAATAGAATTCTAATCAAAGGGGAAAATTCTAATATAACTAGGTATAAATGCATTCCGAGTAAAATGAAACTATTTTGTTAATTTCCTCTTTTTTTTTTTTAAGATAATAGATACATTCTAAGTTTTAAATAGGCCTTTATTGGTTTATAATGATAAAACATAAAACCTTTCCAAATCATCTTTTATAGTGAACTCATCTGTCATAGGTAGAGTCTCTGCTGCCAGCAAACGTTCATAGTTTCGACAGGGATACCTTTTAACCATGTTATTGTCCATTGTCCCATCCAATTTAAGAGTGTGATTAACAGAATAAATTCAAAATATGTTTCTATATTTTGTATTTCTTTCTTTTCTTGTTATTGATAAGATAAAAAGCCATTGTCCTGGTTTGGTAGCCAGCTATTGACAATGCCATTCACAGGTAATAATCTAACCGAACAAGCTGGCTCGTGATGAGACCCCTTGTCTTATAATTCTTAAGCCATTACCCTGTTATGGTATGCAGTATTGGTAATGTCGGTTAAACTATTTCCCTATGATCATGGTAAGCATTCTTGTAATAAGACCTCTTATCTTTTATATCAAAATTTTAGAATTACACTCTGAGTAATCATAAACTTTGGTGAATGGGATGGACAATTTTCTCTTTTAAGAGTAGATGGATGACAGGGTAAGAGTTGAAGATGCTAAAGTTGGATTAGCTTCTATCTTGATATTGATAACCTTTTGTGACCAATTTGAAAACAGAAAATGATTTATAATACTTATAAACTTTGAGAGGGGTTCACAAAACTTGAAGTGTGGTTTCAGAATACAATGATACCTAGTTTCCTAGCAAGTTATCCCTTTTGGTTAAGACTTCTATTATTTTAAAAGAAAATATCACACTACTTCTGTGGATCAAGTTTTCAAACATAGAAAGGTCAATGGAAGATACCTTACAACATTATTTTCTACAAATCCTACAAACTACAAAACTCTATCAAACTGAAAGGAGAAGGGGTTACCTCCTCAATTAAAGAATTTCTTCAAGATAAGGCCATTTACAGGGAGAGAATCTCTCAAACCTGATAAATCTTGCAATATGAAGGTTGAATGGCCTATCTTCTCACAGATCTGAAATGGTCCAAGCCACATCTTCTGGAACTTGGTGTGTTTTCCCTTGTCCTCATGGGCTTTGTCCCATTTCAGAACTAAATCACCGACTTGAAATTGTTTTGAACTGGATGAGACTGAATCAAAAGCTGCCTTGATGACTTGCTGATGTTTGGCATGAATAACCCTGGCTTTTTCTCTTTCCTCTTCTAATTTTATAATTTGATCATGTCTAAGCTAAATAGAAGAGGAAGGACTTTCCTCAATGAACTGAACTAGGGCTAGAGAAGGAAGAACAAGATTTGTGGGCAGTACAGCTTCTTTTCCATACACAAGGTTGAACGGAGAGGAACCTATAGAAGCTTTATGTGTTATATTATCAGCCCATAATGCAAACATTAAGGATTTGTGCCAGTTTTTATGATTCTGTTCGATAGTTCGCTTAATGATTTTGATCAGATTTTTATTAGTAGACTCTACTAACCCATTACCGTGGGGATAGTAATTAGCAGAATATTTCAATTTAAATCCTCTTTTAATAGTGAAATCAAACATAGCATTACCTGAGAAATAAGATGCATTATCAAAAACAAGAGCATTTGGGACACCAAACCTGGTAATGATGAATTGATCTATGAATTCAATGATTGCTTCAGAATTTGTTGTCTTCAAGGGAATTGCCTCGACCCACTTAGTAAAATAATCGGTAGCAGTAAGGATATACTTATGTTGTTTGGAAGAAGGTGGAGTAATTTCCTCAATGATATCCAATCCCCATTGCTCAAATGGTTGTTCAATGTTGACTGGTTGCAGAGGGAAAGCTGGTTTACGCTGTCTCCCACTAGAAGTTTGACAATTGAGGCATTTCCTTACATACTCGTGGGCATCTCTAAACAGAGTGGGCCAATAGTATCCAGCATGAATAATTTTGTGAGCTGTTGTGTCAGCTCCAAAATGTCCTCCTGCTGGTCCATCATGTAACTCCTACAAAACCTTTTGTGCTTCAGGTTTATCAAGGCATCTTAATAAGATGGAATCGTAATTCTGCTTAAAAAGCACATCATCAATAATTGTAAAATTCTTTGCTTTTAACCTAATGGCCCTTTTGTTTTTGTAAGACAGGTTAGGAGGTGCATAACCATTTTTCAAATAAAAGACTAAATCTGCATATTGAGACTCAGAATCAGTAACACTTATCTGGATTTCTTCGGTTTGATATGTATCACTTGACTGGAATATTGGATGCTCCTGCCAATAACCTGCAAAAACCTTGGCCCCTAACAATATTTGTTGGCCTAATTTCTAAGTCATATTCTTGAAGCGCCGTGAACCAATTTTCCCTTTTTTCACCCAGTTCTTTTTGGATTAGTAGTTGCCTAACTGCAGGGAAAGGAACTATAACTTTTGTGTGGGTTTTCAAAAGGAAGGGTCTATAATGTTTGACTACTTTAAATACAGCAAAGGCTTGTTTTTCTACTTCGGAATAATTCAATTCAGCACCCTGAAGATTTGAACTAAAGAATGAAATGGGTGCTTCCAAATTGTGATCGTTGAGCTGCGTGAGTACTGCTGCATAAGACGAGGTGGAGGCGATAGTGTATAATATAAAATGATTAGAAAAATTTGGAGTATTTAAGGCTAGGGAATCGATTATTGATTATTTGATTAAATCAAACGCTTCTTTTTCTGTTGATCCCCACTTAAAGACTGAATTTTTCTTGATCATAGTTTGAAGTGGCAAAATAATCTGAGAAAAGTCTGGAACAAATCTTTTAACAAAATTGATTTGGCCTAAAAAAGACTGCATGGATTTGTTATTATGCGGAAAATGGATTTCAAAGATTTCTTTTATCCGATCAGGATCAATATAAATGCCATCTTTAGACACAATAAAGCCTAAGAGCTTTCCTTGGTCAAGAGCAAAGAAAGATTTTTTAGGGTTAAGAGAAATACCATATCTTTTGCAGCGTTGAAAGATTTGACTTAGGTCATGCAAATTATTAGACCTCTCTTTAGAGAGTACAGTAATATCGTCTAGATAGACGACTACTATTCTATTAATCATCCCTCAGAAAGCTGTATCCATCGCTCTTTGAAATATTGCACCTGCATTAATAAGTCCGAAGGGCATTTTCTGATATGCATATGTTCCCCATTTGGTTCTGAATGTGGTTTTAAGCTGGTCATCAGGATGGACCAAAACTTGGTTATATCCTGAGAAACCGTCTAGAAAGGACATTAATTCAGAGCCTTCTACTGATTGGACTATTTGCTCCATGGTAGGTAATGGGAAATTGTCTTTTAAGCTTGCTTTGTTCAAATTTCTGAAATCAATACAAATCCGAATGTCACCATTTTTCTTTTTGACTGGCACCATATTGGAGAGCCAGTTTGAGTGTCGGACTGGAAAAATAATCTTGGCTTTCAAGAGTTTGTTAAGTTCAATCTTTATTTGACTCTCTAAACTTGGATGTATTTTCCTTAACTTCTGTTGAATCGGTTTCTGATCGGGAAGCACTGGAATGGTATGCTCGATAATGGATGTATCATATGTCTTCAAATCATCATATTTCCAAGCAAAAACCTGCTTATTTTTCCTTAACAGTTTAATGAATGCCTCTTTCTATTCCAAGGAAAGTCCTAATCCTAAATTAATATTTTGAGGAGCTTGCTCAGTACCAAGATTTATCAACTCAAACCTTAGGGTAGAGCTTTGGAGCTTTGCATTAGTCACAGGTTTAAACCTGTCTTTAATATCATAAAGGTCCTCCAGCTTTACCACAGGCTTAGGAATTGAATTTTCCTGAGGTGTTTCTCTCATTTGGGAGTCATGCTCATTTTCCTCAATAATTTGATTATCATAGGACTTTTCAGAAGTTAATAATTGTAAAATATCCTCATCATGGTTGAATACTCTCCAATTAGTGACATTGTCAGGAATTGAAGGCCTAAAAAGCAATTCTACTGAAAATCTATCTGGGTTGTAGTCTTCAGAAGGTAGGAGTTTGGAAGCTACATTGGCTAGCAGGTCGGCTGCCGAGTTTTGAGACCTCGGGATGGAGGAAATATTGAATGCCGAAAAGTGTGAGGTGAGTTCTTGTACTAGCGATTGATAATGTTTAAGATGATTTGAAAGACAATGAATTGTATTTCTCACCTATTTGATAATAATTTCAGAATCGCCGAATACTTTTAAATATTGCACTTTAAGGCCGATCACTTTATACAGTCCTTGGACTAAGGCTTCACATTCGGCTGTATTCTTAGTGCATTCAAATTCCAGCCTACAAGACAGCATTGTTTTTTCTCCTAGTGGGCTAACCAAAATACATCCTGCTCCTGAGCCCTCACTAGATTTGGACCCATCGAAATATAATGACCAAAATAAAGAAGTATTAACAATTGTATTGACAGTTTTCTCAGTATCATTGAAACATCTAGACCTATCTGTTTGTGAAAAATTCTCAATCTGAGATGAAAAATGATTGACTGAGAAAGGGGATGACTGGGCAGTAAAGTTACCAAAGAATGGCTCAGATGAATAATTTCCGAAAATGTTGTTATTAAATGCTACAAGTTGGTTTTCTTGCTCAAATTCAGTAACTGTATGGGTCATATGTTTTTCTCGATCAATCCTTATTTGATTTGGCTTACCCTTATAGGGAAGCCACATATGTGACCAATCAGTAGAAATATCCCATGTAATTTTTCAGACGAATCCCTACTCAAGATTAAACCATAAAATTCGGGTATATCGGCTATCAGGATATCAATCCTTTGTACTACTCTAGGATCAACAGATAACCTGATAGTTGCAGAATTAATTTCTCCCACAACCTGCACTTTGGTCCTGTCCAAATGTACAATATGAATAGCAGACTTCTGGGGTTCAACGTTCAGTTTGGAACAAACTGAAGCTGGCATTATGTTAGAAGATGCCCCTGAGTCAATCAAACAGTTGTGCAGGTTTATGTTATAGATCTCATAGGTTAGAAGGAAAGGTGGAGTATGAGAATTTGATCTATCTCCAATCAGAACTGAATCGGTAGCTTCAACCATACCAGGAGGAGGTTGGCCTGAATCATTAGCAGCTTTAGCACTGGGAAGAGGTGTAGAAGGAACAACATTCAATTCTTTGAGAAGCAATTTCTATTGATGTTTTAATTTACTAAGTTCAAACATAGTAATGTTTGCTTTAGTTTTCTTCATGTCATCAACAATGTTGTACTCCATTGAATCGGATACCACTAATGTTTTAGATGTTGAAGGAGTATTAGAAGTTGAAGGCTAATTTTTGGGAACTGCTGCAGGTGATTTCTTTGCGGGTATTTTTCTTTGGTTGTAGCAGCGCCTGTACTCCTTTTCTTTGACGTTGCCTGAACAGGTTCGGAAGTACTTTTACTCCTGGTAGTGACTGGGAGCGTTTCTTCTTCATTATCGGTATCGGAGTTGGGGAGTATAAAATCCCACATTCCATGACATTCTACTACTTCTTCTTCATCATCAGTTGGTGAGATTGTTTCCTCTTCCTCTTCTTCTTGCTCTGAATCTGCATTAGATATGACATTTGGTGGCTTTGATTCATTTTTCTTATAAGTCCTAAAGGGTCTTTTGGTTGAAGTTTCGACTACCTGTTTCTTTATTTCAACCATTTCATTTGATAAAGTTTTTAGGACCTTTTGCAAACCCTCCATGTCATATGGGTCTTTTGGGGTTTTCTTTCTTGAGTCATCTTTAAAAGAGACTTTTTTGGCTTTTCTGTCTTCCAGAGCAGCCTTCTTCTCTAGAGCATTAATGCGTTTCTCCACAGCAAGTGCTTCTTTCATGTTTTCGGCTAAGGTAGGTTTCAGAGCCCTATCTACAAAAATGGCTATATTGGCAGGTAGGGCGGTTATATACCATTCGCTTCGAATTTGTTCACTTGGTTTGGAGGCCGTCGGGATTTTGTTCAGGAGTTTATTGAATCGAGCATTAAATTCCTTAATTGGTTCCCGATGCTCTATCCTAAGATTGGAGAGATCGTTTATTAGGGTAGCCAAAGACCTATCATCTCCATATTTAGTAAGAAACTGCTCTTGGCAAGTGTTCCAACTGGTAATGGAACCAGAGGGTAAAGAAAAATACCAGGATCCTGCTGATCCTTGCAAGGTGTAAGGGAAAAGTCTAACAACAACATCTTGTTCTGTTACTCCTTTCAAGTTGACTGCCAACATGAAATTATTAATGTGTTCCTCAGCCTGGGTCCCATCATCTGGATTAAATTTGGGTAGCCATTTTTCAGGAGCATCTGGTAATGGATGCAATGGTGCAGGCATATTGACTGCACGAGGTCTGGTCCACGGCTTTGCCATTATAATAGCAGTAGTGTTTGATACTACTGCTGGAATTCCAGATGTCTGGGAAGGAAATAATATTGAGGAGTGAGCAGGTTGGGATGTTGAAGCTCCTAATCCCTGATGAACAACAATATGTAATGGGGGAGTGGATGGTTGACTTTGCAGAGGGGAAGATGCAATGGAGGATGTGGATGAAAGCTCTTCACTATCAGATCCTTCAGTATATTTCTTCGCCTTTTTCCTTTTGGGTAAAGGGAACTCAGTGGGTTCAATACCAAGCTTTTCGCTCTGAAGTCTGGTGAGAGGGTGAGGTAAATTGAACTGCGAAGTCGCACTGCTTTGTGATACCTCAGATTTCTGTGGTGAAATCGAGAAGCTCTGAAGTTTGTGGATAAGAGACTGGACTTCAGGTGATTCAAGACTTAATTGTTCTGGAGTATGATGGGTTTGAGCAGTGGTAGTTGATTCCTCTTCTTCTTGTTTGGATACTGGAGAACCAACATGCAAATGGGAAGATTGAGGGGATACGGAGGGAGAATTACTCTTAGAATGGCTTGTAGATTTTGGTTTGTGTGCCATTCACAGTCAAGCCCTCCTTCTAGCGCCAAAAATGTTGATGCCTCGAAAATCGCTGCAACAACATTGGGGATAACCACCCGGTCCGGACCTTAGTACAACTCCTTTTCCGTTTGGAATGGTGGCTCCGACTGGGGATAATGGGACCAGTTTCCCAGCAATGGATAAACGGGATGAATGGATAATTGATTGACTAATCTATTGATGGGCGAATAACTAAATCTATCAACAAAAATATAAGAACTATGACTTATCCCGGGAACTTATTGAGCTTTGAAGTGTAGCGCTTGATGGTCTGTGTCTATAAACAGGCATATAGATGACTCCATTTAACAGACATGGACATTATTTCATTCAGGATTACTGTGCTTAAATAGTTAAGCAAAGCGATTAAAGCAATATTACTACACTTATCATTTATATCATCAACACATATATGATTAAAAGGAAAGCACACCATAAACATCCAATAGTGGAAGGAATACAGAACTGTTGTTAAAACACATATATATAATCGATAATAGCAAAGATAATCAAATAACAATTCATATGAAAGGAATGAATTCAGACATAGATAGAAATACCATATGAGCTGCTGGACACTCCCAATATCAATCGCTACTTGTGATTCTTCCTTCAACGCAGAAAGACTTTCAAACAAAGACAATAGTGCACAATTGCATAAAAAGCTTCCTTGTTAAATTTAGAACAACTGGTCCAGTTTCATAAAAGAATATGACTGAAGCACAATAGTGCAACTTCAGTCTTTAAGTCAGGTACAAAACTTTACGACCCTTTCCAAAACAATGAAAGGGTCTATAAATACTTAATTAATTTAACTATCTATAAAACAGAAATCCTACTTAATTGGTATCAATAAATTTTGATCCTATTTTCTTCAGCGATCTGGCAGTCGGCGGCATGATTCATCAAGTAGGCTGCTTGCCTTTAAATCTGAGCTGACTTATCGCAAGCATCGGCTCTACTTCTGGTGGTTTGTTGAGGCGCGAGCTGAGCTGGGCGGCATAGGTGGCATCCTGAATATCGGGGATAATATACCCGATTGCATCCGTAAGGCACTTGAGGGCGGCTCTCTGTGTGTGCGGCTTTACCAAGAAGAACCAATAGGTGTCCCAGGTTAAACTGTTAATCCCAGCGATTAATCTCCCCTTTTCTTCTAGATCTGGATAACATGATTGCTCCAATGTTTTCATTGTTGTCAACTTTCCTGGTGTGCATTGGGAAATCATGTTTGATAAGTAGAGAGTGTTATTGACCAATTCAACTAAATTGCTAGAAGTTGATTTACATCTTGAAACCGCCCTCTCTGCTTTCATTAACTGGGACTGCCATTCTGTGAAGAGTATATCTTTGTGTGATTCTAAGATCCTGGGTAAATTGGTCGCTTGTCCTTGGTCAGAATCTTGCCAGTCGAGAAATGCAGCTATTGTTTCTTCAGCTTGATCCAATTCAGTCCTGGCCTTGTCTACTTGCTTACTTATGGATGCCGTTAATTCACATAGTGGCTCTGCCTGGGCGATTTGTTGACACAAAAGCTTAATTTGAGATATTAATGCAGTATTTATTTGTAATGCTTCTGCTCTAAATTCAGCCACTTGTGGAACGCCCTTTGTTTTCTCGAGCTGTGATGATAATTGAGCAATTTGCTCATCTTTTGTTTTCACCATTTGCTCATTCGCTGCCTTCAATTGTGCCAATGCCTCTGATAATTCTTTCTGCTTCTGGATTGCGCTTTGGTCAATCCTTTGTTTTTCTGCCTGCAATTGTTGAGTTAGTTGACTGTTCACTTGCTGTTGCGTCAACAATTGCTGCTCTGCCTGCTCCGCTTTCTGCTTTGCTTCATTTAGCTGTGCCTGTAATGAGAAAATCTCCTGATCCTTTGTTTTCAGTAAAAGGCTTACCTCCGATGCCTTGTCTATTGTCGCTGCCGAATAAGCTCCCGCATACTGTGACAGTTTTGTCAGGTCATCGGAGGGGTCAAATTCCTCCTTCCAAACCACATTGCCCGTGATAGTTTGTTCTGGGAAAAGGGAAGGTTGATCAGTCCTTCTTCTTTTCCTTTGTCGTTTAACCACAGCTTTATGCCTTGGGCTGTAGAAGACATCCAGGGGAGGAATATCTTCTACCTGCAAAATGATTTGGTCGGAGGGGTCCTTTGGTATTATCTCTACCTCTTTAGAAATGGGTGGGCCGCTGGTTCCACTTAGAACCTGTGGTGAAGTGATTTCCTGTGTGTCTGTTGCCTTTGAAGTGTCTGTGTCCTTTGAACATTCCAAACCACTGATAATGGAATCAAATTGCTTCCATTCCTGGAGCAATTTAGGGTCAATATGAGTATCCACATTGACATCAATGGTGGTCTGTTTTTCCTTTTCAGTTTGGGTCTCTTCCCGCACTTTTTCCTACTCTCTCTTCTGATTTTCCTCCTGTGGCTTCTCTTGTTCTTTTGTTATAACTGGAGGTTCCTTTGACTGTTGCCGATCAGGCTCGCTTGACGATGTCGCTGGGGTTGTCGCTAGTAGATCTAGAGGCAGAGTTTGCAACCTCTGTTCTCTAAGTGTGTTAAATTCAGTCAACCCTTCATCATGATATTTCATTTTGGCCAATGATTTAACCTGCATTATTGACTCAGCTGAAGAGAACAGGTCGTCAAACAAATCTTCTTTATGGTCAAATTTTGACAATTTGGCCTGTTCTAGTGCGTTATAGGCAACTTTGTTTGGATCAAATTGCCTATTTGGGAGAGTCGCCAGAGTTAATGATTTAATCTTCGTAGCTTCCTTTTCTGCATGTTTGAGATCATGCAGAGTATAAACACCGCATCTCAAAGGAAAAGAGGGCCAGCCCTGCTTCTTATTTTTCTTGAGAGTCTGTGTAACACTCTCAGCAATAATCTGGTAAGAGATTTCTCTTGCCAACAGTTTATCTGGTATGTATAAAGGGAGAACATGAGGTTCGGCTTGGCTACCGAAAACTCTTATGTAAGTGAACTTCTCCTCTCCAAACCATCTCCCTACTGCTGTTAAATCAATCCCAGCTTGGTAGGAAATCTTGGGAATGGGTTTATCAAAAATGGAATAATAAATAGGCAACATAAAGCCATTGCAGACTTGGTACAGATGGTGCTTGTAAGAGGATTTCCATAATTTCTGGTGGTAAATGTGAATAGGCATGGATTCTTGTGGCGTCCACCTCCAGCCGAGCACAGGAAATTCAGAATTAAAACACAAGGTATCTAGGATATAGGCACTGTAATAAAATGGGGGGATTATCCTTTCAGAGATGCGAGTCTTATTCCTAAACTCAAGAACAGCTTTGGCTAGTTTATCTGAGAGAATAGTGGCCCAATCCATTATTATACTGTTGCATGCGGCTTCCATTAAAGGAACCATTTCTATAGTGAAATTAGAAGAGTCATGCAATCCCCACAATCTACACATCATTATTCCAGCGTAGCAATAAGGAGAAGCCAGGGAATCAACAGAGTACTTACCGGAAGACTCATGTTTGTGCTTTGCCGGATTTTGTCTCCAATCCCGGATGGGTTCGGATTCAACTTCATTCTCGTTTGAGAATTTTTCCAGGAACGCCTTATTGTATATCTTCTCTGGCTCAGGCAAATGATACATTTGCCTCAAATCATCAGCTTTGAACGACCCGAAAATTCTCCCGTCTCTGGTGCTGAAGGTTCTATCCAGGATTGGGATTTCCTCAATTGCCCACCGCACTACATCTGTGTATGGGAGAATTTGTTCCCTAGCTGCTATCCGATGAAGGAAGGAGTCAGCTAAGTCCTTTAGAGTGGCATCAGATTTCCGAGTAGAATCTGCAGTAGCTTCTACTGTTGTCACTTTGGGTTCTTCAACTTCTATCAAGTTGTAGGTGCTCTGCCAAGTAGTTCTGCCGAGACCAGAACATGTGGTATCCGAAATCAATCCTTTCTTCTTGTTTGAGGGATCAGCGACAGCTTGTCCTGCGGCTGGCGCAACAGAAGCGCCTGTGGTCTTCTTGGATTTCTTCCCCATTTTGCTTGAGCTTTCTCCTTTGGATAAATTCTGCACAGAGGCGAAAATAAACGTAACACGGAGAATCGGCAGTGAAAACTTCAATATGATGAGATATATTGACCGATGCGTGATAAGAGATTAACTTTTAAAATGGGCGCAGATACAATCCATGGGAGGATTTTGGGACTTACAATTACATTAAATGGCCGTTTAAAACCTGCCAATCCTTAAATGCCCATTATATCATTAATCGGCCGAATGATTCATTTAAGCGTGCTGTAGATGTTTTGGCGGTTGAGCGCAGGTGAATCAATGTTGAACGAATCAAGCTTTTAATATGAATTAATCGTGATATCCCTTTGTTTTAACGTTTTTTTGAAATCCGCGCTTTATCGCAATCGGCCATCGGGGAAAGCTTAAATCTCAAATATGGACACTTTTTGAAAACCTCGATCGCCGTTAGCGATATCGCATCGCATCGGGGGCATTGGTATGGGGTGCTTTAACAATGTGCATAGAACATTGCCGATAGTTGATAGCGATATCGCATCGGCGGAAACCAATGTGCCACTTATTTGTGTACCTTATGTCATTGCGATATGCGATCTTGCGATCGCTTTATCGCAATGATAAAGATTGATTTATTTGATGAAAATGGGATTTTTCAAAAAGGGTTTTATAATGTTATCATTTGGTTTTCGGACCCTTTTAAATAATATAATATTGATACCAATTAAACTCTAAAGGGACCCATTTCATATGATAGTTTTGTGAATAGAATGATATGAAATGGGGGGTTTTTGTAGAGCACAACAATTGGCGATTCGCTGGAAGAAACAGTTATCTCTGAAAAGTATAGAAATACTTAAACTTTTTCAAAATAGAGTTCTAATCAAAGGGGAAAATTCTAATATAACTAGGTATAAATGCATTCCGAGTAAAATGAAACTATTTTGTTAATTTCCTCTTCTTTTTTTAAGATAATAGATACATTCTAAGTTTTAAATAGGCCTTTATTGGTTTATAATGATAAAACAGAAAACCTTTCCAAATCAGCTTTTATAGTGAACTCGTCTGTCATAGGTAGAGCCTCTGCTGCCAGCAAACGTTCATAGTTTCGACAGGGATACCTTTTAACCATGTTATTGTCCATTGTCCCATCCAATTTAAGAGTGTGATTAACAGAATAAATTCAAAATATGTTTTTATATTTTGTATTTCTTTCTTTTCTTGTTATTGATAAGATAAAAAGCCATTGTCCTGGTTTGGTAGCCAGCTATTGACAATGCCATTCACAGGTAATAATCTAACCGAACAAGCTGGCTCGTGATGAGACCCCTTGTCTTATAATTCTTAAGCCATTACCCTGTTATGGTATGCAGTATTGGTAATGTCGGTTAAACTATTTCCCTATGATCATGGTAAGCAGGCTTGTAATAAGACCTCTTATCTTTTATATCAAAATTTTAGAATTACACTCTGAGTAATCATAAACTTTGGTGAATGGGATGGAAAATTTTCTCTTTTAAGAGTAGATGGATGACAGGGTAAGAGTTGAAGATGCTGAAGTTGGATTAGCTTCTATCTTGATATTGATAACCTTTTGTGACCAATTTGAAAACAGAAAATGATTTATAATACTTGTAAACTTTGAGAGGGGTTCACAAAACTTGAAGTGTGGTTTCAGAATACAATGATACCTAGTTTCCTAGAAAGTTATCCCTTTTGGTTAAGACTTCTATTATTTTAAAAGCAAATATCACACTACTTCTGTGGATCAAGTTTTCAAACACAACAAAGGTCAATGGAAGATACCTTACAACATTATTTTCTACAAATCCTACAAACTACAAAACTCTATCAAACTGAAAGGAGAAGGGGTTACCTCCTCAATTAAAGAATTTCTTCAAGATAAGGCCATTTACAGGGAGAGAATCTCTCAAACCTGATAAATCTTGCAATATGAAGGTTGAATGGCCTATCTTCTCACAGATCTGAAATGGTCCAAGCCACATCTTCTGGAACTTGGTGTGTTTTCCCTTGTCCTCATGGGCTTTGTCCCATTTCAGAACTAAATCACCGACTTGAAATTGTTTTGAACTGGATGAGACTGAATCAAAAGCTGCCTTGATGACTTGCTGATGTTTGGCATGAATAACCCTGGTTTTTTCTCTTTCCTCTTCTAATTTTAGAATTTGATCATGTCTAAGCTGAATAGAAGAGGAAGGACTTTCCTCAATGAACTGAACTAGGGCTAGAGAAGGAAGAACAAGATTTGTGGGCAGTACTGCTTCTTTTCCATACACAAGGTTGAACGGAGAGGAACCTATAGAAGCTTTTTGTGTTATCCTATCAGCCCATAATGCAAACATTAAGGATTTGTGCCAGTTTTTATGATTTTGTTCGATAGTTCGCTTAATGATTTTGATCAGATTTTTATTAGTAGACTCTGCTAACCCATTACCCTGGGGATAGTAATTAGCAGAATATTTCAATTTAAATCCTCTTTTAATAGCGAAATCAAACATAGCATTGCCTGAGAAATAAGATGCATTATAAAAAACAAGAGCATTTGGGACACCAAACCTGGTAATGATGAATTGATCTATGAATTCAATGATTGCTTCAGAATTTGCTGTCTTCAAAGGAATTGCCTCAACCCACTTAGTAAAATAATCGGTAGCAGTAAGGATATACTTATGCTGTTTGGAAGAAGGTGGAGTAATTTCCCCAATGATGTCCAATCCCCATTGCTCAAATGGTTGTTCAATGTTGACTGGTTGCAGAGGGAAAGCTGGTTTACGCTGTCTCCCACTAGAAGTTTGACAATTGAGGCATTTCCTTACATACTCGTGGGCATCTCTAAACAGAGTGGGCCAATAGTATCCAGCATGAATAATTTTGTGAGCTGTTGTGTCAGCTCCAAAATGTCCTCCTGCTGGTCCATCATGTAACTCCTGCAAAACCTTTTGTGCTTCAGGTTTCTCAAGGCATCTTAATAAGATGGAATCATAATTCTGCTTAAAAAGCACATCATCAATAATTGTAAAATTCTTTGCTTTTAACCTAATGGCCCTTTTGTTTTTGTAAGACAGGTTAGGAGGTGCATAACCATTTTTCAAATAAAAGATTAAATCTGCATATTGAGACTCAGAATCAGTAACACTTATCTGGTTGATTTCTTCGGTTTGATCTGTATCACTTGATTCTGGAATATTGGATGCTCCTGCCAATAACCTGCAAAAACCTTGGCCCCTAACAATCTTTGCTGGCCTAATTTCTAAGTCATATTCTTGAAGCGTTGTGACCCAATTTGCCCTTTTTTCACCCAGTTCTTTTTGGATTAATAGTTGCCTAACTGCAGGGAAAGGAACTATAACTTTTGTGTGGGTTTTCAAAAGGAAGGGTCTATAATGTTTGACTGCTTTAAATACAGCAAAGGCTTGTTTTTCTACTTCGGAGTAATTCAATTCAGCACCCTGAAGATTTGAACTAAAGAATGAAATGGGTGCTTCCAAATTGTGATCGTTGAGCTGCGTGAGTACTGCTGCATAAGACGAGGTGGAGGCGATAGTGTATAATGTAAAATGATTAGAAAAATTGGGAGTATTTAAGGCTAGGGCATCGATTATTGATTGTTTGATTAAATCAAACGCTTCTTTTTTTGTTGATCCCCACTTAAAGACTGAATTTTTCTTGATCATAGTTTGAAGTGGCAAAATAATCTGAGAAAAGTCTGGAACAAATCTTTTAACAAAATTGATTTGGCCTAAAAAAGACTGCATGGATTTCTTATTATGCGGAAAAGGGATTTCAGAGATTTCTTTGATCCGATCAGGATCAATATAAATGCCATCTTTAGACACAATAAAGCCTAAGAGCTTTCCTTGGTCAAGAGCAAAGAAAGATTTTTTAGGGTTAAGAGAAATACCATATCTTTTGCAGCGTTGAAAGATTTGACTTAGGTCATGCAAATGATTAGACCTCTCTTTAGAGAATACAGTAATATCGTCTAGATAGACGACTACTGTTCTATTAATCATCCCTCTGAAAAGCTGTATCCATCGCTCTTTGGAATATTGCCCCTGCATTAATAAGTCCGAAGGGCATTTTCTGATATGCATATGTTCCCCATTTGGTTCTGAATGTGGTTTTAAGCTGGTCATCAGGATGGACCAAAACTTGGTTATATCCTGAGAAACCGTCTAGAAAGGACATTAATTCAGAGCCTGCTACTGATTGGAGTATTTGCTCCATGGTAGGTAATGGGAAATTGTCTTTTAAGCTTGCTTTGTTCAAATTTCTGAAATCAATACAAATCCGAATGTCGCCATTTTTCTTTCTGACTGGCACCATATTGGAGACCCAGTTTGAGTGTCGGACTGGAAAAATAATCTTGGCTTTCAAGAGTTTGTTAAGTTCAGTCTTTATTTGACTCTCTAAACTTGGATGTATTTTCCTTAACTTCTGTTGAATTGGTTTCTGATCGGGAAGCACTGGAATGGTATGCTGGATAATGGATGTATCATATGTCTTCAAATCATCATATTTCCAAGCAAAAACCTGTTTATTTTTCCTTAACAGTTTAATGAATGCCTCTTTCTCTTCCAAGGAAAGTCCTAATCCTAAATTAATATTTTGAGGAGCTTGCTCAGTACCAAGATTTATCAACTCAAACCTTAGGGTAGAGCTTTGGAGCTTTGCATTAGTCACAGGTTTAAACCTGTCTTTAATATCATAAAGGTCCTCCAGCTTTACCACAGGCTTAGGAATTGAATTTTCCTGAGGTGTTTCTCTCATTTGGGAGTCATGCTCATTTTCCTCAATAATTTGATTATCATAGGACTTTTCAGAAGTTAAGAATTGTAAAATATCCTCATCATGGTTGAATACTCTCCAATTAGTGACATTGTCAGGAATTGAAGGCCTAAAAAGCAATTCTACTGAAAATCTATCTGGGTTGTAGTCTTCAGAAGGTAGGAGTTTGGAAGCTACATTGGCTAGCAGGTCGGCTGCCGAGTTTTGAGACCTCGGGATGGAGGAAATATTGAATGCCGAAAAGTGTGAGGTGAGTTCTTGTACTAGCGATTGATAATGTTTAAGATGATTTGAAAGACAATGAATTGTATTTCTCACCTGTTTGATAATAATTTCAGAATCGCCGAATACTTTTAAATATTGCACTTTAAGGCCGATCGCTTTATACAGTCCTTGGACTAAGGCTTCATATTCGGCTGTATTGTTAGTGCATTCAAATTCCAGCCTACAAGACAGCATTGTTTTTTCTCCTAGTGGGCTAACCAAAATACATCCTGCTCCTGAGCCCTCACTAGATTTGGACCCATCGAAATATAATGACCAAAATAAAGAAGTATTAACAATTGTATTTACAGTTTTCTCAGTATCATTGAAACATCTAGACCTATCTGTTTGTGAAAAATTCTCAATCTGAGATGAAAAATGATTGACTGAGAAAGGGGATGACTGGGCAGTAAAGTTACCAAAGAATGACTCAGATGAATAATTTCCCAAAATGTTGTTATTAAATGCTACAGGTTGGTTTTCTTGCTCAAATTCAGTAACTGTATGGGTCATATGTTTTTCTCGATCAATCCTTATTTGATTTGGCTTACCCTTATAGGGAAGCCACATATGTGACCAATCAGTAGAAATATACCCATGTAATTTTTCAGACCAATCCCTACTCAAGATTAAACCGTAAAATTCAGGTATATCGGCTATCAGGATATCAATCCTTTGTACTACTCTGGGATCAGCAGATAACCTGATAGTTACGGAATTAATTTCTCCCACAACCTGCACTTTGGTCCTGTCCAACTGTACAATATGAATAGCAGACTTCTGGGGTTCAATGTTCAGTTTGGAACAAACTGAAGCTGGCATTATGTTAGAAGATGCCCCTGAGTCAATCAAACAGTTGTGCAGGTTTATGTTATAGATCTCATAGGTTAGAAGGAAAGGTGGAGTATGAGAATTTGATCTATCTCCAATCAGAACTGAATCGGTAGCTTCAACCATACCGGGAGGAGGTTGGCCTGAATCATTAGCAGCTTTAGCACTGGGAAGAGGTGTAGAAGGAACAACATTCAATTCTTTGAGAAGCAATTTCTGTTGATGTTTTAATTTACTAAGTTCAAACATAGTAATGTTTGCTTTAGTTTTCTTCATGTCATCAACAATGTTGTACTCCATTGAATCGGATACCACTAATGTTTTAGATGTTGAAGGAGTATTAGAAGTTGAAGGCTGATTTTGGGGAACTACTGCAGGTGATTTCTTTGTAGGTATTTTTCTTTGGTTGTAGTAGCGCCTGCACTCCTTTTCTTTGACGTTGCCTGAACAGGTTCGGAAGTACTTTTACTCCTGGTAGTGACTGGGAGCGCTTCTTCTTCATTATCGGTATCGGAGTTGGGGAGTATAAAATCCCACATTCCATGACATTCTACTACTTCTTCTTCATCATCAGTTGGTGAGATTGTTTGCTCTTCCTCTTCTTCTTGCTCTGAATCTGCATTAGATATGACATTTGGTGGCTTTGATTCATTTTTCTTATAAGTCCTAAAGGGTCTTTTGGTTGAAGTTTCGGATACCTGTTTCTTTATTTCAACCATTTCATTTGATAAAGTTTTTAGGACCTTTTGCAAACCCGCCATGTCATATGGGTCTTTTAGGGTTTTCTTTCTTGAGTCATCTTTAAAAGAGACTTTTTCGGCTTTTCTGTCTTCCAGAGCAGCCTTCTTCTCTAGAGCATTAATTCGTTTCTCCACAGTAAGTGCTTCTTTCATGTTTTCTGCTAAGGTAGGTTTCCCAGCCCTATCTACAAAAATGGCTATATTGGCAGGTAGGGCGGTTATATACCATTCGCTTGGTTTGGAGGCCGTCGGGATTTTGTTCATGAGTTTATTGAATAGAGCATTAAATTCCTTAATTGGTTCTCGATGCTCTATCCTAAGATTGGAGAGATCATTTATTAGGGTAGCCAAAGACCTATCATCTCCATATTTAGTAAGAAACTGCTCTTGGCAAGTGTTCCAACTGGTAATGGAATCAGAGGGTAAAGAAAAAGACTAGGATCCTACTGATCCTTGCAAGGTGTAAGGGAAAAGTCTAACAACAACATCTTGTTCTGTTACTCCTTTCAAGTTGACTGCCAACATGAAATTATTAATGTGTTCCTCAGCCTGGGTCCCATCATCTAGATTAAATTTGGTTAGCCATCTTTCAGGAGCATCTGGTAATGGATGCAATGGTGCGGGCATATTGACTGCACGAGGTCTGGTCCATGGATCTGCCATTATGATAGCAGTATTATTTGATACTACTGCTGGAATTCCAGATGTCTGGGAAGGAAATAATATTGAGGAGTGAGCAGGTTGGGATGTTGAAGCTCCTAATCCCTGATGAACAACAATATGTAATGGGGGAGTGGATGGTTGACTTTGCAGAGGGGAAGATGCAATGGAGGATGTGGATGAAAGCTCTTCACTGTCAGATCCTTCAGTATATTTCTTCGCCTTTTTCCTTTTGGGTAAAGGGAACTCAGCGGGTTCAATACCAAGCTTTTCGCTCTGAAGTCTTGTGAGAGGGTGAGGTAAATTGAACTGCGAAGTCGCACTGCTTTGTGATACCTCAGATTTCTGTGGTGAAATCGAGAAGCTCTGAAGTTTGTGGATAAGAGTCTGGACTTCAGGTGATGCAAGACTTAATTGTTCGTGAGTATGATGGGTTTGAGCATTGGTAGTTGATTCCTCTTCTTCTTGTTTGGATACTGGAGAACCAACATGCAAATGGGAAGATTGAGGGGATACAGAGGGAGAATTACTCTTAGAATGGCTTGTAGATTTTGGTTTGTGTGCCATTCACAGTCAAACCCTCCTTCTAGCGCCAAAAATGTTGATTCCTCGAAAATCACTGCAACAACATTGGGGATAACCACCCGGTCCGGACCTTAGTACAACTCCTTTTCCATTTGGAATGGTGGCTCTGACTGGGGATAATGGGACCAGTTTCCCAGCAATGGGTAAATGGGATGAATGTATAATTGATTGACTAATCTATTGATGGGCGAATAACTAAATCTATCAACAAAAATATAAGAACTATGACTTATCTCGGGAACTTATTGAGCTTTGAAGTGTAGCGCTTGATGGTCTGTGTCTATAAACAGGCATATAGATGACTCTATTTAATAGACATGGACATTATTTCATTCAGGATTACTGTGCTTAAATAGTTAAGCAAAGCGATTAAAGCAATATTACTACACTTATCATTTATATCATCAACACATATATGATTAAAAGGAAAGCACACCATAAACATCCAATAGTGGAAGGAATACAGAACTGCTGTTAAAACACATATATATAATCGATAATAGCAAAGATAATCAAATAACAATTCATATGAAAGGAATGAATTCAGACATAGATAGAAATACCATATGAGCTGCTGGACACTCCCAATATCAATCGCTACTTGTGATTCTTCCTTCAACGCAGAAAGACTTTCAAACAAAGACAATAGTGCACAATTGCATAAAAAGCTTCCTTGTTAAATTTAGAACAACTGGTCCAGTTTCATAAAAGAATATGACTGAAGCACAATAGTGCAACTTCAGTCTTTAAGTCAGGTACAAAACTTTACGACCCTTTCCAAAACAATGAAAGGGTCTATAAATACTTAATTAATTTAACTATCTATAAAACAGAAATCCTACTTAATTGGTATCAATAAATTTTGATTCTATTTTCTTCAGCGATCTGGCAGTCGGCGGCATGATTCATCAAGTAGGCTGCTTGCCTTTAAATCTGAGCTGACTTATCGCAAGCATCGGCTCTACTTCTGGTGGTTTGTTGAGGCGCGAGCTGAGCTGGGCGGCATAGGTGGCATCCTGAATATCGGGGATAATATACCCGATTGCATCAGTAAGGCACTTGAGGGTGGCTCTCTGTGTGTGCGGCTTTACCAAGAAGAACCAATAGGTGTCCCAGGTTAAACTGTTAATCCCAGTGATTAATCTCCCCTTTTCTTCTAGATCTGGATAACATGATTGCTCCAATTTTTTCATTGTTGTCAACTTTCCTGGTGTGCATTGGGAAATCATGTTTGATAAGTAGAGAGTGTTATTGACCAATTCAACTAAATTGCTAGAAGTTGATTTACATCTTGAAACCGCCCTCTCTACTTTCATTAACTGGGACTGCCATTCTGTGAAGAGTATATATGTGTGTGATACTAAGATCCTGGGTAAATTGGCCGCTTGTCCTTGGTCAGAATCTTGCCAGTCGAGAAATGCAGCTATTGTTTCTTCAGCTTGATCCAATTCAGTCCTGGCCTTGTCTACTTGCTTACTTATGGATGCCGTTAATTCACATAGTGGCTCTGCCTGGGCGATTTTTTGACACAAAAGCTTAATTTGAGATATTAATGCAGTATTTATTTGTAATGCTTCTGCTCTAAATTCAGCCACTTGTGGAACGCCCTTTGTTTTCCCGAGCTGTGATGATAATTGAGCAATTTGCTCATCTTTTATTTTCACCATTTGCTCATTCGCTGCCTTCAATTGTGCTAATGCCTCTGATAATTCTTTCTGCTTCTGGATTGTGCTTTGGTCAATCCTTTGTTTTTCTGCCTACAATTATTGAGTTAGTTGACTGTTCACTTGCTGTTGCGTCAACGATTGCTGCTTTTCCTGCTCTGCTTTCTGCTTTGCTTCATTTAGCTGTGCCTGTAGTGAGAAAATTTCCTGATCCTTTGTTTTCAGTAAAAGGCTTACCTCCGATGCCTTATCCATTTTCGCTGCTGAATAAGCTCCCGCATACTGTGACAGTTTTGTCAGGTCATCGGAGGGGTCAAATTCCTCCTTCCAAACCACATTGCCCGTGATAGTTTGTTCTGGTAAAAGGGAAGGTTGATCAGTCCTTCTTCTTTTCCTTTGTCGTTTAACCACAACTTTATGCCTTGGGCTGTAGAAGACATCCAGGGGAGGAATATATGATTTGGTCGGAGGGGTCCTTTGGTATTATCTCTACCTCTTTAGAAATGGGTGGGCCGCTGGTTCCACTTAGAACCTGTGGTGAAGTCATTTCCTGTGTGTCTGTTGCCTTTGAAGTGTCTGTGTCCTTTGAACATTCCAAACCACTGATAATGGAATCAAATTTCTTCCATTCCTGGAGCAATTTAGGGTTAATATGAGTATCCACATTGACATCAATGGTGGTCTGTTTTTCCTTTTCAGTTTGGGTCTCTTCCCACACTTTTTCCTGTTCTCTCTTCTACTTTTCCTCCTATTCTTTCTTTTGATTTTCCTCTTGTGGCTTCTCTTGTTCTTTTGTTATAACTGGAGGTTCCTTTGACTGTTTCCGATCAGGCTCGCTTGACGATGTCGCTGGGGTTGTCACTAGTAGATCTAGAGGCACAGTTTGCAACCTCTGTTCTCTAAGTGTGTTAAATTCAGTCAACCGTTCATCATGATATTTCATTTTGGCCAATGATTTAACCTGCATTATTGACTTAGCTGAAGAGAACAGGTCGTCAAACAAATCTTCTTTATGGTCAAATTTTGACAATTTGGCCTATTCTAGTGTGTTATAGGCAACTTTGTTTGGATCAAATTGCCTATTTGGGAGAGTCGCCAGAGTTAATGATTTCATCTTCGTAGCTTCCTTCTCTGCATGTTTGAGATCATGCAGAGTATAAACATCGCATCTCAAAGGAAAAGAGGGCCAGCCTTGCTTCTTATTTTTCTTGAGAGTCTGTGTAACACTCACAGCAATAATCTGGTAAGAGATTTCTCTTGCCAACAGTTTATCTGGTATGTATAAAGGGAGAACATGAGGTTCGGCTTGGCTACTGAAAACTCTTATGTAAGTGAACTTCTCCTCTCCAAACCATCTCCCTACTGCTGTTAAATCAATCCCAGCTTGGTAGGAAATATTGGGAATGGGTTTATCAAAAATGGAATAATAAATAGGCAACATAAAACCATTGCAAACTTGGTACAGATGGTGCTTGTAAGAGGATTTCCATAATTTTTGTTGGTAAATGTGAATAGGCATGGATTCTTGTGGCGTCCACCTCCAGCCGAGCACAAGAAATTTAGAATTAAAACACAAGGTATCTAGGATACAGGCACTGTAATAAAATGGGGGGATTATCCTTTCAGAGATGCGAGTCTTATTCCTAAACTCAACAACAGCTTTGGCTAGTTTATCTGAGAGAATAGTGGCCCAATCCATTATTATACTGTTGCATGTGGCTTCCATTAAAGGAACCATTTCTATGGTGAAATTAGAAGAGTCATGCAATCCCCACAATCTACACATCATTATTCCACCGTAGCAATAAGGAGAAGCCAGGGAATCAACAGAGTACTTACAGGAAGACTCATCTTTGTGCTTTGCCGGATTTTGTCTCCAATCCCGGATGGGTTCGGATTCAACTTCATTCTCGTTTGAGAATTTTTCCAAGAACGCCTTATTGTATATCTTCTCTGGCTCAGGAAAATGATACATTTTCCTCAAATCATCAGCTTTGAACGACCCAAAAATTCTCCCGTCTCTGGTGCTGAAGGTTCTATCCAGGATTGGGATTTCCTCAATTGCCCACCGCACTACATCTGTGTATGGGAGAATTTGTTCCCTAGCTACTATCCGATGAAGGAAGGAGTCAGCTAAATCCTTTAGAGTGGCATCAGATTTGCGAGTAGAATCTGCAGTAGCTTCTACTATTGTCACTTTGGGTTCTTCAACTTCTATAAAGTTGTAGGTGCTCTGCCAAGTAGTTCTGCCGAGACCAGAACATGTGGTATCCAAAATCAATCCTTTCTTCTTGTTTGAGGGATGAGCGACAGCTTGTCCTGCGGCTGGCGCAACAGAAGTGCCTGTGGTCTTCTTTGATTTCTTCCCCATTTTGCTTGAGCTTTCTCCTTTGGATAAATTCTGCACAGAGGTGAAAATAAACGTAACACAGAGAATCGGCAGTGAAAACTTCAATATGATGAGATATATTAACCGATGCGTGATAAGAGATTAGCTTTTAAAATGGGCGCAGATACAATCCATGGGAGGATTTTGGGACTTACAATTACATTAAATGGCCGTTTAAAACCTGCCAATCCTTAAATGCCCATTATATCATTAATCGGCCGAATGATTCATTTAAGCATGCTGTAGATGTTTTGGCGGTTGAGCACAGGCAAATCAATGTTGAACGAATCAAGCTTTTAATACGAATTAATCGTGATATCCCTTTGTTTTAACGTTTTTTTGAAATCCGCGCTTTATCACAATCGGCCGTCGGGGAAAGCTTAAATCTCAAATATGGACACTTTTTGAAAACCCCGATCGCCGATAGCGATATCGCATCGCATCGGGGGCATTGGTATGGGGCGCTTTAACAATGTGCATAGAACATTGCCGATAGCCGATAGCGATATCGCATCGGCGGAAACCAATGTGCCACTTATTTGTGTACCTTATTTCATTGCGATATGCGATCTTGTGATCGCTTTATCACAGTGATAAAGATTGATTTATTTGATGAAAATGGGATTTTTCAAAAAGGGTTTTATAATGTTATCATTTGGTTTTCGGACCCTTTCAAATAATATAATATTGATACCAATTAAACTCTAAAGGGACCCATTTCATATGATAGTTTTGTGAATAGAATGATATGAAATGGGGGGTTTTTGTAGAGCACAACAATTGGCGATTCGCTGGAAGAAACAGTTATCTCTGAAAAGTATAGAAATACTTAAACTTTTTCAAAATAGAGTTCTAATCAAAGGGGAAAATTCTAATATAACTATGTATAAATGCATTCCGAGTAAAATGAAACTATTTTGTTAATTTCCTCTTCTTTTTTTTTAAGATAATAGATACATTCTAAGTTTTAAATAGGCCTTTATTGGTTTATAATGATAAAACAGAAAACCTTTCCAAATCAGCTTTTATAGTGAACTCGTCTGTCATAGGTAGAGCCTCTTCTGCCAGCAAATGTTCATAGTTTTGACAGGGATACCTTTTAACCATGTTATTGTCCATTGTCCCATCCAATTTAAGAGTGTGATTATCAGAATAAATTCAAAATATGTTTTTATATTTTGTATTTCTTTCTTTTCTTGTTATTGATAAGATAAAAAGCCATTGTCGTGGTTTGGTAGCCAGCTATTGAAAATGCGATTTTGAGGTAATAATCTAACTGAACAAGCTGGCTCGTGATGAGACCCCTTGTCTTATAATTCTTAAGCCATTACCCTGTTATGGTATGCAGTATTGGTAATGTCGGTTAAACTATTTCCCTATGATCATGGTAAGCAGGCTTGTAATAAGACCTCTTATCTTTTATATCAAAATTTTAGAATTACACTCTGAGTAATCATAAACTTTGGTGAATGGGATGGAAAATTTTCTCTTTTAAGAGTAGATGGATGACAAGGTAAGAGTTGAAGATGCTGAAGTTGGATTAGCTTCTATCTTGATATTGATAACCTTTTGTGACCAATTTGAAAACAGAAAATGATTTATAATACTTATAAACTTTGAGAGGGGTTCACAAAACTTGAAGTGTGGTTTCAGAATACAATGATACCTAGTTTCCTAGGAAGTTATCCCTTTTGGTTAAGACTTCTATTATTTTAAAAGCAAATATCACACTACTTCTGTGGATCAAGTTCTCAAACACAACAAAGGTCAATGGAAGATACCTTACAACATTATTTTCTACAAATCCTACAAACTACAAAACTCTATCAAACTGAAAGGAGAAGGGGTTACCTCCTCAATTAAATAATTTCTTCAAGATAAGGCCATTTACAGGGAGATAATCTCTCAAACCTGATAAATCTTGCAATATGAAGGTTGAATGGCCTATCTTCTCACAGATCTGAAATGGTCCAAGCCACATCTTCTGGAACTTGGTGTGTTTTCCCTTGTCCTCATGGGCTTTGTCCCATTTCAGAACTAAATCACCGACTTGAAATTGTTTTGAACTGGATGAGACTGAATCAAAAGTTTCCTTGATGACTTGCTGATGTTTGGCATGAATAACCCTGGCTTTTTCTCTTTCCTCTTCTAATTTTAGAATTTGATCATGTCTAAGCTGAATAGAAGAGGAAGGACTTCCTCAATGAACTGAACTAGGGCTAGAGAAGGAAGAACAAGATTTGTGGGCAGTATAGCTTCTTTTCCATACACAAGGTTGAATGGAGAGGAACCTATAGAAGCTTTCTGTGTTATCCTATCAGCCCATAATTCAAACATTAAGGATTTGTGCCAGTTTTTATGATTTTGTTCGATAGTTCGCTTAATGATTTTGATCAGATTTTTATTATTAGACTCTGCTAACCCATTACCCTGGGGATAGTAATTAGCAGAATATTTCAATTTAAATCCTCTTTTAATAGCGAAATCAATCATAGCATTGCCTGAGAAATAAGATGCATTATAAAAAACAAGAGCATTTGGGACACCAAACCTGGTAATGATGAATTGATCTATGAATTCAATGATTGCTTCAGAACTTGTTGTCTTCAAAGGAATTGCCTCAACCCACTTAGTAAAATAATCGGTAGCAGTAAGGATATACTTATGCTGTTTGGAAGAAGGTGGAGTAATTTCCCCAATGATGTCCAATCCCCATTGCTCAAATGGTTGTTCAATGTTGACTGGTTGCAGAGGGAAAGCTGGTTTACGCTGTCTCCCACTAGAAGTTTGACAATTGAGGCATTTCCTTACATACTCGTGGGCATCTCTAAACAGAGTGGGCCAATAGCATCCAGCATGAATAATTTTGTGAGCTGTTGTGTCAGCTCCAAAATGTCCTCCTGCTGGTCCATCATGTAACTCCTACAAAACCTTTTGTGCTTCAGGCTTCTCAAGGCATCTTAATAAGATGGAATCGTAATTCTGTTTAAAAAGCACATCATCAATAATTGTAAAATTCTTTGCTTTTAACCTAATGGCCCTTTTGTTTTTGTAAGACAGGTTAGGAGGTGCATAACCATTTTTCAAATAAAAGATTAAATCTGCATATTGAGACTCAGAATCAGTAACACTTATCTGGTTGATTTCTTTGGTTTGATCTGTATCACTTGATTCTGGAATATTGGATGCTCCTGCCAATAACTTGCAAAAACCTTGGCCCCTAACAATCTTTGCTGGCCTAATTTCTAAGTCATATTCTTGAAGCGTTGTGACCCAATTTGCCCTTTTTTCACCCAGTTCTTTTTGGATTAGTAGTTGCCTAACTGCAGGGAAAGGAACCATAACTTTTGTGTGGGTTTTCAAAAGGAAGGGTCTATAACGTTTGACTGCTTTAAATACAGCAAAGGCTTGTTTTTCTACTTCGGAGTAATTCAATTCAGCACCCTGAAGATTTGAACTAAAGAATGAAATGGGTGCTTCCAAATTGTAATCGTTGAGCTGCGTGAGTACTGCTGCATAAGACGAGGTGGAGGCGATAGTGTATAATGTAAAATGATTAGAAAAATTGGGAGTATTTAAGGCTAGGGCATCAATTATTGATTGTTTGATTAAATCAAACGCTTCTTTTTCTGTTGATCCCCACTTAAAGACTGAATTTTTCTTGATCATAGTTTGAAGTGGCAAAATAATCTGAGAAAAGTCGGGAACAAATCTTTTAACAAAATTGATTTGGCCTAAAAAATACTGCATGGATTTCTTATTATGCGGAAAAGGGATTTCAGAGATCTCTTTGATCCGATCAAGATCAATATAAATGCCATCTTTAGACACAATAAAGCCTAAGAGCTTTCCTTGGTCAAGAGCAAAGAAATATTTTTTATGGTTAAGAGAAATACCATATCTTTTGCAGCGTTGAAAGATTTGACTTAGGTCATGCAAATGATTAGACCTCTCTTTAGAGAATACAGTAATATCGTCTAGATAGACGACTACTGTTCTATTAATCATCCCTCTGAAAGCTGTATCCATCACTCTTTGGAATATTGCCCCTGCATTAATAAGTCCGAAGGGCATTTTCTGATATGCATATGTTCCCCATTTGGTTCTGAATGTGGTTTTAAGCTGGTCATCACGATGGACCAAAACTTGGTTATATCCTGAGAAACCGTCTAGAAAGGACATTAATTCAGAGCCTACTACTGATTGGAGTATTTGCTCCATGGTAGGTAATGGGAAATTGTCTTTTAAGCTTGCTCTGTTCAAATTTCTGAAATCAATACAAATCCGAATGTCGCTATTTTTCTTTCTGACTGGCACCATATTGGAGACCCAGTTTGAGTGTCGGACTGGAAAAATAATCTTGGCTTTCAAGAGTTTGTTAAGTTCAGTCTTTATTTGACTCTCTAAACTTGGATGTATTTTCCTTAACTTCTGTTGAATTGGTTTCTGATCGGGAAGCACTGGAATGGTATGCTGGATAATGGATGTATCATATGTCTTCAAATCATCATATTTCCAAGCAAAAACCTGCTTATTTTTCCTTAACAGTTTAATGAATGCCTCTTTCTCTTCCAAGGAAAGTCCTAATCCTAAATTAATATTTTGAGGAGCTTGCTCAGTACCAAGATTTATCAACTCAAACCTTAGGGTAGAGCTTTGGAGCTTTGCATTAGTCACATGTTTAAACCTGTCTTTAATATCATAAAGGTCCTCCAGCTTTACCACAGGCTTAGGAATTGAATTTTCCTGAGGTGTTTCTCTCATTTGGGAGTCATGCTCATTTTCCTCAATAATTTGATTGTCATAGGACTTTTCAGAAGTTAATAATTGTAAAATATCCTCATCATGGTTGAATACTCTCCAATTAGTGACATTGTCAGGAATTGAAGGCCTAAAAAGAAATTCTACTGAAAATCTATTTGGGCTGTAGTCTTCAGAAGGTAGGAGTTTGGAAGCTACATTGGCTAGCAGGTCGGCTGCCGAGTTTTGAGACCTCGGGATGGAGGAAATATTGAATGCCGAAAAGTGTGAGGTGAGTTCTTGTACTAGCGAGTGATAATGTTTAAGATGATTTGAAAGACAATGAATTGTATTTCTCACCTGTTTGATAATAATTTCAGAATCGCCGAATACTTTCAAATATTGCACTGTAAGGCCGATCGCTTTATATAGTCCTTGGACTAAGGCCTCATATTCGGCTGTATTGTTAGTGCATTAAAATTCCAGCCTACAAGACAACATTGTTTTTTCTCCTGGCGGGCTAACCAAAATATATCCTGCTCCTGAGCCCGCACTAGATTTGGACCCATTGAAATATAATGACCAAAATAAAGAAGTATTAACAATTGTATTTACAGTTTTCTCAGTATCATTGAAACATCTAGACCTATCTGTTTGTGAAAAATTCTCAATCTGAGATGAAAAATGATTGACTGAGAAGGGGGATGACTGGGTAGTAAAGTTACCAAAGAATGACTCAGATGAATAATTTCCCAAAATGTTGTTATTAAATGCTACAAGTTGGTTTTCTTGCTCAAATTCAGTAACTGTATGGGTCATATGTTTTTCTCGATCAATCCTTACTTGATTTGGCTTACCCTTATAGGGAAGCCACATATGTGACCAATCAGTAGAAATATACCCATGTAATTTTTCAGACCAATCCCTACTCAAGATTAAACCGTAAAATTCAGGTATATCACCTATCAGGATATCAATCCTTTGTACTACTCTGGGATCAGCAAATAACCTGATAGTTATGGAATTAATTTCTCCCACAACCTGCACTTTGGTCCTGTCCAACTGTACAATATGAATAGCAGACTTATGGGGTTCAATGTTCAGTTTGAAACAAACTGAATCTGGCATTATGTTAGAAGATGCCCCTGAGTCAATCAAACAGTTGTGCAGGTTTACGTTATAGATCTCATAGGTTAGAAGGAAAGGTGGAGTATGAGAATTTGATCTATCTCCAATCAGAACTGAATCAGTAGCTTCAACCATACCGGGAGGAGGTTGGCCTGAATCATTAGCAGATTTAGCACTGGGAAGAGGTGTAGAAGGAACAACATTCAATTCTTTGAGAAGCAATTTCTGTTGATGTTTTAATTTACTAAGTTCAAACATAGTAATGTTTGCTTTAGTTTTCTTCATGTCATCAACAATGTTGTACTCCATTGAATCGGATACCACTAATGTTTTAGATGTTGAAGGAGTATTAGAAGTTGAAGGCTGATTTTGGGGAACTGCTGCAGGTGATTTATTTGCGGGTATTTTTCTTTGGTTGTAGCAGCGCCTGCACTCCTTTTCTTTGACGTTGCCTGAACAGGTTCGGAAGTACTTTTACTCCTGGTAGTGACTGGGAGCGCTTCTTCTTCATTATCGGTATCGGAGTTGGGGAGTATAAAATCCCACATTCCATGACATTCTACTACTTCTTCTTCATCATCAGTTGGTGAGATTGTTTCCTCTTCCTCTTCTTCTTGCTCTGAATCTGCATTAGATATGACATTTGGTGGCTTTGATTCATTTTTCTTATAAGTCCTAAAGGGTCTTTTGGTTGAAGTTTCGGCTACCCGTTTCTTTATTTCAACCATTTCATTTGATAAAGTTTTTAGGACCTTTTGCAAACCCTCCATGTCATATGGGTCTTTTGGGGTTTTCTTTCTTGAGTCATCTTTAAAAGAGACTTTTTTGTCCTTTCTGTCTTCCAGAGCAGCCTTCTTCTCTAGAGCATTAATGCGTTTCTCCACAACAAGTGCTTCTTTCATGTTTTCGGCTAAGGTAGGTTTCCGAGCCCTATATACAAAAATGGCTATATTGGCAGGTAGGGCGGTTATATACCATTCGCTTCGAATTTGTTCGCTTGGTATGGAGGCCGTCGGGATTTTGTTCAGGAGTTTATTGAATCAAGCATTAAATTCCTTAATTGGTTCTCAATGCTCTATCCTAAGATTGGAGAGATCATTTATTAGGGTAACCAAAGACCTATCATCTCCATATTTAGTAAGAAACTGCTCTTGGCAAGTGTTCCAACTGGTAATGGAACCAGAGGGTAAAGAAAAATACCAGGATCCTGCTGATCCTTGCAAGGTGTAAGGGAAAAGTCTAACAACAACATCTTGTTCTGTTACTCCTTTCAAGTTGACTGCCAACATGAAATTATTAATGTGTTCCTCAGCCTGGGTCCCATCATCTAGATTAAATTTGGGTAGCCATTTTTCAGGAGCATCTGGTAATGGATGCAATGGTGTAGGCATATTGACTGCACGAGGTCTGGTCCACGGATCTGCCATTATAATAGCAGTAGTATTTGATACTACTGCTGGAATTCCAGATGTCTAGGAAGGAAATAATATTGAGGAGTGAGTAGGTTGGGATGTTGAAGCTCCTAATCCCTGATGAACAACAATATGTATTGGGGGAGTGGATGGTTGACTTTGCAGAGGGGAAGATGCAATGGAGGATGTGGATGAAAGCTCTTCACTGTCAGATCCTTCAGTATATTTCTTCGCCTTTTTCCTTTTGGGTAAAGGGAACTCAACGGGTTCAATACCAAGCTTTTCGCTTTGAAGTCTGGTGAGAGGGTTAGGTAAATTGAACTGCGAAGTCGCACTGCTTTGTGATACCTCAGATTTCTGTGGTGAAATCGAGAAGCTCTGAAGTTTTTGGATAAGAGACTGGACTTCAGGTGATTCAAGACTTAATTGTTCAGGAGTATGATGGGTTTGAGCAGTGGTAGTTGATTCCTCTTCTTCTTGTTTGGATAATGGAGAACCAGCATGCAAATGGGAAGATTGAGGGGATACGGAGGGAGAATTACTCTTAGAATGGCTTGTAGATTTTGGTTTGTGTGCCATTCACAATCAAGCCCTCCTTCTAGCGCCAAAAATGTTGATGCCTCGAAAATCGCTGCAACAACATTGGGGATAACCACCCGGTCCGGACCTTAGTATAGCTCCTTTTCCGTTTGGAATGGTGGCTCCGACTGGGGATAATGGGACGAGTTTCCCAGCAATGGATAAACGGGATGAATGGATAATTGATTGACTAATCTATTGATGGGCGAATAACGAAATCTATCAACAAAAATATAAGAACTATGACTTATCCCGGGAACTTATTGAGCTTTGAAGTGTAGCGCTTGATGGTCTGTGTCTATAAACAGGCATATAGATGACTCTATTTAACAGACATGGACATTATTTCATTCAGGATTACTGTGCTTAAATAGTTAAGCAAAGCGATTAAAGCAATATTAGTACACTTATCATTTATATCATCAACATATATATGATTAAAAGGAAAGCACACCATAAACATCCAATAGTGGAAGGAATACAGAACTGCTGTTAAAACACATATATATAATGGATAATAGCAAAGATAATCAAATAACAATTCATATGAAAGGAATGAATTCAGACATAGATAGAAATACCATATGAGCTGCTGGACACTCCCAATATCAATCGCTACTTGTGATTCTTCCTTCAACGCAGAAAGACTTTCAAACAAAGACAATAGTGCACAATTGCATAAAAAGATTCCTTGTTAAATTTAGAACAACTGGTCCAGTTTCATAAAAGAATATGACTGAAGCACAATAGTGCAACTTCAGTCTTTAAGTCAGGTACAAAACTTTACGACCCTTTCCAAAACAATGAAAGGGTCTATAAATACTTAATTAATTTAACTATCTATAAAACATAAATCCTACTTAATTGGTATCAATAAATTTTGATTCTATTTTCATCAGTGATCTGGCAGTCGGCGACATGATTCATCAAGTAGGATGCTTGCCTTTAAATCTGAGCTGACTTATTGCAAGAATCGGCTCTACTTCTTGTGGTTTGTTGAGGCGCGAGCTGAGCTGGGCGGCATAGGTGGCATCCTGAATATCGGGGATAATATACCCGATTGCATCTGTAAGGCACTTGAGGGCGGCTCTCTGTGTGTCCGGCTTTACCAAGAAGAACCAATAGGTGTCCCAGGTTAAACTGTTAATCCCAGCGATTAATCTCCCCTTTTCTTCTAGATCTGGATAACATGATTGCTCCAATTTTTTCATTGTTGTCAACTTTCCTGGTGTGCATTGGGAAATCATGTTTGATAAGTAGAGAGTGTTATTGACCAATTCAACTAAATTGCTAGAAGTTGATTTACATCGTGAAACCGCCCTCTCTTCTTTCATTAACTGGGACTGCCATTCTGTGAAGAGTATATCTGTGTTTGATTCTAAGATCCTGGGTAAATTGGTCGCTTGTCCTTGGTCAAAATCTTGCTAGTCGAGAAATGCAGCTATTTTTTCTTCAGCTTGATCCAATTCAGTCCTGGCCTTGTCTACTTTCTTACTTATGGATGCCGTTAATTCACATAGTGGCTCTGCCTGGGCGATTTTTTGACACAAAAGCTTAATTTGAGATATTAATGCAGTATTTATTTGTAATGCTTCTGCTCTAAATTTAGCCACTTGTGGAACGCCCTTTGTTTTCTCGAGTTGTGATGATAATTGAGCAATTTGCTCATCTTTTATTTTCACCATTTGCCCACTTGCCGCCTTCAATTGTGCCAATGCCTCTGATAATTCTTTCTGCTTCTGGATTGCGCTTTGGTCAATCCTTTGTTTTTCTGCCTACAATTGTTGAGTTAGTTGACTGTTCACTTGCTGTTGCGTCAACAATTGCTGCTCTTCCTGCTCCGCTTTCTGCTTTGCTTCATTTAGCTATGCCTGTAGTGAGAAAATTTCCTGATCCGTTGTTTTCAGTAAAAGGCTTACCTCCGATGCCTTGTCTATTGTCGCTGCCGAATAAGCTCCTGCATACTGTGACAGTTTTGTCAGGTCATCAGAGGGGTCAAATTCCTCCTTCCAAACCACATTGCCCGTGATAGTTTGTTCTGGGAAAAGGGAAGGTTGATCAGTCCTTCTTCTTTTCCTTTGTCGTTTAACCACAGCTTTATGCCTTGGGTTATAGAAGACATCCAGGGGAGGAATATCTTCTACCTGCAAAATTATTTGGTCGGAGGGGTCCTTTGGTATTATCTCTACCTCTTTAGAAATGGGTGGGTCGATGGTGCCACTTAGAACCTGTGGTGAAGTGATTTCCTGTGTGTCTGTTGCCTTTGAAGTGTCTGTGTCCTTTGAACATTCCAAACCACTGATAATGGAATCAAATTGCTTCCATTCCTGGAGCAATTTAGGGTCAATATGAGTATCCACATTGACATCAATGGTGGTCTATTTTTCCTTTTCAGTTTGGGTCTCTTCCCGCACTTTTTCCTGTTCTCTCTTCCGCTTTTCGTCCTGTTCTTTCTTTTGATTTTCATCCTGTGTCTTCTCTTGTTCTTTTGTTATAACTGGAGGTTCCTTTGACTGTTGCCGATCAGGCTCGCTTGACGATGTCGCTGGGGTTGTCGCTAGTAGATCTAGAGGCACAATTTGCAACCTCTGTTCTCTAAGTGTGTTAAATTCAGTCAACCCTTCATCATGATATTTCATTTTGGCCAATGATTTAACCTGCATTATTGACTCAGCTGAAGAGAACAGGTCGTCAAACAAATTTTCTTTATGGTCAAATTTTGACAATTTGGCCTGTTCTATTGCGTTATAGGCAACTTTGTTTGGATCAAATTGCCTATTTGGGAGAGTCGCCAGAGTTAATGATTTCATCTTTGTAGCTTCCTTCTCTGCATGTTTGAGATCATGCAGAGTATAAACACCGCATCTCAAAGGAAAAGAGGGCCAACCCTGCTTCTTATTTTTCTTGAGAGTCTGTGTAACACTCTCAGCAATAATCTGGTAAGAGATTTCTCTTGCCAACAGTTTATCTGCTATGTATAAAGGGAGAACATGAGGTTCGTCTTGGCTACCGAAAACTCTTATGTAAGTGAACTTCTCCTCTCCAAACCATCTCCCTACTGCTGTTAAATCAATCCCAGCTTGGCAGGAAATCTTGGGAATGGGTTTATCAAAAATGGAATAATAAATAGGAAACATAAAGCCATTGTAGACTTGGTACAGATGGTGCTTGTAAGAGGATTTCCATAATTTCTGGTGGTAAATGTTAATAGGCATGGATTCTTGTGGCGTCCACCTCCAACCGATCACAGGAAATTCAGAATTAAAACACAAGGTATCTAGGATATAGGCACTGTAATAAAATGGGGGGATTATCCTTTCAGAGATGCGAGTCTTATTCCTAAACTCAACAACAGCTTTGGCTAGTTTATCTGAGAGAATAGTGGCCCAATCCATTATTATACTGTTGCATGCGGCTTCCATTAAAGGAACCATTTCTATGGTGAAATTAGAAGATTCATGCAATCCCCACAATCTACACATCATTATTCCAGCGTAGCAATAAGGAGACGCCAGGGAATCAACAGAGTACTCACCAGAAGACTCATGTTTGTGCTTTGCCGGATTTTTTCTCCAATCCTGGATGGGTTCGGATTCAACTTCATTCTCGTTTGAGAATTTTTCCAAGAACGCCTTATTGTATATCTTCTCTGGCTCAGGGAAATGATACATTTGCCTCAAATCATCAGCTTTGAACGACCCGAAAATTCTCCCGTCTCTGGTGCTGAAGCTTCTATCCAGGATTGGGATTTCCTCAATTGCCCACCGCACTACATCTGTGTATGGGAGAATTTTTTCCGTAGCTGCTATCCGATGAAGGAAGGAGTCAGCTAAATCCTTTAGAGTGGCATCAGATTTGCAAGTAGAATCTGAAGTAGCTTCTACTGTTGTCACTTTGGGTTCTTCAACTTCTATAAAGTTGTAGGTGCTCTGCCAAGTAGTTCTGCCGAGACCAGAACATGTGGTATCCGAAATCAATCCTTTCTTCTTGTTTGAGGGATCAGCGACAGCTTGTCCTGCGGTTGGCGCAACAGAAGCGCCTGTGGTCTTCTTGGATTTCTTCCCCATTTTGCTTGAGCTTTCTCCTTTGGATAAATTCTGCATAGAGGTGAAAATAAACGTAACACGGAGAATCGGCAGTGAAAACTTCAATATGATGAGATATATTAACCAATGCGTGATAAGAGATTAACTTTTAAAATGGGAGCAATTACAATCCATGGGAGGATTTTGGGACTTACAATTACATTAAATGGCTGTTTAAAACCTGCCAATCCTTAAATGCCCATTATATCATTAATTGGCCGAATGATTCATTTAAGCGTGCTGTAGATGTTTTGGCGATTGAGCGTGCGCGAACCAATGTTGAACGAATCAAGCTTTTAATATGAATTAATCGTGATATCCCTTTGTTTTAACGTTTTTTTGAAATCCGCGCTTTATCGCAATCGGCCATCGGGGAAAGCTTAAATCTCAAATATGGACACTTTTTGAAAACCCCGATCGCCAATAGCGGTATCGCATCGCATCGGGGGCATTGGTATGGGGCGCTTTAACAATGTGCATAGAACATTGCCGATAGCCGATAGCGATATCGCATTGGTGGAAACCAATGTGCCACTTATTTGTGTACCTTATGTCATTGCGATATGCGATCTTGCAATCGCTTTATCGCAATGATAAAGATTGATTTATTTGATGAAAATGGGATTTTTCAAAAAGGGTTTTATAATGTTATCATTTGGTTTTCGGACCCTTTTAAATAATATAATATTGATACCAATTAAACTCTAAAGGGACCCATTTCATATGATAGTTTTGTGAATAGAATGATATGAAATGGGGGGTTGTTGTAGAGCACAACAAGTTCCAAACATAGTTTTGAAATATTGTTGCACAATCGCTCCGCACATGTTGCACAAAGGTGAAAGGATGATTTGAGGTTGGCAGTTGTAATATCACATATGGAATCGTTCATTGCCTACTTAGAGGTCTCCTCAGTGTCAAACCATCAATGAATTTTTCCTCTAGCACACAAGAAATCATGCCAACATGGAACTCCTATGCACCACCACCTAAGCTGCTTATTCCATTTTCATCATCAATCTAAGATTTTAATGTCAGGATAAGATCTTGTGAGATGATTTTGTTATCTAGATAGGCTGAAAGGATAGGTGTAAATTATTTTTTATGTTTTTTATTTAAAGGACAGAGATGTTGTTTAAGTTTTCTTTATCTAATATTTTATTAAAAAATAACGGGTTGCTAATTCTATGTGTTTCGATCCATTTTGAATGGATAGAGCATACATTCTATCTATTATTTTAGTTTCCATGTACTAAAATCGACCACCTAGTGGTAATTTCGAATTTCTCTTTGTATTTATTGATGGAAAATTATGAAAAATCAGTTTGTAAGTGTGAAGAAGCTAATCTGCAAATTTTGCATTTTTATCATTTCCTCAAGTGGATAGAAGAAGGCAGAAGGTGTTTTGACATGGATTATTGTGTCAGATGTTCATTGGTATGTGTATTCTCTTTGTTATCAATATTTCTTATGTTTCCATGGTGTGAAAACAATTCTTCATGCTCAACTTAAAGGAAATTTGAAGAATTCACTTTGTGCTCTGCTTTATATTAGTTGAATATTCATTTGTTTCCTTTTCTTCTAATGGCAATTTGAATTCATCTGTAGTTTAATGTTCTTAATTTCACATTTTGATGCTTCACTCTTCCACTCACTACAATGAAAATTGGTTAATTATCGATAGAGGTTCCTATCTTTCCCCTACTCAAAATATCATTATCATACCTTATTCACTTGAATCATTAACTATACTGAGCCTATTCGAAGTCGATATTACTTCTTTCACACACCTTCAAATAATAACTTAAACCTACCTTTTTGATCTTGATAACCAGCCTAAGATCAGGAAATATTTCAATCACTTGATTGACTAAGTGAAACCCTAGTGAGAGAGCCCTCTCGATGGCTACGGGGCCTGGACCTTAGCCTAAAATAGGTTTGTGGTTACCTCTGGGATTTTTCTCCTCTGCTTCGAGAAATTTACGAAGTGCTCACATAGTGGAATCATTGCTGAGGATGAAAGGTTTTGTCTTCTCTTGGAAAGATATTCAAAGTTTTAAATTTGGCTGCTGATAGTGAACAACAGTCAGACATAGGAAGGTTGAACCATTCACCTGACGACTCCAAAAATTTCAATCCAATCCAAAGACTCCATTGGCAGCAAGATTCAGAAATTTTAGTTTACTAGCAACTCTATTGGCTCAATATGGATCTCAGATCTTCTAGGAATTCCCCTATCAATCATGCTCATATACCTAGCTTTCCAAATTGTAGGCCTTGTATAGATTGGAAATCATATTTGCCAAATTTAAAACATGAGAATGGTGATGATGTTTCTTTACATCTTATCAAATTTCAAATGCATGCATGCAAGCTAAGGGTTCAATTTCCTTAATATTGTCTCATGAAAACGTTCATAGCTAATATGGAAGGAAAGGTGAGATCTTGGTATGAAGGTTTTCCATTCTCTAGTATTTATTCCCTTAAATATTTTCATTCAATTTTTTTTGAAGAATACAAAGAGTCTCATCCTTCTTTTTCTTTGGTTGAGAATTGTTGTAATCATTTAGAGGATTTCATTCAAAATATGGAAAAATTGTATGGTGATGAAGAGTTCATGGATGAAGAGATCCTAGAGGGTTTGTACAAGAACTTTTTTCATTACCAAGAAGAAATCGTAGATTCTCTCCTGGATGAAAATGAAACCCAACAGGATTTTAATGATGACAGAAATGTTCCATCCTCTAAGTTTGATGATAATTTGTAGTAGTATTGTCCATCTTTTCATGATCAAGAGTATGAGAATCCTTTCCAATAGTAGGAGGAAATGCTATACAATAGTTGCTATAATGTTCAGGTGGAGGAAGAAATTTATTGTTCATGCCATTCCTTGTCTCAATTTATATCCAATGAAGAAAATCATGAAAAAAAGATCCGTGAAATTGGACACATAAATATTTTAGGCAGTGAAAACATTCACGGTCATAGCTACCTAGAATTGCAAGAAACTAATGAAGAAGAGTAGGTTGTTTTAGACCTCGTGCATGTGGACATTTTTGTTGTTGATAAGGTGGTTGCCTCAATTGTATATTTGCAAGAACACGTTATTCTTTTTCCTGATGAAAATGATAAGTTCGATGAACATATTGTTTTCTTTCATTCTGACAAAGATCTTGCATTGGAAAATGTAGAACACCTAGCGGCTAAAAACAAATGGACTGCTTGTCTTTTTGTTGGCTTTCAAGATGGGGTAATGCTTCAAATATTGAAGACTCTTTTGTGGATTTTCTACAATAATCAAAAGAGGTGACTTTTCATGTTTTTCAAGATCCTATCGCTAGTTTATCATGGCCATTAGAGCAAAAGAAACTTGTCGAATTTATGAATCATGAGCGAAGGTTCAGTGGAAAGTTTGAGTTCTCATTTTCTTGACCTTCCTTTATGTTTGGTGCAGTTGAATACAATCATAAGTCAAACAGTCATTTGCCTGATTCTCTACACTAGAGGGATCATTTCGCATGAGTGTATATATGTTTTTAGCATGTGTGGACAACTATCATCACGATTGAAGGACGAGGAGAAGGCCCTAAGACTTTGGTGATGCGTTGTCAAATTTCTGATTTATTTTAAAGTTTTCGACTTTGTTATCAGTTAGTTAGTTTATTTTTAGTTATTTATTTATTTATTATGTTTGACTTTGTTGCGCAATGGTCTTAATAGGCTACTAGTCTGTGGTTTGTGTTCTTCGTACCAAACTAGTAGGCTTCCATCCCCATTGGATCCAAAGTTGGAATCATTAGTTTCATCGTCAAATGTCTTTTCTATGTCTTTTAATTTTTATTTTTTGAATAAGTTGAGCCTATGACCACTGTTGTTGTAATAGTCTCAAAGGTCCCTTTACAAAATTGCTGAATTTCTACATCAAGGGCTCACCAAAAGCATGAAGGAGTGTCAAGTTAATGGGAGTCATGGTCATCCACGTTTATATGGTCAAGTCGAAAGGGGTTATGTACTTGGGTATGTTTTTGTCATCCATTTATCAGAATTGTCCAAATTGAGTTTTCAATGATAATGAGATGTGGCCACTAAAAACATTCCACATTTCTTATAATACCCTCCTCCTACACATACCGAAGTAACCATACCAACTGGGTTAAACATGAGACAAGATGCTACTATGAACATATTCAGCCTCCTATGTGACCTTAAGGAAGTGGAATCAATACAACATCACACTCGGTCATCCAACATCAGCAACAAAACCCTCATGAGACATGTCAGCCACTCAGACAGCTTGTCCTTGGGTCCCATTGCTAATCTGGATCTCTGAAGCCATAGTCACTCTCATGCTATGGGAAAGAGAGCAACCAACAACCTAACTTTTCTCAAACAGGCTTGCCTGAGAGTGACCAGAGACCAAAATTGCTAGTTCTGTGCCAGTGACCCCAGGATTGAAGCCCCTTTTTCAGGCCCCAACCTCAGGCCACTGCCCAGAATGAAGTGATAGATTGAAATTATTAAAAGTATAGGGCAACAATGATACAAAGGGAATATGTTGAATAGGACCATAACCATACCCCTACTAGCCATGACAAGTATTTCATAAAACATATCATCAACATGTAATCTATACGTGTAAATAACAGAATGAAGTGTATGGGTATCATACTTATGTAATAATCACTATGAACCAATGTTCCCTCATGTGATTTATTGCATTATCATCTCTTATGTCATATACACATTATCCATTCATATACAAGTAAAAACATGTTGAGATCCATACATAGTTGATGTCATAAAATATACATATAACCATCATAATAGGAGAAAAAATACCATAAACATATCAGCCATCAAAATCATCATATAAATCAACAAGTTTACACATGAAAATCAATGAAATGAATTTCTCATTAATGAATGCAATGAACCAACCGAAGATGGGATTACCACATTCCACCTAACCATAGATTAGCTAAGTCAAGTCTCTCCTCAGCCAATCACTCCTGTGCCATGTTCCAAGCAAGAATGTTGGACTCATAGGACACATCAAAAACACCAATCAACATGGATGCCACTGGAGTTCTCTTCCTACACTGTGAGGGATTTGAGTGCCTCCTAGTCTCTTAGGCTTTACCGTGCATCCATAGTCTGATCGAGAGATCACTAGGCCTTACATCGAGAAATACTCTTCATGTTTTACCATGCATCCCATCATAGGACCACTAGGCTCAACGGAGACAAAATACAACTCTTGTCTTTATAGTATATCCTTTCATTCACTAGTAAGGATTCCTAGGCCCACTGAGGCACATAATTTGGATTACTGCAACTCACAGTCCATTTCAACTATTACTAGGCCAATGGCTTCATGATCCTTGGTCCAGTTCAGGGACCACTCATACCATGTGTTTGTCAATTCAGAGATCCACCCCACTCAACTTCAAATCCAATCTAGCCATCCCACATAAACTGAATGAGAGAACTCATCTCATCAAAGCTATAAGGAAATGGCAGGTTTAGGTTAAAAATACTTTCACACCTAGAAGAACCCATGCCAAATATAGAAATGAAATACACATGCAAGTCAATGCTTGCGATGAAGTCTGTGGGAGCTACTTGATTCTACCTTTCCTGCCTTGATCTTTTCTTCCTCTTGCCTCATTTGCCTTTCTTGCTCGAATGCCAAATTGCTCCAAGGAAACTCTAAGTTTCCAAGGTGAGAGAGAGAGAGAGAGAGAGAGAAAATAATGAGAGGGATCCAAAACTAAACTGACAAAAGTTTACCAATTGATCCTCCAAATCCTTTTTATGGATTAGGCATTTATTTCTTCATTTTCCTCCTCACATGCAACCTGTGACCTTTCACCTCATTTTTCTCCTAATTTCCGTTAGTTTCATATATAATTGTGCCAAAAATGCCATTTTTTCTTTCCAAAGCCTTAGCCATTTCCTTTGCCAATTTCTTTAGACATAAACAACCAAGTGAACACCCCCTAGGATGTCTTGCCCAACATTTGGCTTGGAATAAGTGTCCCATTGACTGCGGTTATTTTTTTAACGTTTAGTACATGGAATTTTCACCAGGGATGTTATAGAACCCTCCCCCTTGGGGGACACCATCCTCAATTTTCAATCACACATATACCTTAGCAACCTGCTAAAAGAAGGCATGCTTCTCATGGAGCTTTATAACATAGCTCGATGCAGTATTTACAATGAAATATTTTCTATAAAAAAATGTCAAAAAAACATGCTCCCTCTTGGATCTTTAAAATATAGCTCATTATGGTATTTACAATGTTCATCATGCTGAGTGCCAACCCACGTGACATTATAACATCATGATAACATAACCACATGATAGAATAGGAACATGACACCATAATCATAATGACATAACAACCATACCGCTTAGTGTAGATTTATACCTGCATCTGATACACAATCTCCCATGTAGCTTAATCAGACCCAAAGTGCTTACATTGCACTTTAACTTGCTCGATTTCCTAGTCCCAAAGAATGAGAAGCTTTTTTTGCAATATACACTAAGTCTTGAGCTAGAATTCTCCATCTAGTTCCACCTAAAATATGTTGGCATTATGATGCATGTGTTTTACTTGATGGAAACCCACTTGTATCAGAACAAATATATGAAAACAAGATGAATCTACACGACATGTCAAAGGTGACATAATGATGGAATAGACATCAATCTACAGGCCAGAGGTGACAGAATGATGGAAGAGAAGTGTGTTTTCCATGATATTTGATGAATTAACTAATTGATAAAAGCATAAACAGGATGTGATAGCATGCATGGTAGTGGTGTTTATAGGTGTGACAAAATGCAAGGTTGTTCACAGAAGTAAGTTCAGAAATGATGTATGATGGAAAATCACATTATAACAGGTCAATTTAGAGGTAACATGGCAATGGTATAGAAGAAAAGGATGTTGGAACAAAGGAGCATAGGTCATAATCAAGAAGTTGAAGAAAAACGATGTTTTCAGGTACGTTAAGTTGTATATGCGGGCTCACTATACAAAAAGGGCATATACACGCAGGTTCACTATACGAAAAGAGCATATACTTATGCACACACTTTCACAAGACCAAAAGCGTGTATGCGATGAAAAATTAAGGAAATTAAGGTGAAATAATACCAAGGTTAAATACCATGGTTTTAGCCCACAATATTGAGTGGAGTAATAGTTATTTGATTCCCATCTAAGAATACCATAGGTTCTAAGTGTTGTTTTGGTATGAAGTATTCAGAAAGGCTAAAACTATATAAGGAGGAGAGGATCAAAGGGCTAAGTGTACAAGTAATGAATATCTCTTGAATTTTTATATCAAAAGCAAATATGCATGTTATCGATTTTTGATGCTTTTATTGATTTGGACTAAGTATGCACCTGAGTTTTCTGATGATGGATGATATCTAATGATGGATCAAGATCATAATGACTTATCATTATGAAATCCGATAATGGATAGGCTAGATTTGGGTGGTAAGAAATGATTTGTGCTTTAAATGCTATGATATGGGTATATCTGAATATTGGAATAGCTGCGAAGTTATCAGTTTTTATCTGCATATTTGTAAGTTGGTTCGCCTTGGTGAAGGCATGTATACACACTGGTTTGACACTTCCAAGTAGAATATGAAAAAGAAAAGAATGATGTTCAGAGATGACATATCTATCTGATTAGTGCTGTTTTTTTATTATTATTTTCTATCAATGATGTCTTCTTAGATCTAAAAGTGGAACTGAATGCATAAGGAGATTGAGTATGATTGATTGATTGATTAATTGAGGGGGGTGATCTTTGTTGCTGTCTATTTAGATATCTATAATTTGACAGCATATCTTCAGATTGTTATTGGTTGGTACAATTGTGGTTCAGAGGTTTTATGATTCAATATCTTTAGAGTTATACACAGGTTGGGCTAATGGAAGTAGCGTATACACACACGTTGGCTTCATTGAATGAGCATATACATTATGACACATTACCTTTGATGTTTCAATTTTTTCTAGTTGTTGATGTAGTGTTCCGGGTTCAGATCTATGTACTGGCTACAGTGATCAGTCTGTTCCAGTTGATTGGCTAAATTTGATTAATTTTGAATGAATGGTTGATTCAATGTGATTGTTTGATTTTTTATGTCAGAGGTTTCATTAAATGACTGGTTTAGTTGTGTCAAAGATCCAATAATTGTTTGATTTTGTATGTTAGAGGTTTTAGTAAATTATTGGTTCATTTGTGTTATAGTTTCAGTTATTTTTTGATTTAGTATATTAGAGGTTTCCGTGTTTGATTGAATCAGTTATGGTTGATTCATAGATTGTTGATTGGAGATTTATGATTGAGTTTAAGTGACTGGTTTATGCAGATGTATTTGATGGATGTATTACAGTGGTGATTGATTTTGAGCTCCAATGTTACTGATGGGTCCATTTTGAAACTTTGATGAAACATTGCCTACATATTGTGTTGTTGTGTTCCAGGAGTATCCTGTTTGAAAATTTATGAAACATGGTCCCTGGAGGATACTGAGGGCTGGAACCTTCAGTGAGGAAGTCGAAGCTTCCTGCCAGTAGCACCTGTAGAATGATTGAAGGTTGTATCCTTCTGTAGGCCAACCCCTACGTACTAGTAAACATATAAGCTAGTACAAGAGCTAGGGGGTTGTAGCTCCCTTCTAGTAGAAGCTGGAGAATGAAAGAAGGTTGTAGCCTTCTGCAGGTGGGTGCCTATGTATTGGTATGAGTCTGCACCAGTACAATATTGTAAACAGATTACTCTTTATATTAAAAGAAGATAGAGACAACAACAGCAGGTGTATTTTCTCCTACATTGGGTTTCCACCTTAGATCTTGGTGTTCATGTGTGTTACTTATGTGTGATGGTTTATTCTATTATTACTGCACATGGTTACTATTTAATATTTAATAAACTACTAATGCACTAAATAAATATCAACATATGATGAATTAGTTGAATCATAAGTTCACTGGATATAAGTTCGTTTCCTTAAGAATAGTTGCATGCACATGCGACCTCCCTTCACTAAAATAGCATATGTAAATCTCATTATGGAAATGAAAAAGTTATTGATTTGCTAATACTGATTCATCCTCCCCATGAGTATTATTCCCAACAATTGGTATTAGAGCAGGTTCTTTGGCAGAAGCTTGATCGCTTGAATGAGATACGTAGTAACAATGGCAAGGAAAAAAAGAAGAAAGCACCTCAAAAGACGAAGGCATCTCAAAGGAACTATGACAGTGGGAGAGACGATTGGCCATTATGTGGAATCAAATCTTCAAATTAAAAATCACCTCATAATGAAGAAGAAAAAGGAATGTAATTATTAGGTACGAATTTGTTATCCTCTGGTGATACATTTCTCTGTTCATTTTAAGATAATGAATGTCACATCAAAACAACTGAATTTTCTAGTATGGGTGAAAGAGAAAGAAATCAAATAGAGGCAGAATTTAAAAAGCTCACAGACACACTTAGAGATCAAAATGATCTAATCGATAAAAGAGAATGTGCCTACAAAGAAGAATTCAACATATTAAAAGCTCGGTTGGAGGAAGGAAACAAAGTAAGGAAGCAGTAAAAGGAAATCTAAGGTCAATGTCAAAGGCTGCAGGATGAAGTAACATCATTGAGAAATGAAGTAAATGAGAAGGATACAACAATCAAGAAACTTATAGAAATATGTAGTTACTATAAAAGTCTTGAAGATGAGATAGTCTCTCTAAAAGAAGATCTTGAAAATTCGAATAAGTAGAGTGAAGAACTACCTCAAGCAGATGAAGAATGAGAAAATGAGATACTAAAATTAAAATATCAAGTGGAATAAGGAAGAAACCTGAAGAAATCATGAAGAAGTAGTATCTAGAAAAGAAACAAAAATATCAGGTTGAGGTAAATATCCTAAAAGGTAAATTAGAAGAAAAGAATAAACTTTTGTGATTTCAATATAGTACTAAGATTTTAGATAATATTCTTAGTATTCAAAGGTCTCCTATCATCAAATCTAGTCTTGGTTTCCATGAAACTGTTGAAGGTGAATCTAACTCGCATGATGAGGCGAGGAACTCTAATCCAAAATCTAAAATGCTCAGCAAGGAGATAAGAGGTCAACCCCATCAACAACCGAGGAAAGAAACACTTCAAAGAAAATCATATACTCCTAAATATGAAAGTGATAATTGGTTATTTCCTATGATGAATAGTGTTGAATGTTTTATATGTCATAATTTTGGGCATGTTGTAGCCAGATGCAGAAGTAGAATGGTTCAAACTAATAACCGACACACAGAAAGATCATCAGCTTCCACGTACTTTAAGGGATATTGTTTTTCTTGCAATATGTTTGGTCACAAAGCCATTGATTGCTTTAGAATGAATATGAAACATATGAGATGTTATGATTGTAACAAGTTTGGGCATAGAGTAAAAGGATGTTGGAGAAAATTTCAACCAACATACCGAAAGGAGAAAACATCATCACACTACAAGGTATGGAAGAAGAAGGAATCACATTCAGAAAAATGTGGCATAGCTCTGTATACAGGCAGAACAGACTGAACAGGAGCTAGAAGTATGAAATTTCAACTTTCTAATTCTCATACGCATGTATCATGAATACAAGTCATGCATATATGTGGGTTAGAAACTGCACAATCATATATATGTTGGTTAGAGGTAAAAGAAATAAGACAAATTTAACAAATTTAATATGGTTCAGTCAATTTTTTGTTCTGATTAATGATGATTATAATTTGTTGATGATATGTAGAAGCGATTTTGACCCCAATAAGTTGTTGATGACTTGATGTATAACTAGTTGATGACGATGCCATGATGGTACTTACTAATATATGCAATGATCAGATCTGAGAGTGAACTTGTGTCACAGGTTCAGGGGGAGAATATATTATGCTTCTAATAATCCATTGTTGGCATTATTTTTAGAAGTCTTTGGTACCTCATGATTCTTATCAATGGTGATGATGGTTATGTTGCTAAAGTGTTTAAATGATACATCATGCTATGCTGCAGTCGTAGGTTGCCTATGATAAAATCTCAAATGATACTTGTATTGCATGGGGTTACATAGTTGTTATTCATATCAGATTTATGGTTGTTTGTGGATGGCTATTTTGATGATGCATATAGTACATATGGATCTTCATAAGGACAAAGAAAAGAAAAAAGCTTCAGTACACAACTTCTGATGATAAGAGTCACTCATTGATTGTATGTTGCTATCATCATGCCTTCAATGATGCATAAAGTTCATATGGTGCAGTTATGGTGCAGGATTCCGATAGTTCTTGTCTCTCACATGATATATTGGTTGAGGATTGTTTCTCTTGATGGTATTAAGAGATTTTGACAAATAACTGTGAGCTCATGGTTTTTTTTTCACAGATTGATGAGAAGCTAGATACATATTATCATCCCTATGATGTATACATATTATGCCAGAAACATTTATGATTAATTATGTTGCATATGTTGGTTGGCCAAGACAATGGTGTTATTGCAGGTTTCATGAAGACATATCTATTTGAAGACATGGATCTTTGAAGACATGGCATACTTAGTCACATAATGATGATGATATTTTACTTCATGATGATAGATTTGATACTCACATATGTTGATTATCATGATTAATTATTATTAGATGCATCATATTAGAAAACTCTCTAGTGAAGATACATGGTTGATATATTAAGGGTTCTTGAGAAAAGATATTGTAGTTCTTAATGATTATGTTATGATCATAGATGAAATCTATGGTCTTCTCACATACATATGATATGATGTGAATGATTTTGTATTACTACTTGGAGATATAACATATGCTTAGTTGATTCATGGAAGGTTATGATAAGGCTCTTTCTACTAAGGAAACAAAGCAAGTTGATCTTCATGAGATCTAGAGGATCAGTTATATATATATATATATATATATATATATATATATATATATATATATATATATATATATATATATATATATATATATATATATATATATATAAATATGCAGCATACTTTCTCACAAGTTGATGATATTTACATTTTCATATCTTGAGAAGTGATGATGGACATATACAGGTTGCTAGCCTGGATGTTGCTAAAAGATGCTTATGGTGCAGATCATATATGGTGTATGATAGTTGCTGATGACTATCATGGTCTTGTTTAGATCTTCTTTCTTTGTTATAAATTTCATGTATGTCATTTGATGTAAAGGTCATATAGAGGCCCATGATGTAATAATATGTCTCTGTCTATCATAGTATTTTAATGAGTCCTTTTTGGTCATATTATATAATTTGTACCCACACTATGCATGGGATGGATGATGTAGTAATTGCTATATTCCAGTCATGTATAAACAATTGGTATATCCCCACATGGTTAGGCACATGAGTCAAATTTGGTGTATCCCCACTTGGTTGGGTGATTGATGTATGCATGAGTCCTTGGTGATAGGAAGGTCATACTCACATAGTTGAGTTATAGAGTCATGTTATTCTTTTGGAAAAAAAATTGCAAACTCTACATATGCTCAGGGGGAGAATGGACAGTTTAGTACATATTAGCATGTACAAAGGGGGAGTTTAATCAAAGAATTCAACATGTGCCTAGGGGAGCATGATCAATGCTCATATTCAGTTGCTCAGATATGGAAGTCTTCATTTTGTTCAACCCTTTGTCCTTGATCTCAAAAGGAGAGAATATCTTGGTCCACCGTTTGGCCTTTGATGTCAAAAGGGGAGAGTATCTTGGTGTTTCCTGAGACATCTAACAAGTTCTACAATTTGATGTAACCAGCACCAATATTGTTTCCATCAAGTCCAAAGAGGGAGATTGTTGGCATTATGATGCATGTATTATACATCATTGGCAACCCACTTGGAGTAGAACAAGTATATGGCAACTAGATGAATCTACATGAAAGATTAGAGGTGATAGAATGATTGAACATAGATGAATCTACAGGTCAAAGATGACAGAATGATGGAAGAGAAGTGTGTTGTCCTTGATATTTGATCAATTAACTAATTGATAAAAGTATAACCATAATGTGACAAAATGCATGTCAGTTGTGTTTACAGATGTGAAAAATGCATGGAAGTTCAAAGAAATCAATTCAGAAATGATGTATGATCGCAAATCACATTATAACATGTCAATTTAGAGGTAACAAGGCAATGGTACAGAAGAAAAGGATGTTGGAACAAAGGACTACAAATCATAATCAAGAAGTTGAAGAAAAAGCATGCTTTTAGGTATGTTAAATTGTATACGTGGGTTCACCGTGCAAAAAGAGCGTATACACGTAGGTTCAGTGTACAAAAAGAGCGTATACATATGCACACACTTTCACAAGAGGAAAAACACGTATGGGATGAACAATGAAGGATACTAAGGTGAAACAATACCAAGGGTCAATACCATGCCTATTTTGATGATGCATATAGTACATAGGGATCTTCATAAGGGCAAAGAAACGAGCAAAGCTTGAGTACACAACTTCATGACGATAAGATTCATTCATTTCTTGTATATCGCTATCATCATGCCTTCAAAGATGCATAAAGTTCATATGGTGCAATTATGGTGTGGGATTCCGATAGTTATTGTCTGTCACATGATATATTGGTTGAGGATTGTTGCTCTTGATGGTATTAAGAAAGTTTGACAAATGACTGTGAGCTCATGGTTTTCTTTTCACGCAGTGATGAGAAGCTAGATACATATTGCTATCCCTATGATGTATATATATTATGCTGGAAACATTTATGATTACTTATGTTACATATGTTGGTTGGCCAAGAGAATGGCGTTATTGTAGGTTTCATGAAGACATATCTATTTGAAGACATGGATATTTGACGACATGGCTTGCTTAGTCACATAATGATGATGATATTTTACTTCATGATGATAGATTTGATACTCACATATGTTTATTATCATGATTAATGCTTATCAGATAAGATATGATATATTAAGGGTTCTTGCCAAAATATATTGCAGTTCTTAATGATGATGTTATGATCGTAGATTAAATCTAGGGTTTTATCACATACATATGACATGATGTGAATGCTTTTGTATTACTACTTGGAGATATAACATATTCTTAGTTGATTCATGGAAGGTTATGATAAGGCTCTTTCTACTAAGGAAGCAAAGCAAGTTGATCTTGATGAGATCGAGAGGATCAGTTGATATATATATGAGGTATACTTTGTCAAAACTTGATGATATTTACATTTTCATCTGTCGAGAAGTGATGATGGACATATACATGTTGCTAGCATGGATGTTGCCGACCAATGCTTATGGTGCAGATCATATATGGTGTACGATAGTTGTTGATGACTATCATGGTCTTGTTTAGATCTTTGTTCTTTGTTATAAATGTCATGTATGTCATTTGATGTAAAGGTCATATAGAGGCCCATGATGTAATAATATATCTCTATCTATCATAGTATTTTAATGAGTCCTTTTTGGTCGTGTGATATAATTTGTACCCCCACTATGCATGGGAAGGATGACGTAATAATTGCTATATTCCATTCATGTATAAACAATTGGTATATCCTCACATGGTTAGGCACATGAGTCAAATTCGGTGTATCCCCACTTGGTTGGGTGATTTATGTATGTATGAGTCCTTGGTGATAGGAAGGTCATACTCACATAGTTGAGTTATAGAGTCATGTTATTCTTTTGGAAAATATTTTTGCAAACTCTGCATATGCTTAGGGGGAGCATGGACAATTTAGTGCATATGAGTATGTACAAAGGGAGAGTTTAATCAGAGAATTCAACATGTGCCTAGGGGATCATGATCAATGCTCATATTCAGTTTCTCAAATATGGAAGTCTTCATTTTGATGAGCACTTTGTCCTTGATCTTAAAAGAAGAGAATATCTTAGTCCACCCTTTGCCCTTTGATGTCAAAGGGGGAGAGTATCTTGGTGTTTCTTGAGACATATAGCAAGTTCTACAGCTTGATGTAATCAGCACCAATATTGCTTCCATCGAGTCCAAAGAGGGATATTGTTGGAATTATGATGCATGAGTTATAGTTCATTGGCAACCCACTTCTAGCAGAACAAGTATATGACAACTAGATGAATCTACATGAAAGATCAAAGGTGATAGAATGATTGAACATAGATGAATCTACATGTCAGAGATGACAGAATGATGGAAGAGAAGTGTGTTCTCCTTGATATTTGATCAATGAACTAATTGATAAAAGTATAACCATGATGTGACAAAATGCATGTCAGTTGTGTTTACAGATGTGAAAAATGCATGGAAGTTCAAAGAAATCAGTTCAAAAATGATGTATGATCACAAATCACATTATAACAGGTCAATTTAGAGGTAACAGGGCAATGGTACAGAAGAAAAGGATGTTGGAATAAAGGACTACAAATCATAATCAAGAAGTTGAAGAAAAAGCATGTTTTTAGGTATGTTAAGTTGTATTCGTGGGTTCACTGTACAAGAAGAGAGTATACATGTAGGTTCAGTGTACAAAAAGAGCGTATACATATGCACACCCTTTCACAAGAGGAAAAGTGTGTATGGGATGAAAAATGAAGAAAATTAAGGTGAAACAATACCAAGGGTCAATACCATGGTATTAACCCAAAATATTGAGCATTGCAATGGTTATTTGATCCCATCTAAGAATACCACAGGTTCTAGGTGTTATTTTGGTTCAAGGTATTGAGAGAGGCTAAAACTATATAAGGAGGAGAAGATAAAAGGGCTTAGTGTACAAATAGTGAATATCTTATGAATTGTTAGATTAACATTAAATATGCATGTTATAGGTATCTGATGCTTTGGTTGGTCTGGACTAAGTATGAACCTTAGTGTTTTGATGATAGATGAGATCTAATGATGGCTTAGGATCATAATGACTTATCATTATGAGATTTAATAATGGATATGCTAGATCTAAGTGCTAACAAATGTTTTTTCTTTAAATGCTATGATATGGGTATGTCTGAAGACTGGAATAGCTGCGAAGTTATAAGATTTTATCTGTAGATCTGTATGGTGGCTTTCCTTAGTGAATGGGTGTACACATGACGGTTCGACACTTTGAAGGAGAGCATGCAAAATAAAATCCTGTTGTTCATAGATGACTAATCTCTCTGATCAGTGATGTTGTTTTACTATTATCTGTCAATGATGTCTTCTAATATCTGAATGTAGAACTGAATGCATAAGGAAATTCAGTATGAATTATTGTTTTATTAAGTGAGAAGGGTGATATTTGTTGTTGTCTATTTAGATATCTGTAATTTGACAATAGACCTTTAGATTGTTATTGGTTGGTACAATCGTGGTTCAAAGGTTTTATGATTTACTATGTTTAGTGTTATACGCAGGTTCGGCTAAATGAAGTAGCGTATACACATAGGTTGGCTTCATTGAAGGAGAATATATATTCTGATATATGAATTTTGATGTTACAGTTGGTTCTGGATGTTGATGTAGTGTTATAGGTTCAGATCTGTGTATTGGCTACAATGATCTAATTGTTCCATTTGATTGATTGAATTTGATTAAGTTTGAATGAATGGTTGATCCAGTTGTGATTGTTTGATTTTGTATGTTAGAGGTTTCAATAAATGATTGATTCAGTTGTGTGAGAGGTTTAGTGATTATTTGATTCTATATGTGAGAGGTTTCAGTAAATGATTGATTCAGTTGAGTCAGAGGTTCAGTGATTTTTAGATTTAGTATGCTAGAGGTTTTAGTGACTGATTGATTCAGTTATGGTTCATTCTGAGATTGATGATTGAGTTTCAGTGATTGGTTGATGTGGATGTATTTGATGGATGTATTGTAGTGGTGATTGATTTTGGGCTTCAATGTTACTAATGGGTCCAATGTGAAAATTTTATGAAACGTGGCCTACATATTGTGTTGTTGTGTACGAGGAGTATCCAGTCTAAAAATTTGTTAAACGTAGTCCCTTGAGGATACTAAGAGTTCGAGCCTTTAGTGAGGAAGTCGAAGATTCCTCCCAGTAGTGGCTGGTGATGTGATCAAGGGGTTGGAGCTCCCTTTTAGTAGCACCTGGAGAATGAGTTAAGGTTGTAGCCTTCTCGAGGCTGGCACCAATGTACTAGCAAACATATAGGCTAGTACAAGAGCTAGGGGGTTGTAGCTCCCTTCTAGTAGAAGATGGAGAACGAGAGAAGGTTGTAGCTTTCTGTAGGTGGGTGCCTATGTACTGGTATCAATCTGCACTAGTAAAATACTGTAAATATATTATTCTTTATATTAAAACAAGACAGCGACAACAACAACAGGTGGTTTTTCTCCCGCATTGGGTTTACACCTTAAATTTTTGTGTTGATGTGTGTTGCTTATGTGTGATGGTTTATTCTGCTATTACTACACATGGTTACTATTTAATATCTAGTAAATCACTAATGCACTAATTAAATATCAACATATGATGAATTAACTGAATCATAAGTTCACTGGATATACGCTGGTTGAGTTAACAACAGTTGCATGCGCACATGATTTCCCTTCACTCAAGTATCATATATAAATATGATTATTGGAATGAAAAAGTTATTGATTTTCTAATACAGATTCACCCCCATCTCAGTATTATTCCCAACAATTGGTATCAGAGCAGGTCCTTTGGTAGAATCTTGATCGCTTGAAGGAGATCTGCAGTAACAGTGGGAAGGAAGAAAAAAAGACAACACCTCAAAAGAATACATCTCAAAGGTTTTGTGACAGTGGGATAAATGATTGGCCATTATGTGGAAGCAACTCTTCAAATTCAGAATCACCTCAGAATGAAGAAGAACAAGAAAAATAATTACGAGGTAAGAATTTGTTTTCCTCTCGTGATACATTTCTCTATTCATTTGAAGATAATGAATGTGACAACGAAACAACTGAATTTTCTTTTATGGGTGAAAGAGAAATAAATCAGATAGAGACAGAATTTAAAAAGCTCACAGACACATTTAGAGATAAAAAATATCTAATTGATAAAAGAGAATGTGCCTACAATGAAGAAGTTACCAGATTAAAAGCTCAGTTGGTGGAAGGAAACAAAGTAAGGAAGCATTACAAGGAAAAGGAAGATCAATGTCAAAGGTTGCAAGATGAAGTAACATCATTGAGAAATGAAGTAAATGAGAAGGATACAACAATCAAGAAACTTATAGAAAGGTCCAGTCACTATAAAAGTCTTGAAGATGAGATAGTCTCTCTAAAACAAGACCTTGAAAATTAAAATGAGCAGAATGAAGAACTACCTCAAGTAGATGAAGAACAAGAAAATGAGATACTCAAATTAAAACGAAAAGTGGAGGAAGGAATAAAATATAAAGAAATCATGAAGATGTAGTATCTGGAAAAGGAAGGGAAATATCAAGTCGAGGTAAATATCCTAACAGGTAAATTAGAAGAAAAGGATAAACTTCTGAGATTTCAAGATAATACTAATATTTTGGATAATATTCTTAGTAATCAAAGGTCTCCTATCATCAAATTTTGTCTTGGTTTCCATCAAACTGTTGAAGGTGAATCCAGATCACACGATGAGGGAAGGAACTCTAATGCAAAATCTGAAATGCTCAAGAAGGAGATAAGAGGTCAACCCCATCAACGACCAAGGAAATAAACACTTCAAATAAAATCATATACTCCTAACTATGAAAGTGATAATTGGTTATTTCCTATGATGAATAATGTTGAATGTTTTATATGTCATAATTTTTGGAATGTAGTAGTGAGATGTAGAAGTAGAATGGTTCAAACGAATAACTGTCACACAGAAAAATCATCAGCTTCCAGGTACTTTAAGAGATATTGTTTTTATTGCAATATGTTTGGTCACAAAGCCATATGAAACATATGAGATGTTATGCCTGTGACAAGTTTGGGTATATAGAAACAGGTTGCAGGAGAAAATTTCGGCCAACATACCGAAAGGAGAAAACATCATCACACTCCAAGGTATGGGAGAAGAAGGAATCAGCGTTAGAAAAATGTGGCATAGCTCAGTATAAAGAAAGAACAGACTCAAGAGGAACTAGAAGTATGAAATTTCATTTTTCTGATTCTCATACACATGTATCATGAACAAAAGTTGTGTATATATGCGAGTTAAAGCTGCAAAGTCGTGTATATCTAGGTTTGATGTAAAAGAACTAAGACAGACTAAGGAAAAGTGGTCTGATATGGTTCATTCAATTATCAGTTATCCTTTTTGTTCTAATTGATGATGATTACAGTCTGTTGATGATATGTAGAAGTGATTTTGACCCTCATAAGGATTTGATGAATTGATGTATAACTATTTGATGATGATGCCTTGGTGATCCTTACTGATATATGCAATGATTATACCTGACACTGAACAGGTGGCATAGGTTTAGGGGGACAATATACTATGATTCTAATAATGCATTATTGGCATTATGTTTAGAAGTATTTGGTACCGAACAATTCTTATCAATGTTGATGATGCTTATGTTGCTGAAGTGTTTAAATGATACATCATGTTATGCAGCAACTATAAGTTGCCTATGATAAAGTCTCAAATAGTATGTTATTTCTTGGGGTTACATAGTTGTTATTCAGATCAGATTTATAGATGTTTTCGGATGACTATTTTGATGATGCATTTAGTACATATGGATATTCATAAGGACAAAGAAAGAACAAAGCTTGAGTACACAACTTCATGATGATAACAGTCACTCATTTCTTGTATGTTGTTGTCATCATGCCTTCAAAGATGCATAGAGTTCATTTGGTGTGGTTATGGTAGAATATTCCCATAGTTCTCATCTCTCAAATAATATATTGGTTGAGGATTGTTTCTCCTGATGGTATCAAGAAAGTTTGACAAAAGACAGTGAGTTCGTGGTTTTCTTTTCACACATTGATGAGAAGCTAGATACATATTTCTATCTCTATGACGGATACATATCATCATCGAAACGTAGATGATTACTTAAGTTGCATATGTTGGTTAGCAAATATAATGTATTATTGCAGGTTTCGTGAAGACATATCTATTTGAAGACATGGCTTACTTAGTCACATAATGATGAAGTTATTTTACTTCATGATGATATATTTGATACTCACATATGTTGATTATCATGATTGATGCTTTTCAGATGTGGTATATTAGAAAACTCTCTAGTGGAGATACATGGTTGATATATTGAGGGTTCTTGTGGAATGATCTTGTAGTTCTTAATGGTGATGTTATGATCATATATGACGTCTATGGTGTTCTCACATACATACGATATGATGTGAATTGTTTTGTATTACTGCTTGGAGATATAACAAATTCTTAGTTGATTCATGGAAGGTTATGATAAGGCTCTTTCTACTAAGCAAACAAAGCAAGTTGATCTTGATGAGACCAAGAGGATCAATTCATATCTATATGTGGCATACTTTGTCATAGGTTGAATATATTTACATTATCAAATCTCAGGAACTAATGATGGACATATATAGGTTGCTAGTTTGGATGTTGTTGACAGATGCTTAAGGTGCAGATCATATATGGTGTATGATAGTTGCTGATGACTATCATGGTCTTGTTTAGATCTTTGGTCTTTGTTATCAATGTCTTGTATATCATTTGGTGTAAAGTTCATATAAAGGCCCATGATGTAATAATATGTCTCTATCTGTCATAGACTTTGAATGAGTCCTTTATGGTCATATGATATAATTTGTACCATGACTATTCATGGGAAGGATGATGTAATAATTGCTATATTTCAGTCATGTATAAATAATTGGTATATCCCCACTTGGCTAGTTAGATGAGTCAAATTTGGTGTATCCCCACATGGTTGGGTGATTGACGTATGTATGAGTCCTTGGTGATAGGAAGGTCATACTCACATAGTTGAGTTATAGAGTCATGCTATTCTTTTGGAAAATATTTTTATGGATTCTACATATGCTCAGGGGAGCATGGAAGGTTTAGTGCATCTTGACATGTAGAAAGGGGGAATTTAATCATAGAATTCAACATGTGCCTAGGGGGAGCATGATAAATGTTCATATTAATCTATTCAGATATGGAATTATTCATTTTGGTCATCCCTTTGTCCTTGATCTTAAAAGGAGAGAATATCTTGGTCTGCCCTTTTCCCTTGATGTCAAAGTGGAGAGTATCTTGGTGTTGCTCGATACATCTAATAATTTATACAGCTTGAAGTAATCAACACCAACATGGTTGCCATCAAGTCCAAAGGGGGATATTGTTGGCATTATGATGAATGTGTTGTACTTGATGGAAACCCATTTGTAGCAAAACAGATATATGGAAACTAGATGAATCTACAGGACAGATCAAAGGTGACAGAATGATGGAGCAAAGATGAATCTATAGGTTAGAGGTGACAGAATGATGGAAAATAAGTGTGTTGTGCTTGATGTTTGATGAATGAACGAATTGATAAAAGTATAAAAAGGATGTGATATAATGCATGGCAGTTGTGTTTACAAATGTGACAAAATCCAGGGTAGTTTAGAGAAATCATTTCAGAAATGATGTATGATGGAAAATCACATCATAACAGGTCAATTTAGAGGTAACATGGAAATGGTACAGAAGAAAAGGATGTTGGAACAAAGGACTATAGATCCAAATCAAGAAGTTGAAGAAAAAGGATGTTTTTAGGTATGTTAAGTTGCATATGGGGGTTCATTGTACAAAAAGAGCCTATACACACAGGTTCAGTGTACAAAAAGCACATATACGTATGCACACACTTTCACAAGAGGACAAGCATGCATGGGATGAAAAATTAAGGAAATTAAGGTGAAATAATACCAAGGGTCAACACCATGGTATTAGATCACAATATTGAGCAGAGTAACGATTATTTGATCCCATCTAAGAATACCATAGCTTCTAAGTGTTGTTTAGGTCCAAGGTATTGAGAAAGGCTAAACCTATATAAGGAGGAGAAGATCAAAGGGCTAAGTGTACAAGTAATGAATATCTTATGAACTATTATATCAAAGTCAAATATGCATGTTATGGGTTTTTGATGATTTATCTTATCTGGACTAAGTATGAACCTGAGTGTTTTCATGATGGATGAGATATAACGATGGATCAGGATCATAATGACTTATCATTATGAGATCTAATAATGGATAGGCTAGATCTAAGTGCTAACAAATGTTTTGTGCTTTAAATGCTATGATATGGGTATATCTGAAGACTGTAATAGCTGCGAAGTTATAATATTTTATCTGTAGATTTGTATGTTGGTTCACCTTAGTGAAGACACATATACATGCTGGTTTGACACTTGCATGTATCATACGTAAAATAAAATCATGTTGTTTAGACATGATCGGTCTATCTGATCAGTGTTGCTATTTTACTATTTTCTGTCAATGATGTCTTTTTAGATCTGAAAGTATAATTGAATGCATAAGGAGATTGAGTATGATTGATTGATTGATTAATTGAGAAGGGTGATCTTTCTTACTATCTATTTGGATACCTATAATTTGATAGTAGATCTTCAGATTATTACTGGTTGGTACAATTATGGTTCAGATGTTCTATGATTCAGTATCTTTAGAGGTATATGAAAGTTGGGCTAAAGGAAGTAACGTATACACACAGGTTGGCTTCATTGAAGGAGTGTATACATTCTGACACATGACTTTTGATGTTACACTTGGTTCTAGTTGTTGATGTAGTGTTCTAGGTTCAGATCTATGTACTCGCTAAGTGATCTGTCTATTCAAGTTGATTAGTTGAATTGGATTAAGTTTGAATGAATGGTTGATTTAGTTGTGATGGTTTGATTCTGTATGTCAGAGGGTTCGGTAAATTATTGATTCAGCTATGTCGAAGGTTTAGTGATTGTTTGATTCTTTATGTCATAGGTTCCAACAAATTATTGATTCAATTATTTTAGAGGTTTAGTGATTGTTAGATTTAGTATGTAGAGGTTTCAGTGATTGATTGATTCAGTTATGGTTGATTGAGAGATTGATGATTGGAGATTGATGATTGAGTTTCAGTGATTAGATGATATAGATGTATTTGATGGATGTATTACAATGGTGATTAATTTTGAGCTTTAATGTTACTGATGGGTTGAGTGTGAAAATTTGATGAAACGTTGCCTACATATTGTGTTGTTGTGTACCAGGATTATCGAGTCTCAAAATTTATGAAACACGGTCCCTCAAGGATACTGAGGGTTGGAGCCTTCAGTGAGGAATTCAAAGCTTCCTACCAGTACTGGCTGGTCATTTCATCAGGGGGTTGGATCTCCCTTCCAGTAGCATTTGGAGAATGATTGAAGGTTGTATCCTTCTGTAGGTCAGTGCCTACGTACAAGTAAACATATAGGCTAGTACAAGATCTAGGGGGTTGTAGATCCCTTCCAGTAGAAGCTAGAGAACGAGAGAAGGTTGTAGCCTTCCGCGGGTGGGTACCTTCATACTCGTATGATTCTGTACCAATACAATATTGTAAACATATTATTCTTTATACTAAAAGAAGACAGAGGCAAAAACAGTAGGTGGGTTTTCTCTTGCATTTGGTTTCCACCTTAAATCTTGGTGTTCATCTCCGTTGCTTATGTGTGATGGTTTATTCTATTATTATTGCACATGGTTACTATTTAGTATTTAATAAAGTATTGATGCATTGATTAACGATCAGCATATGATGAATTAACTAAATCATAAGCTCATTGGATATATGTTGGTTTCCTTAAGAATAGTTGTATGCATATGTGAGTTCCCTTCACTGAAGTAGTGTATATAAATCTAATTATGGAAATGAAAAATTTATTGATTTTCTAATACTGATTCACCCCCTCATCTCAGTATTATTCCCAACACAATACAGACCATTCAATCACATGATCAACATCCTTAACATACTTCTTAAGCAAAGACACATGGAAAACATCATGGACTTTCACTGTTGAAGGAAGTGTGAGTCGATAGGCTACTAGCCCAATCCTCTCAATGATACTGAAGTGTCCACAAAACCGTGGTGCCAGCTTGCCACATGATCCAATCCATAAGGACCTCTTCTTTGGTTTGATGTGCAAGTACACCTATTCCATGGCCTAGAAATCCTTGAACAACCTATTCCTATGTTCATAAGTCTTTCGTCTATCATGTGCTTCCTTTAGAGTCTTCTTGATGACCTGCATTTCCTATTCCATGTCCACTAACATATCTGGTCCAATCAATATTCTTCTAACTGGATAACTCCAACTGATGGTTGTGCTACAACTCTGCCCATATAATTCCTCAAAAGGACTCATCCTCAGTGACTCTTGATAATCATTGTCGTATGTGAACTCTACCAAAGGGAGATACTCTTTCCACTTCTGTTGTTGATTCATCAGGTACATCCTCAACATGTCCTCTAATATCCTATTGACCCTTTTTGTCTACCCACCTATTTACAGATGATAAGTTGTGTTGAGGGCCAACTCTATGCCGAAATCTACAAATAAATCCCTCCAAGACATGGAAGTAAACTTCACATCCTTATCTGACACAATCTTCTTTGGAACACCATGTAGTTTAGCTACATCTCTGGTGAATACCTGTGCCACATCGCTAGATGATAATGTAGACTTCACTAGAATGAAGTCCGCAACCTTGTTAATATGTCCAGAATGACCATAACGAAATCATGTTTTTTCACTATCTTCGGCAACCTTGTGATAAAATCAATGGAAATGACCTCCCATTTCCACTCTGGAATTGCGACCAGGTGTAGCAGTCCACCTAGATGTTTACAGTCTACTTACATTCACTAATAGTCCAAACACCTCGCCACATATGCTGCTACATCCCTCTTTAAATTCAGCCAATAGTAGAATTTCTTCACTATTGTGAGTGTCTTCTGATAACCTGGGTGACGCAAATATGGTTTTGTAAGAAATTCCCTCGAGATCACCTTCTTATGTTCACTGTTTTCTGGCACATATATCCTATCTCGGAACCTGACCAATCCATGTGCTATAAGATAATAATCCATACCCTATGCACCTATACCTATACCTTTTCATGTACCTGTACCTATAATATCACATAACTGTACCAGCACCCTGCTATAACCTGTGCACAATCTCCATATACTTGACATCCTATTGACCTGCCTGCAAAATCCTATCGTCTAAGTCTATCACATAGGAGCTCATAGTTTCCAAGTGATATACCTATACCCATCTACTGAGAGAATCTTCTACCATGTTCTCTTTACCTTTCATGTACCTAATCTCGAAATGAAACTCACTAAATATGGCCAACCATCTAGCCTACCTAGTGTTCAGATTTTCTTATTCAAACAAACACCTCAACCCAAAATGATCACTCATTAGTACAAACATCATGCCAAGAAGACAGTGTCTCCACATCTTCAATGCATGTATGATCACTTCTAGCTCAATATCATGTGTAAGGTAGTTCTTCTCGTGCTTGTTTCATTTCTGGGACTCATAGCATACCAAATTTCCATCCTGCATAAGGACACCACCAAGCCCTCTCTTGCAAGCATTTTTGCATACTACAAACTCTTTTTCTAGATCTTCAATCTATGCCACTGGTGCATGTGTCAACAACTACTCAAGTTTTTCAAAGCTAGCTTCATACTCCTCTATCCATTTGAACTTCTTCCCTTTCCTTTGCAATGATGAAATGGGATAAGAAATCTATGAGAAGTTCCTGATGAATCTATTGTAATACTTTTCTAGACCGATGAAATATCTCACCACGTCCACACTCTTAGGAGCTATGCATCCATGATGGCCCTTATATTTTCTAGATCTACTCCAATGCCCTCCTTGGAGACGACATGCGCCAAGTATTGTACCTCAATCCAAAAGAATTTATACTTGTTTAGCTTAGCATACAACTAATGCTCTCTCGAAAACCTCAATAATGCTGCTAAAATATCAACATGCTCTTCCTGATTTTTAGAAGATACTAGTATATCATCAATGAAGATAATAACAAGCCTATCCAAATATTGATGCTACACACTATTCATAAAACACATGAACGTAGCTAGAGGATTAGTTAAGCCAAATGGAACAAAAACAAACTCATAATTCCCATACCTTTTCCTGAATGTAGCCTTGTAAATGTCCTCCTCTTTGATGCATACCTAATGGTATCTAGATCTCAAGTCAATCTTCGAGAACACTACTTCTCCCTTCAGCTAATTGAACAAGTTATCAACCCTTGCTAACAAATATCTATTATTGATGGTGACTTTGTTCAAGAGCCCATAGTTGATGCATAATCTGAGAGTTCCATCCTTCTTCTTCACAAACAATATTGGTGCACCCCAAGGTGATACACTTGGCCTAATGTAACCGTTGTCCAACATTTCCTTCAACTACAAATTTAACTCCACCAACTCAAGTGCGCTCATCCTATAAGGCATTTTCAATGATGGAGCTACCCCCGGAACTAACTCCATAAAAAATTCTACCTCGCTATGAGGTGGCAACTGTGTAATGTCCTTAGGAAATATATCCTAAAAATTCTACAAAATTGGGCACCTTTTCAATACATCTACATCCTCAACCTCCTTACCATTATCACTAGAAATGTGTACTATAAATACATTTCACCCCTTCCTACGGGTATGCTTTTCTTGCATTTTTGTCACCATCCTAATTGATGTGGCTTTCTTCTTACCCTGCCAGACTCTTGGTTCCCCATTGTCATCAACACACTCAATAGCTTTGTCATAGCACTCTACCTTGGTTCTATGTAGATACAAACAATCCATGTCCAAAAACATATTGTATGATCCCAATGGTAATACATTTAAATGTCTTACACTAGGCATACCATTCAAATCAAACGTGCAAGTTCTTACCTAATGATGATCTTGCTTCTTTGTACCTATAGCCAACTGCACTAACCAAGACAATGCATGCAATTCCTTACTCAAAGCACACTTATCGACCAAGTCAGGACTAACATAGCTATAATTAGATCCATGGTCAATCAAAATAGAAATAACTTGATCGCAAATCTTACCGTCCCTCTTAATGATAGGTTCCTAGTGCTCTATCTACATGTTGTCCACTGCTGCATAAATACAAGGAATACTCTGACCAACATCCCCAATAGTTTTCTCCTCCTGTGCAATGTATATTTTAGGCCTACCACCCTAATGGTCTGGACAATCTCTCACCACATGTCCAACACTCCAACTGACCAAATCCCTCACCTTTATGTCATTGTTTCTATTATTGTGACCCATGTCCTTTTCTAGTTGCATTAAATCTCTTTTCTTGTGCCACATTTTCCTTCCCATCTGCATTGTGAGGCCTTCTCCTCCTAGGCTACCATTTACCTCTACCTATGTCTTTTCCCTTCCATCCATGATGATATTTATTATTATGCTTTGGTTTCTCATAAGTATGTTTGACATTCCCAATGACTTCCTCAAGTGACTAGTGCTCATCATACTCAATCTGATCTCTAAATTCTAATGGAAAACTACTGACAAATATCTGAACTTTAGCCTTCTCATCAATAAGATACAATACATACCTCAATAGCTCTAGAAACTTGGTCGTGTATTGTTCATCTATCAATGATCCCATGTTTAGCTCATAGAATTCCTTAGCCTTAATGTTGTAGTACCTCTCTAATAAGTACTTATTCTTGAAAAGCCTCTTGAACTCCTTCCAACTCAAGTCATTTGTCTTGATATCTCTAAGTCGCTTAACATCTTCCCACCAGATGTATGCTTTACCTTTCGAGTTGAAGATAGCTATTTTGGCCTTCATGTTATCTGTGTACTCATGCAACTCAAATAATTTGTTTATCCCAAGTATCCAAGCCTCTACCTCTTCCGAATTCTTCACATCTCCATCAAAATTATGTGTTTTTTCTTACTTAATCTCATATGAAAAGTGTCCCATATCACTCCTCCTGTAAGGATGATAGTGATGATGATCACGATGTCTATCAGAACCAAAACTTGAATATTACATGTACTCGTTGTCCCTCCTATTTGAAGTGTCCATCAAGCTTCCACATCTCACCATCTACGATCTATCTGACCTGTGTCTAACAAGATACCTACTGCCATATGCCCCATTAATCTATCCTTGTGTCCATGGATGATCTGAAGTCACCCTTGTCGTTGCAAGTCGGACAAAATCTAAAGAAGTATATCATTAACCTCTTCTTGCTTCTCTTGTGCCTGTATGATCCAACCATTATGTTCCTTACAACTCCTTCTCTCTTCCTTCAAACTTCTCAATGTAACTACCAAATCAGAAGAGTTCCCAACACCATACTGCTCTTCAGATTCATAGGGAGAGTCTTTCTAGTCAACCATCTTGCTAGCCATTTGATATTTTTTTCCTTCAATGCATAATATGTTACATAAACCAAATCATGACAAATCAACGTACCCTAGTATAGCTGAGGGAGGATACCTTGTTTGCAAGATCACCAAAACACCATGACACATATATGTCATAAACATAATGGCATATATACATTCACAATTAAATATATCAACATATAAAAATCACTCTAGTTAGGGTCTAGTCATCAATGCAAGGCCATATTAGCAATGCATGCTATGACCTCATGCATGAAAACAACTATTACTCCATTGTACACATTGCCACATGCAACAATCAACATGCATAAGCAATGCCAAATCAACTGCGCATATGCATAAACACATGTAGTCAAGCATAAGTGATCAATTATTGTAATCAACCTACAATACTGATATGTGTAAGAAAAACATTCAAGAATGTAACCTAACATACAAGGATGTAAGTAGGTGACATAAAATCAACATGTAAATGACATATAATCCATATGCAATCAGTCACATGCTTGTGAAAAATACACTTCATGAAATCAATATCAAATTCTCCATGATAACCATACTACAACCATAATCAATCATGAAGCCAATGCAACAAGCACATGAAATGCAAGTGTAAGAGACACACATGAAATTGACATGCATGCATGTGTTATGAAACCAGCTCACAAAAAGATAGAAAATATTGATGAATGCCTTAGAAATCAACCTCTTCCAGGGCGAAACCTCCTTTAGATTACATAAATGAACAATTCTTGGATGATTCAAATGACAAAACCTCCTTTCTATATATAGGAGTCTAAGGAGTCACAATATAACCCAGTCGACCTAACAATAATAATATAAAGGCACAAAAATAACAATAGAGGGATTCTATGGGGCCTAGTAATAAAAATATGGGGACAATAGGGGCACGCTAATATTAATAAGGGATACAATTACAATAGTAATGGGGTAATCACTAGTATTATAGGGACCTAACATGCCCCTCTCCTTCAAAAAAGTATTGTCGCCAACGCTTGAGTAGTTCTGGATGCTTCTATATAAAATTCTCATCCTCCCATGCAGAACCTTTAGCAGATAATTTCTTCCACTTGATGAGATACCCCGAAATTGATTGATTTTGTCGTTGTCAAGTTCTTGTTTCTGAGACTGCTTCTAGTTCCAATATAATTTTTCCTTCCTTGTCAAGTTCTAGCAATATTGTTTGAATTGGAAACTTGTTTCCTATAACCTTCTTTAAGCATGAAACATGGAAAACTGGGTGCACTCGAGAAGCTGCAGGAAGCTCCATTTTGTATGCCATAGTACCAATCTTTTGCAACACCTTGTATGGACCATAATACTTTCGTGATAATTTATTATCCTTCTTAGCTTGCTTGAGGGACATTTGTTTATATGGTTGTAGTCGTAGGAATACCCAATCAGCTACATCAAAACTTCTTTCACTGCGATGTTGATCTACCTATTGTTTCATTCTATTATGGGCCAACACGAGGTTATCCTTTAAGATTTGGAGGACTTGTTGTCGATGCTCGATGTGATGTTCCACTACTTGAACCTTAGAATTTTCTGTTAAATATGACGTGATGGATGGTGGCTGATATCCATAAAGTGCCATAAATGGGGTCATTTTTGTGTGAAAATGGGATCTCTCTCACTTACAATAATCTTTGGGTTTCCATGTAGCTTTTGAATTGTTTCCATAAATGCAGTAGAAACTGTACTGGATTTAAATGGATGTGATAATGCACAAAAGTGTTCATACTTGGTAAGTCTATCAACTACCACCATGATGACACTCTTTCCCTCAGCCTTGTGTAAAACTGTGATAAAATCCATTGAAACCTCCTCCCAACGTTGGCTTGGAATGGATAAAGGTTGTAATAAACCCGAGGTCTTCATTTTTTCAACTTTATTTTATTGGTAAACCAAACATTCCACCACAAACTTTTTAATATCCAATGTAAGGCCATCCCAAAAAAGTTCCTTCTTAACCCTGTGGTAAGTTTTTAAAAATCCTAAGTGCCCTCCTATGGGAGAAGTGTGCAATTCCATAAGAATATTTTGTTTGAGTGGGGAATTCTTACAGAGGTATAAGTGATATTTGTACCATAACGAATCATTTTGCTAGCTAAATGTATCAGATATACTGGAATCTTGTTGTAACTTTCGAATAAGCACCCACACTTCTTCATCATTCTTCCATTCCCCCCTTGCTTTGTTTATCCAATCTGGTTGGATAATAGAAATGACACACAACAATGCCTCCACATCCTCATCCTTTCTTGAGAGTGCATGTGCCACCACATTTTGCTTGTCTTTTTTCTAGATGATTTCAAATTCATAAGCCAACATCTTTGTGACCCACTTTTGTTGCTCTTTAGAGTATTATATTTTTTCTAAAAGGTATTTAAGGCTATCATGATCCATCTTTACCTTGAAGTGTCTTCCCATTAGGTAGGGCCACCATTTCTTAAGTGCATGTAGTATTTCCAACATTTCCTTCTCATAAATAGCTTTGTGTAAAAACATTCCCTTCATTGGACGACTTTCAAAAGCAATGGGTCTTTCATATTACATTAAAACAACACCAATTCCATTTCCTGAAGCATCACATTCCATAATAAAGGTTTTTGTGAAGTCCGATGTAGCTAAGACGGTGCTTGGCACATTGCCTCTTTAAGATGTTCAAAGGCCTTTGTTGCTTCTGGAGTCCATGAAAATGTATCTTTCTTCAATAATGTTGTTAGAGGTGCTGCTATTTCCCCATAATTCTTAAAAAACTTGTGTTAATACCCTGTCAACCCGAGAAATCCTCGTAGATGCTTTATGGATGTGGGGATTTTCCATTCCTTAATGGCTCTAATTTTGCTAGGGTCTACCTTAACTCCTTCATGAGATACAATATGACCTAGATATTCCACCTCTTGTACTCCAAAGAAATATTTGGATGTTTTTGGATATAATTGTTTGTCCTCCAATAGTTGTAGCACCATGTCAACATGTTCAACATGATCCTTCCAAGACTTGTTGTAGATTAATATATCATCAAAAAATACTAACACAAATTTTCTAAGGAAGGGTTTGAAAATGGAATTCATCAAACCTTGAAATGTAGAAGGTGCATTGGTAAGGCCAAAAGGCATGACCAAAAATTCATAATGACCCTCTAAATGTTGTTTTCGGAATGTCTTTAGTCTTCATTCTGATTTGATGATATCCTAAACAAAGATCCAACTTGGTGAAGTAAATTGATCCATTGAATTCATCCAGTAATTCATCAATGACAGGAATGGGAAACGTATCTTTAATAGTGAGCTTTTTGAACTCCCTATAATCTGGAAAGATGCACCATGATCCATCCTTCTTGTGCACCAATACTACTAGAGCAGAGAAAGAACTTTGACTAGGCTGAAATATACCAGCCTATAGCATTTTTGCAACCATATGTTCAATTTCACTCTTTTGGACATAGGGATATCTGTACGGCCTGATGTTTGGAAAAACACTTCCTGGAATCAGATGAATAGCATGATCATGATCACGAATAGGTGGGAGACCTTGGGAGTCTCAAATACCTTGGAATGAATGTCCAAGACTTTTTGGAGATCTGGAGAAATAGATGATTTTGATCTGGAAACATCTGGCGAACATAATGGTGCAATTAAACCTCTTTGTTTCTTTTTTAGAATCTTTGTCATACCGTTAGAGCTGATTATCTTTCCCGGCTTCCCTGAAATACCCCTCAATTCAACTTCCTTTCCTTCGACAGAAAATTTCATAAAAATATCTTGAAAATTAAAAGCTATTGTACCCAAGAATTGTAGCCATTGGACTCCTAGTACAACATTAGTACCTCCCATTGGAATGGAAAGAATTGGGCTAGTCAATACATATTCTCCCTTGGATAGCTTGATATTATTGCACTTTCTAGAGAAATTTATTGTTCCTCCATTTGCAGCCATCACTTGACACTCTGGTGTTGTATATAGGAATAAATTCAATTCTTTTTCTATCTTACAATGAATAAAATTGTGGGAACTTCCTGAATCAATCAACACTATTACCTTTTTCTTCTTGATTTGTCCTTCTATCTTAATGGTTTGAGGAGTGGTAGTTCTAGTCAATGCATTACAATATCTGGTCAGATTCACTTCTTCTTTATCTAGGATTTGTTCCTGGAGTATCATATTCTTTTGACCTTTCTTGCTGCTTTTCTTCTTCCTCTTCACAATCTATGTAGAATAATTTCTTCTCAGCACACTTATGACTTTTATTGTATCTGCTATCACAACAGTAACAAAGCCATTTTGCTCTTTTTTCTTCCAATTTTTGTGGTGTCAACCTTATAGGTTGTGGAAGAATAGGGGAAACAACACTTCCATATTTATAGTTGTGAGTGGTATGCTTCCTGGTTGCCATAATTTTGCTTTCCATTTTTCTTGCTAACCTGAATGCCTTCTCTAATAAATCAGGTTCCCAAAGGTGAACATCATGTTGGATATTATCCTTTAATGTCCCTATGAACACATCAATCCTATGCTCCTCTGGAATATTTTTTACCCTTATGTTCAATTTTTGGAACTCCTCAATGTGCTCCATTATTGAACCATTTTGTTTGAGACTTATCAATTGGCTAAAAAAATTGTTTCTTTTTGTATCCTCATAATGTGTTGTTAATTCTTTCGTAAAAATTTCCCATGTGATAATTTGTTTACGAGAGCAAATCCATTGATACAATACAAACCGATTTGGTTCCAAATATAAAGTTTCAATACGTACCGTTTGTGTGTTTTGCACATTATTGAGAAGGAAAAATTGCTCCACCTGTAATATCCATGTTGCAGGATCATTGCCATCAAACATCCTCATATCGATTTTTCGAATATGCTGGAGCTTCAATCCAAAATTAGAGTCTATGAAATCATGATTAACATTTCTTTTGTTCGCATCATGAGTCTCCTTTACTACCCTTTCACCATTAGTAAGTATTTCTTGTAGAAAATTTGTCAAATCTGTCTTCAAATCTGTCTTCAAATATATCTTCAAATCTTCCACCTTAGCTTCCATGTCATTCATCTTAGCTTCTACATATTTCTTTAAACCATCCATCTTAGATTCTGTTACTTTTCGTGTGAGTGATATTTGTTGCACTTGGTCTCGTAATTTTGATATATCATGTTGCATTTCTTCCTCTTCTTCATAAGTCATGCTAGAGCTTTCAGGTTGCTTACTAGGTGTTTTCATTTTATTTCCTCAGGTCATCAGTTACCGATAATAATTCTCTACTATGCTCTTTGAATTCCTTCAAAATAATTTTTCAAACCAAGCTTAAGCAAAAATTTAAAAAATCTACACACCTTTTTTCACTTTTTAGGAGCTTGATATTGCCTCTAACGTATCTCTGTAATTTCATATCATCCATTTCTAAAGCTACGAGTTGTAGCAACCCTTTGTTTCCTCTTTCCAATGCCACTAGTCTGATCCAAATCGGATTCTCCAAGGAAGGTTTATGCCAAATCTCCCACAGTGACCTGATTATAGACTAGTTCAATAGAGCGAACTTGTATAACATGCCACGTGTCCCTGTTTCGACCTTTGGCTATGAAAAATATATACAAGAGACTAAATCATGTCCTCTTTCTTTACCTTCTAACGAAATTTTAATATAATGCTTAGAGAGAAAGCTATGACGATTTTCCTTAGGTCACCTGTTTGGAATGTAATTCAAGAGTTTGCAAAAAGACCAAACTCCTCAGATCATATCTCCTCAAATATAGTGCGAAAATATCTGAAATTCCTACCCAATATTCAGTGTGATTTCATCTCAAAAGGTTTCTTTTTCTTTTTCTTCTGAAACATCGAAGAAAAAAGGTTATAGTGAAAATACCACGATGACCTATTTGGAGCAGCAGAACCCTAGAATCCAAGGCTCTGATACCAAATGTTATGAAACCAGCTCACAAAAATATGGAAAAGATAGATGAACGCCTTAGAAATCAACATCTTCAAGGGGGAAACCTCCTTTACATTACATAAATGAACAATTCTTGGATGATTCAAATGACAAAACCTCCTTTCTATATATAGGAGTCTAAGGAGTCACAATATAACCTAGCCGACCTAACAATAAAAATATAAAGGCACAAAAATAACAATAGAGGGATTCTATGGGGCACAGTAATAATAATATGGGGACAATAGGGGCACAAAAATATTAATAAGGGATACAACTACAATAGTAATGGGGTAATCACTAGTATTATAGGGACCTAACAACATGACAAAAGCACGCCACCCATCTAGTTCGAGAGTTGAACCATACTTTGATACCACTTTGTAACAACCTCGTCCCACATATACCCAGGTAACCATTAAAACTAGGGTAAACATGAGACGAGATGCTATTATTAACATATTCGACCTCGTATGTGACCTTAAGGAAGTGGAATCGATAAAACATCACACTTAGTCATCCAACATCACCAACAGAACCCTCAGGAGACATGTCAGTCACTCAGACAGCCTATCCCTGTGTCGCATTGATAATATGCATCTCTCAAGCCATAGTCTCTCTGATGCTATGGGCAAGGGAGCAACCAACAACCTAATGTTTCTCTCATAGGCTTGCATGAGAGTGACTAGAGACCAAAACTACTGGTTTTGTGCCAGCGACCCCAAGATTTAAGCCCCTTTTTCTATCCCAAAGGCTAGGACACTGCCCAGAATGGACTGATAACATGAAATCAGTAAAAGTATAGGGAAACAATGATTTAAAAGAAAGAAGCTGAACAAGACCATAACCAAACCCCTACTAGCCATGACCAGAATTTCGTCAAACATATCATCAACATGGAACTTACAGGTATAAAAAACAGAACGAAGTGTAGGGATATCATAATTATCTGAGAATCTCTATGAACTATTGTTCCCCCATGTCGTTTGTTGCATTATCATCCATTAGGTCATAGACACATTATCCATTCATATAAAAGTAAAAACATGTTGAGATCCATACATAGTTGATGTCATAAAATATACATATAACCAACATAATAGCAACACAAATACCATAAACATATCAGCCATCAAAATTTGCATATACATCAACACATTTACACATGAAAATCAAGGGAATTAATTTCTCATTAATGAATGAAATGAATCAATTGAAGATGGGACTACCACATTCCACTCGACCATATATTAGTTGAGCCAAGTCTCTCTTCAGCGAACCACTCATGTGCCATATTCCAAGATTGAATGTGGAACTCATAGGACACATAAAAGACACCAATCAACATGGATGAAATTAGAGTTCTCCTCCTACACCGTGAGGAATTTGAGTGCCTCCTAGTCTCTCAGGCTTTACCGTGCATCCACAGTCTAATCTAAGGATCACTAGGCCCTACACTGAGACATACTCTCCAGGAATTACTTTCCATCTCATCCTAGGACCACTAGGCCCAATGGAGAGAAAACCCACCTATTGGCTTTACCATATATCCCATCATTCACTTGCAAGGATTCCTAGGCCCACTGAAAACTAATTATTTCTCTCCTTGTAATGACCCAGCTTTCATATTGAACTTTTGTGTTGGTGGTCATATTTGCTTTTCCATATTTATGGTATACACTATCAGAAGGAAACACAATGGAGATTGGGGATGGAAGAGATTTAGATGAGTGGCACATTTGGAAAAGAAATTTAGAGTGGATATCAAGTTAATTATAAGATTTAAGTGGTCTACACAATGATTTGTGTAATTCGAATTATGTTAAATTTTATGCACAAATTATTATTGTACCATTAATCACAATAAAAGGTGGTGGAATGAAACAACATGATAAGAGGTGGTGTATCATGATTTTAAAAGTGATTTTCTATCACTCTTATTGCTAATTTTTTAGTGAAATATTTAGTTAGAAAATTTCATCCCCTTATATAGCAATGCTTTTATCGGATCTATTCATGATTCCTTGTTAGTCATGGGTTGCTAATAGACTCCAAAGGATGTCAAGCAACAACCTTATAGACTAAGAAAATACTGATTTCCTCACAAAATAACACTTGGATTTCTCTTATTGAATTCAATAATTTATAGTTGCATTGACTTCTAAGAAATATTTTGTAGTTACCTTTAAAATAAAAGGAGAAATGAACATCATACTTCCCCTACTATGTTCTTTTTTGAAATCCAACTCTATTTTGTTGGTTGATATATATCTTAACATTACAATATTATAAGCCTTAATATTATAATATTATAGATTTTGATATTAAGCCTAATATGAAAAAACCTAAACCTAATATTAAAGTAACATAATATACATTTACTCTAAGAAAATAAAATATTAAACTTATCATAAATAATATTTGCATACTCTGATATTTAGGTCACTCGAGTTGGGCATTATGTGTCCTATATATTAATTTTTTTTAACTTTTTACTATCAAAATTTTCGAGTGAGGTTTATGATTCATGAGTTTGAAGATAGAAATTTAGAAATCTCATAATTAAGTTTAATCAAAACCTTATGTATTTCAAATTTTAGAATATTGAAGTAACGAATGTGCATAGCTAAAAAAAAAAAGCATTGATGGGTTGTGAGTAGTTCAACTATCTTTATATTTTACATATTGTTGTAGTAGCTACAACCACCCTCCAAAATTTTTCCTTAGCTTCATTTTGGAGCTTCCTTATAAACCTTTAATAGCAGCATGTCTTGCTTCATCAAGTACACAAGCTTAAGTGATTTTCTTGCAGAATCACAGGTTGTTATTCCGCACTTGGTCCAGTTTCAGGCTGAGCAACTCCCTCAAGAAATTGCACAATTTTGGAGGAAAACTAGCCATCCCTCCAGAAATTGCGCAATTTTGTCTTCCAGCCTACTAGGCTCCACAATTTCATAATTTTTCTAGTGAGGCTTCATCCAGAAAATTATGCAATTCCTCCTAGTAGGGCTACTCAGCCTAGGAATTGTGCAATCCTAGGCAATAGTCCACTACTCTACCTAGAAATTATGCAAATCTTCTAGTCAACCAACCCAACTCCCTTCCCAGAAATGCACATTTTCTCCTAGTAGTTGAGTAGCCTATTGCATGTGCATTTCAGTTGACCGGTTCCCTCTAGGACCGAGAAAAACCAATTTGCATGCGTGGATTGCTTCTCCCAAGGCAGCATGCAAAGGCATCCCTTGATTCATGGATCTATTTTTAGCAGCTATAGGTTGCATGGAAGGATCATCTCAAAACCTCCCACCAAGTTTCTCTTTCCCTAGATATTTGGTATGCGTGTCGCAACCTTGATTTTATCACAACGCATCAACCAAATTTTGCAGAGCTCATTCCTCACATTGATCTTGCAGCTCTAACATCCCACATTACATCTAGGAGTCGTCAGCACATTCAACTCAGCGCTTTTGCGGTAAGCCCACTTTTCATGTCTCGCACTTTGTTTCTGGCACTTTTTGTGTTTTGCTTCCTATGAATGTTGTCTGCTTGATTTTAGTCAATTCTTACTATCATTTTGATACATACTAGCTGTTATAGACATTTTTGTGCCTTACAGCTCTAAGCATGAAATGTCCATAAACCAAGGGATCCTAAGTCCCTAAAAGTGTTGTTCCTACCCCTAGAGGAACAAGGTCAACCAATTACAGCTTCTCCCAGAAGTTCTCCACCAGAAACTGCTCAGAATCAGTCAAATCAGGATCATTTTAGCTGCTCCACTAGCTAGTTGCGTTGCATAGCACCCAAGTACACTAGCTAGGTGCATTGCAACGCACCTAAATGCACTACCAGGGTGCGCTGAGCGGGAAATGACAAATGGCAGTGTCATTTCACAAGGTGGACAGAAAATGGAAGCTTCCAGAATCTTCCCCAATGACACTTGCCTCACTGAGTTCGACCAAGGATGAGTAAGAGGCTCTCAGTCTCTAAGTGGAAGCAAGAACTGACAGAGAGAAGCCACTAGCCAAATCATAAGCTCACTCATCCTCTTTGCATACATCTATTTATGGATCCCTCATCCCAGAGATCCAGAGGCTGGAATTTTGTACATTGCAGAGAATTGATGTTGGTTTTGAGATAGAGATCAGTGTATTGGGTGATTTATGCTTTGTTGGAGGTGAAGAGGGGATTCCTTTGCTGGGGGGTTGATGCTGGATCAAGAATCATCGGTTGTAACTCCTCCTAGATCTTCTTGTTATATCAATAAAACTATTTGAGTTTCTCCTACATGCTTGTGTATCAATGATGTTTTGTTATATTTGCATGTTTAGCTTAAATCTGATCCTAAGCTATTTATGAATATAAATCCATGTCTTTGTGTAGTTTTCTTCTTATGTGATCTTGCAGGAACTTGGTGAAGCTGGGCAAGTAAGGGAGCAAGTAGCTGGAAGCTGTCAAAGAGTAGAGGATTGGATCAAAGGACTAGCGCAAGACACAGGTTTGTTCGTCCTATTCCTCTTCGTTTATAGTTCATAAAGAAGAATACGAAAATAGTTTTCTCTGTTTGTTTCTAAGGTACTGTCACACCTTAGTGGGATAGGAGCGTTCTGAGTAGACACTTTTCCCATTAACAAAATGGCGACTCCGCTGGCGAACGTGTCTAGTTAGTTTGTTTGTGTTTCTCTTGTTGTTAGCTTCATAAACACAGAAGTAGCAATCGAATTGCATTTGCCATTATCAAATGCAAAGTAGACACCCGCTACTTCAATCCATTCACTGGATTTGTTTATGATTTGAAAAGCTGATTCACAAATGATCTGATTACCCTTTGTGATAGCTCTTAGACCTCCTTCAAATCCACCCTCTGATTGTGCATTATTGATTGCTTTTACTCGGCCAAAAAACATAGATTAAACTGCAAACCATGACCCAGAACCCGGAAGGAATTCTCATTTCTGCCCTAGCGCAGGCTCTGTGAAGAGATTCTGCATTTCAACGCAGTTCCCGAGAGGGCTACCTGCGCTGCAATCCAGTTTCTCTGTGTAACAGGTGCGCTGATCAGCCTAGCTTTGTGCAGCTGAGGTTCTTTGCTTCATTTTTTCAGTTTTGTCTCTGATTTTTGCAACCTGTAATCAATGTGTGTCTATTTTAAAACCCCTTTTCTTTTCCTTAATTCCGCCTCCTTTGTACAAAAAGATTGTAGTTGTTCTTTGTGTGTTTGTTAAATCATTTACAGTTTTCCATTGAAAGAGTAGAATAGTCATATTGTCGTCCTTGGATTTAGATCTGTCGCAAGTGTCGATTTTGATCTTAGGAGAAAGTTTATTTGCTGTTGACAATTGATTATGCTTTTACTTTTGCCTTTGGTTTGAATTTTTCACTTTCTAGTGCCAAAACGAGTGTTTATTTCAAAATCATAAAGTGTCGTAATCTTCTCTACCTTTTGATTTCGAAAAGAAGCTTGTTTTTGTTTGTCGCTTGAAAGCAAATTCAGATTTGTACATCAACTTTCTTTTTAGGCATCAATATTAAGAAAGTAAAAACAAATACATGCATATGTGCATTTGCATATTGATATTCTGTTTGGCTTGATTTAGGAAAAGTGCATCTACAGTGTGCTCTTTGCTCTTTGAGAAAAGATTATGTCTTTCTTTTCCCCTTGTAGCTAGGATTTTCATTGCTGAAAAGAGATAAAAGTTTGCTTATCATCTTTAGATTGCATTTTAGGAATTACATCTACATCTCGTGGTGATCCCAAAAGGCAAACTTCTAAGAAAGATCAACTTAAAATAAATTGAATGAATCTAACAACGCTTTGGAACTTAACGCACAACATTTAGAGGTCTAGGCTAGAGACGTATTCCAGCGTCGTAAAGCCTGGTAACTGTTGTCCTCACTGATGGTTGGGTGATTCCTCCACTTTGAGATGATAAGTGCCAGTATGGACTTGTGCTCCCACGTACCATCGAGTATATATTGGGAGACCCCTATAGGCTTAAAACCTTTTATCCATAGGAAGCCATGTCGGCCGCCCTACTGATCACAATGCACCGAACACAACATTCGGGAAGATTGACTATTGTACCCTAAAAAGTATTCTGCAGTTTTGCGATTGGTTTGGTACTCCCTCTACCTAGATTTCCAGAGCAGTCGCTTTCGTTCCTTTTCAAACTCCTTAACGGAAAAGGTCCATCTGAGCACTTGTCACTTCAGGCTCATTAAAAATCGAAGGAGACTAGAGTCATCTTTTGTTTTTTCTTGACTCTTAAAAATTGAAAAAACAAGTTGTGTCAAAGCGTCTTAAAATTTATTTTAAACGGAATATTCACCCCCTTTTTCTATGTTGATCTTAGGTTGAGAAAATGGAGTCTACCAACCAAGGAATTCCCCTTGGTGGAAATCCTAGTCCCTTCTCCTCTTGGGGAGATGTTGGTGCACCCCATATGGCCACATTGTCGCTTCCAGGACTGACAATTGGCTTGCCAGTCTGGCTCTTCTCAACCAATGTTGTTCAGAACACCACTATTCCTGAACAATCGAATCAGCAATTAGACGAGTCTAGAGTTGCCCACCAACCTTCTACTTCCTCTAATTCTTCTTCTCCTCCTTCCTCTCCACTTGATGGGGCTGGCAAAGCCAAAAATCAAGTTCCTAAGGAGAAGAAGGAGAAGAAGAAGAAAGAGAAGAAGAAGAAGGAGCCAAAGGAAAATGGGGGAAAACGAGTGTCGTCTAACAAAAATCCACACACTGCACCGACCAGGCCTAAATCGCCATGTGTCATTTGCAAAGGAGACCACTTTCACAGAGATTGTCCTTGCATCCCTCGAATACTAAGGGACTGGTCTCCTCATTTGCACAATCGAGTGTCATGATGATCATGTTGAAAGCACACCGTCAACTAGCGAAAGTGAAGCCCCAGGACAAAGAGGGAAAGCTAGATTTCCCTGTAAACTGTGCGAAGGAAATCATGCCGTCCACGGTTGTCCCTTCTTAGACGAAGTGAAAAGAGTTTTGGATGATCGTCCGGTTTCACCGTTACGACTTCCTCCTGGATATAAAAAACTCTTGCCGAGTCCATCGCTAGTTGAGAATCCAGCTGGCCCGCTCAAGTGGTCGGCTGAAGCGCCTATCATCGAAGATAAACCATCTGAATCCATACCAGATGAAAGTCAAAGGGTCGAGGTGGCATTTGACCCAGTCTTGCCTTCAGAGGTCTTGTCTTCCGATGATACAGTCATTGAAGAGAACAAGGATGACACAGTCCAAATTCTCTTCATCAACACAGACTCTGACGAACATGGGTGTAATCTACCCATTCCCTTACCGCAGGAGGGAATTTCGTCAGAGCCATACCCGACCGTCTACTCGGTCCCACCTCCAAGCAACCTAGTTGTCTCCATCGATTGGAATCAACTAGGCAGACCCCGTTTACCAGCAAGCATACCATTCCGAATTATTGTTCAAATATATAGAATGGTCATGGCTGGTACCATCATAGATGAAGGGGCTTCTGTGAGTATCCTTTCCTCTACTGCTTGGAAAGTGCTTGGTTCGCCATCGCTTTTGCCTAAGATGAGAAATCTCATAGGCTTTGATAAAGGAACCAGTCGACCTTGAGGGATCCTTCCCGATGTGCCCATAACATTGAGAGGGAAGACAGTTCAAAGGAACGTAATGGTAGTGCAAGGACCCTTGGATTATAACCTACTCCTTGGACGAGACTATATTTATTGCATGGGAGCCATCGTCTCCTCACTCTTTAGAGTAATGTGTTTTCCGCACGAAGGAAGAGTGGTCAAGCTCGTGGACCAGCTTTCATTTCCTGGATCACGCATAGCAAATAGTCATATACCATCCCTAAATGGTCTCTTCACACAAGAAATGTCTCAATCTCCAGTCCATCCTCCCGATAAGCACGAGTAATTCGGAGGGATATGACTGAAACCCAGGGGGCATGCATCCTGGTCTGCTTCGGCAGGAAAACTTCGGGTATAGGGTAGATTTACGCGGGAGAATATGACTAGTTTGTACCCTATCCGTGATTGGAAGAGGGGTTATTCTAGAACAAGATTCTCTTGTCAAAGTTATGTGAGTTGACAGAACTGAGTCACTCGCCTTTGTTTATCTCGGTAGACATCGCCGAAGAAGTGTTTTGTTTGCACCGCGAATCGAACAATCTTTGGGTGACCTGTAAGAGGTAGGCCTCTCCCGGTAAAACAAATGTTTTATTGGACTGAAGAAGGGGTAACCTTGAAACCATACTTTATACCTGGGGGCATGCAAACCTTTTGGAGTGCAAGCAAGGGGCGGCTATTTATTTTTTAAATTTTTAGGACCTCTAACCCTTTAAACTCGTAGGATTAGTCGTCACCTAACTTGCATAAAGAAAGGATGTGGGGCAAAAATCTAAAAGTTGCCATTTTGTATGAGACATTCTTATCATATGACTAGATTAATCGAGTAGTTTTAGCACATAGTTAAAGCTCGTTAAAAAATAAACATAAGACATGAGCAAATGTTTCCACCCGCGTTTAAGCTCGTTAAAAAATGAAATATTCCCCAGTAAATAACCACCGTGAATGAAGCATTTCAGCCATTAAAGCCTTGGTCGTGTTTGCACCGTCACCTCCAATTTTCCATTGGCCGATCATTCACCTCCATTTGATTGTTTACCCATTTTGAGGAACAGCTGCGAAGAGTGATTTCACTAACCATCCTTGTGACACTGTCGTGATTGGAAAATTCCAACCCTTACCTGGAATCAACTGCTACCCATTTTATCACTCATTCCTCAAAAGACGAGTCTTCTTTAAGCTCTTTTCAACTGACTCGTAAAATATGAAAAGATTGTCAAGTTTTGGCCTTCCAGCTCGTTAAAGCGACCAGAAGTGCTATCCCTCCTCTAGATTTTAATCTTTTTGGACCTGAGGGATTATTGCACAAAAAGATCGAGCGCTTGTTTTGTTCGGCTCGTTAAAACTATCGAAAGTTCATCCCTTCTGTATTGTTTTATACTTTTTCGGACTTAAGGGATTAGATGACGAAAAAGGAATTTTGGAGTTACCTTTACGTACCTTTTCAGACTCTCTAAAAATGAAAAGGACCGAGTTATCTTTGTCGTTAAACTCGTTAAAAAGATTAATAGCGACAAACTTGTCTTTAGACGAGAACGAGTTTCACTATCGCTAGGCTCGTTAAAACATAGCGATGGGTTTGCCCGAAGGGAAAATTATAGAACAAGCATATGTTATCCTCATCAAGCTTGACAAAAATAAAGAGGTACTGGTCAGCAATGACTGGGGAAAATTGGGAAGAAACTCAAAGAATCTTTATTGGTAGCAAGTCGCTCTTGAACATGACACTTCCACTCTGTACCTGAGTCAGGTTGGGTTGTTTCATTCACCGGTCACATCACCATGCTCACGCCATACCATCCACATTTGGGGTAAATGCTACCAATCCATCACATAAGTGTCGCCGACATGTTCAAGAGAAGTCATCCAGAGAAGTCATCCGTGTCCCATCCACTACCATACATTATACTTCATTCTTTCATGACCGCCATCCTGAACCATATATCATCAGATCGTTTTCACCTCCATCAAAATCATTTGCTCCATTCCATGTCATTGATGTGGGATTCATCAAGGCCCTCCTTTAACGGATCACTTCTTGTCGACATCAGCTCATTATCCAAGAAGTTGATCTAGGAACACCCCATTCAGTACTTTGGAGCTTGCATGCCTCAATGGCAAGTTTCTCACTTCCGGCGACAGGTATACATCAATGACCTTCGACCGAAAGATTTTGCGTGGTGTTCGACGCCAAGTCCTTTATTCACACCACGTGAATTGTACTGCAGTACCTTGAGGGTCATCATCATTATCGGTGATTCCTCTCGCGCTTGTTAACAGTTTACATCATTGACTGGTAATCAAGCGATGTCTTTCCATGTTCGACTTCAAAACATTTCTCACATGGATCAACTTTTACTTTGAGTGAATATCGGACGAGATTGAAGACCTCGGATCTAGTTTCATCCATCTAGGCTGCGATATATATTCAGGAAAAATAAAGACATTGACATGTACAACATTGCAGCACAGATAATCATCCTACCAAAAGGATGATGACTTCATCAGAATCATCAGTCTACCATCAGACGATTGTCTGTCCTGTGTACATAAAAATGAATTTATAAAGCTGAGCACGGGAATGCCCGCCTCAGCTAGATCATGAAAATAGTATGAAGATAATGTATTGTATTGTATCTTATTATAGGTCTCCTCCCCGCATTGAAAGAACTTCGGATCCTCCTAATAAAGCATTTCACCCGATAAACGGCCTCATACTTTAGGGGGCAACTGTTATAGACATTTTTGTGCCTTACAGCTCTAAGCATGAAATGTCCATAAACCAAGGGATCCTAAGTCCCTAAAAGTGTTGTTCCTACCCCTAAAGGAACAAGGTCAACCAATTACAGCTTCTCCCAGAAGTTCTCCACCAGAAACTGCTCAGAATTAGTCAAATCAGGATCATTTCAGCTGCTCCACTAGCTAGCTGCGTTGCATAGCACCCAAGTACACTAGCTAGGTGTGTTGCAACGCACTTAAATGCACTACCAGGGTGCGCTGAGCGGGAAATGACAAATGGCAGTGTCATTCCGCAAGGTGGACAGACAATGGAAGCTTCCAGAATCTTCCCCAATGACACTTGCCTCAATGAGTTCGACCAAGGATGAGTAAGAGGCTCTCAGTCTCCAAGTGGAAGCAAGAGCTGACAAAGAGAAGCCACTAGTCAAATCATAAGCTGACTCATCCTCTTTGCATACATCTATATATGGATCCCTTGTCCCAGAGATCCAGAGGCTGGGATTTTGTACATTGCAGAGAATTGATGTTGGTTTTGAGATAGAGATCAGTGTATTGGGTGATTTATGCTTTGTTGGAGGTGAAGAGGGGATTCATTTGATGGGGGGTTGATGCTGGATCAGGAATCATTTGTTGTAACTCCTCCTGGATCTTCTTGTTATATCAATAAAACTATTTCAGTTTCTCCTACATGCTTGTGTATCAATGGTGTTTTGTTATATTTGCATGTTTAGCTTAAATTTGATCCTAAGCTATTTATGAATATAAATCCATGTCTTTGTGTAGTTTTCTTCTTCTGTGATCTTGCAGGAACTTTGTGAAGCTGGGCAAGTAAGGGAGCAGGTAGCTGGAAGATGTCAAAGAGTAGAGAGATTGGATCAAAGGACTAGCGCAAGACACAGGTTGGTTCATCCTATTCCTCTTCATTTATACTTCATAAAGAAGAATACGAAAATAGTTTTCTCTGTTTGTTTCTAAGGTACTGTCACACCTTAGTGGGATAGGGGCATTCTGAGTAGACACTTTTCCTGTTAACACTAGCCTGCATTATCGCCATTTTAGTTTTCATTTGCATCTCAATGTTGTCACATGCATGACACTTTTTTCCACGGATGGTCACCATTGGGGCGACTCGCTTCACACACATGCATGCTTTCCTGTTTTTCGAATCCTGCACTAGCTATTTTCATGAATGATCATTCACCCTCGTTGGCACTCATCTCACCATGCATTTAGACTTCTCATGTTTTCAGTCGCTCGTCGTCGGACTAGGCTACCTTAGCCCAGACCGTGCCTTGCTCAGTAGCACTATGCATTTCTGGAAGTGGGGGCTCTGTCTTTCCTCCAGAAATTATGCAAGTCTAGCCAGGCATTGACCTCCATGCTTGCATTGCACAATTCTTGGAGGCAGTGTACCGCTGGCCCCAGAAACTGTGCAATGTAGTTTCTTTGTTGCATGTCATTGATGATTGTCATTGTGCATTGCACAATTTCAGTACTCAACAGGTCGGGTTGGATTGTGCATTGTACATTTCCAGTATTCAATCAGCCTCTCGATAGCCGGGACTATGCCTTGTGCAGTTTTTGTAGTTAGTCTCCCCACCTCCTGATGAAACTTATGCAACCTTCATGATTAGTCACACAGTTATGTTGCAAGTTAGTTCTCAAGTTCATTTTGGTTTTCGATTCATACATTGCTTGCCATGAGTGTTGCCATCTCTCCATGTATTGAAGGTGTTCATCTGACACTTAGGAGTACAGGTACAATGGTTTTTAGGAGAGTAGAGATGAAGACACCATTTAGAGCACACTTGGGGATGCAGTTGATCAAGTGTCTATGGACTTTCCCACCCATGAAGACATCAATTTGTTCGTAAACAAGGACATCAAGATATGATGGCAACAACATCACAGGGAGCAACATCATGAATAATAGCTAAAGGCAGCTTACCAAATGCAAGAAGAAGGTTGTTGAAAACAGAGAGGTGGAACAAAGTTGCAAGCTCAAGCAGATCCACTTGTGGTGAAAGAAACTTTGGAGACTCGGGCTATGAGGTGATAGTGTGACACGAAGATCACACAAAGGTAGAGAATGGAATAGAGAAGGAGTTGCATGTGCTCAAGCAACACCTCAAGGAATAATAGGAGTTGCGTAGACAAGAGAAGGAGTTGCAGCAAGAACAGGTACAACAACTGGTGCAACATGAACTCACAGATGAAACTCTGCCCGTACAAGTTAAAGATCCATCCTAGAGTTGGCATGGAGCAGACATGGTGAGCAGTGTTGTTGATCACATGTGAGGGAATTCAGCAGCATGCATGTCATCATGCACACACATGCGATCCCACCCATTTAGTACACTCACCGAGGCAAAGACAAGAAGCATGTCTAACTAGAGCTAAACATGGAGTTGACAGCTAATGCACGTGACCACCAACACACATTAGAATATGAACACGGACACTATGCATCAGTGTGTTTTCGGTTTGGCTGCACCCAAGAAGACCATGCACATGTTAGCAAACGAGTTGGATGGAGGAGCCACACTAATGCACCAGATGGAACAAAGGCAAGAGTTCGCTTCAGTTAGATGTCACTAGGGAGCACATCCACACAATAATGGATGACCAATCTTGGCATCAGCTCACCACCTCCACCATCACAAGCATGTTAAAGAGTTGGTCTCACCACAATGGACCGAGTGTTAGCAATGTCTTAGATGGTTTTCTCAAGCCATTTTGTCTCACATGAGCACATGTGCATTGTAATGTAGCATCATGTCAAGTGTAAGTCAAGTGTCGATAGTTGGATGTAACCATCATAGAGTAGATGAAGAGTCATGAGGGTAGATGAACTGTCACAAAGGGGAATGTTAAGGGTCAACCCACCCTTTGCTATAAATAGAACCTCATAACTCGTTGTAAGGGATTTGGGTCAGCCAAGCTTCTGATAAGACTATCTTGGGGAGAGCTTGGATAGTATTGTAATGAGCCTTGGCTTCTCCACTATAAAAATCTAGTACATCTCTTTGGAGGAGCAGGTGGTTGTGGATGTAATGCTCCATTATCGGAACCAGTGGTTGGGCATGGATGTATTGTTTGATTGGATGTTGTATTGTATTCTATGCTATCTGGTTTACTCTAAATGGTATTTATATTGGTTTTCTTATGCATGCATGTATAGCTATTTATGTACGTATGTATAATCTTTGTGAAATGTGTTGTTGGTTTAACCATCACTTTGGATTTCTTGGTAACTTTCCTTTCGTGTTGTGATGCATCTTCACTCGTGTGTTCCCTTCTTAACTGCATGCTATAACAGGTTTCCAAGGGGTGCACTCACTTCACCCTCAGTGTGTTAGAACCTCTCATGCAACTTCCTTGACTTACTGCATCTGTCACACCCATGCTACCAACAAGGACATCTTACTTGCCTCTGTGCAAAACTACAGTCAACGCATTACCATATGACCCACTGTTGGGACTCCTACACCAAACAATTTGAGGTCTAATTGGAACTTCTTACTGGGGAGATCCCCTTGCATGTTGGCAGGTCCAACACCATCAACATTTTGGCACTAGAAGGAGGGCCAAATGACAAGCTGAGTCCTCACGTCTGTTTTGAATCTTCACATATCTATCATTACTAACTACCAAGTTTCTCATCCGTAGTGAAAGTCTTATGGAAACGATTTCATTATCTTAGAAAAGCTCTCAGATAACTTGTCGCATAAAACATATGATGGTGGAAGCCACATAGCCTTGGTTAGGCACATGGTTGGCATTGTAGGCTCATGTGAAAGGCATGGAATCATTGAAGAATACATGACCTGCGCGTTGTTCATCTACACTCTTCAAGGGCACCCAATGCACTGGTCTGCCATGCTGCCCAAAAAATCTATTCATTCTCTTGCTCATCTTGTCAAAGAGATAGACCATGCTTTCAATCACTTTGATTGTAAAGCACTCAACAAAAGAATTCTAAATTTACGAAAAGACCCTGATGAATTTGTTGACCAATTTTACATACACTTTTGTAATCTTGCATATTGATTCCTCGAAGATGATATTGATTGGGAATTTCTCGATGGAATATTTGATTATCTTCTTCACATATCTGAACCCCACTCAACACACTTTGGTGATGGTGTTGCACAATAACAGGAAGGTACAGTTGCTGTCACAAGTGATTGTCCACCTTCTCCTCATCAAACAACACCACCACCACAGAGTGATGTGGGAGAACATGCACTCATGTCTATTGAACTGTCAAATCCTCCCACCCCACCTTCTCTTGATGTTTGTGTAGATTTGTCTTGCAAGTTTGTTGGTTGTCACGTGGATTCATTCCCTCAACCTCCATCCCCATGTTTTGTTGATCTTCTGGATTGTACTCTCTTGTTCTCTTCCATTCCAAACTCCTCACCTACTGTGAATGAGGATTAACTTGTACACAGAGTTGGTGATGTGCAACCAACCTGTGCCATCATTCATGATGAGTGTGTGTGGGAATATTAAGAAGAACCTGCGGTGAAGGATGACTCCTTTCCAGCCGCATCTCATCTGCTTCATCCTAACATCCCTTATGATTATTGCACTATTTATTTCCCCTCCAAAAACTCATTTTCGGATGTTTCTACTTTCGATCATTCACAGGACATGTCAGATGTCTGTCTGTCATTACGTTGCGGAGAGGACACATCTTCCTCTGAAAATTTGTCCAATATATCATCTGTCATTTTTGAAAACACAAAGGGTGAACATCTTTGGTTCTCATCTACCCCTCTGCCCAATTCATCAAATCATGAAGATGTCGACAAACATCCTGAATTGTTTGATCATGGTTGTCGTGATCTCTCTACTTCCTCATCCGACCACAATGTTGATTCAACCATTTTCAATCTATCCAAGACAGTAGTCTATGACGATCTATTTATGAACAAAGTCAAAACCCTGCAAGCTGTCGAGGCACTTTAGCCTAAGATGATGGTTATGTTAAGTGCTTTTTGTCCTGAGGTTGGTTTCACCTCCGGTTAGGAAATTGTTGAAACACTCAAGGTTCCTCATCACTCTCTACTTTGCATTGAAGATCAACCAAACATCCAGATTTTGCTTCCTCCACTCAAACTACACGATCCCATCACTCATGCATTGGAGGAATCTTACAGAGCAAGCACACATGCACAATGTAAGTGGTCTACCTTTCTCACATTTTCTATCTTGTCACAGTCAAGAGAATGCATACACCTGACATCTGCATGTAGTGTAGCACAACACCATGTCATGTCCACAGAGTGCATGTCACGTGCTTTCACTCATTTTTGTTCTTTGGATGTTTTTAAACTCAGTGTGTGTTTGTCTTCAATTTACATCTTTCTTGTTTCCTAGTTCACATAGTTGTCTTGTTCACGAACCATGCCTTCACCAACATGGGTCAACCAATGCACCGGTGGCTACATTGGAATTATCACTTCACGTGACATGGCCCATGCACCATTAGATTAGGAGTAGGAGTAGTTTTTTCTTTCAGTCTTTTTGCTTTCATGCATGTTTTCTTACTTGCTTTGTCAGTTTGTTTGTCTTCTTGCCTGTTGCTTACTCACTTTTCTCTTTATTTTGCTTCTCCTTTTGCTTTGCTTTGTTGTTTGTTGGTTTGCTTGTTTTATTCATAGGTTAGCTTCACATGAAACCATGTATGACTCTTGAAACAAACAGGGTAAAGTACAAGAGACCTTATACAACTATCACTACTTGGTTATATGTCATCTTTCCTCTATGTGAAGAACTTGTTACCTTTAGTCCATGATGCGTCAAAGGAAAATATGTATTGTTCGAAGTGAACCTTGGTGAAAACACAACACTTGCGTGCTAACTAGTATCACCTAATCTAGTCAGTTGTTTTTCGGTTAACCCTTGTCATCCCAGTCAAGTAGAGTAAGGCGAGGGGGAAAACCTTAGCAGGCACATCAGAAGTATAATAAACTACTTCTTTGCAGGAACAACCTATTCTACTGTCAATATGCTAGGATCCATCTTCGACCTCCGAAATGAATAAGTGTTATGCACAATTATGAAAAAAATGAAAGTGAAAAATGAAAAAATGAATAAGGAAAAAGAAGAGAAAGGATTCCTGCACAGAGAGGTGATGCAAGTAACTACGCTGAGTTACTAATCAGGTTCGCTGGTAGCGGAGGCATGCTTTTGTTCCTATGTGACTCCACTGGGGTACTGTTAATACCTTCTAGTAGCAGAGAAACACTAGATATGAAACTAAGACTCTGATGACTATACTGCTTGTGCAACAATATACCCCTCAACCCCAATCAAAACAACTATGTTGACTTGGCTTGGAATGTGTGTCAACTGACCAAGATCTTGGCAAATGATACATCTTACAATCTAGTAGAACTAAACAATACATCTGGAGGTACTTTCTTTTCACAAACAAGGTCCATTTAGAGAGCTGGAGTTCTACCAGTGTGTCGCCAATTTTTGTAGTAGCTACAACCACCCTACAAAATTATTCCTTAGCTTCATTTTGGAGCCTCCCTACCAACCTTTCACAGTAGAATGTCTTGCTTCGTCAAGTACACAAGATTTAGTGATTTTCTTGCAGAATGGTAGCCTATCCATTAGAGTTTGTTGTATTCCCCTCACAGGTTGTTCTTCCAGACTTGGTCTAGTTGTAGGCTGAGTAGATCCCTATAAATTGTGTTGTTCTGGAGGGAAACTAGCCTTTTCTCTAGAAATTGCATAATTCTTTCTGGCAGCCTACTAGGCTCTAGAATTACGCAATTTTTTCAGTTAGGCTTCATCCAGAAAATTGTACAATTCCTCCCAGAAGGGCTGCTCAGACCAGGAATTACACAATCTTAGGCAACATTCAGCTACTCTGCCTAGAAATTGTGCAAGTCTCCTAGGCAGATAGTCCATCTCCCTTCCAAGATATGCACATTTTCTCTCAGTAGTTGAGTAGCCTCTTGCATGCGCAGTCGAGTTGACCAGTTCCCTCTGGGACTGAGAAAAACTGATTTTCATACAGTGGCTACTTCTCCCAAGGTAGCACGCAAATCCATCCCTTAATTCATCAATCTACTTTTAGTAGTTGGAGGTTGCATGGAAGGATCATCTCGAAACCTCCCACCAAGTGTTGCTTTCCCTAGATTTGTGGCATGTGTGTCACAACCTCGATTTTATCGAAACTCATCAAACCGGATGCTACTGAGCTCATTCCTCACATCGATCATGTAGCTCTGACATCCTGCATTGCATCTAGGAGTCGTCGGCACATTCAACTCAGTTTTTTTTGGGTAAGCTTGCTTTTCATGTCTTGCATTGCGTTTCTGGTGATTTTTGTGTTTCGCTTTGTATGAATGTTGTCTGCTTGATTTTAGTGACTGTTTGTTGTCATTTTGATACATACTAGCCTGTACAAGCACCGTTTCTATTTTCGTTTACATCTCACTTCTATCGCATGCATGACATTGTTTTGCATGGACAGTCATTGTTGCAGTGACTTGCTTGACACACATGCATGCTTTCCTGCTTTTCAAATCCTACACTTCTTGTTTGCATGAATGATCATTCACCCTCGTTTGCACTCATCTCACCATGCATTCAAACTTCTCATGTTCTCAGTCACCTGTCGACCAGATCGGGCTACGTTGGCCCAAACCATGCCTTGCTTGGCTAGCACTACATAGTTCCGAAAGCGAAGGCTCTACCTTCCCTCCAAAAATTGCACAATTCTAGCCAGGTACTGACCTCTAGGCTTTCATTGTGCAATTCTTGGAGGCAATGTCTTGCTGGCCCCAGAAACTGCGCAATGCAGTTTGTTGGTTGCATGTCACTGCTGACTAAAATTACGCATTACATAGTTTTAGTCCTCAACAAGCCAGGTTGGACTGTGCATTGTGCAGTTCCAGCAGTCAGTCAACCTCCTGACAAACCAGACTGTGCCTTGCATAGTTTTGGCAGTCAGTCTCCCAACCTCCAGAAAGAAATTGTACAAACTTCACAATGAGTCACACAGTTATTTTGCAAGTCAGTTCTCAAGTTCATTTTGGTTTTCAACTAATATATTTCTTGCCATGAGTGTTTCCATATGTCCAGGTATCATAGGTTTTCATCTGCCTCTCAACAGTACAGGTACAATGGCATCCAAGAAAGCAAAGTTGAAGACACCGTTCAGAGTACACTTGGGGATGCAGTCGATCAATTGTCAATGGACTTGCCTACCCATGAAGACATCAAGTTTTTCGTAGACAAGGACATCAAGATATGATGGACACAATATCATAACGAGCATCATCATCAACAATAGCTAAAGGTAGCATACTGGATGCAACGAATGCAAGAGGAAGGTTGTTGAAGATGCAGAGGCAGATGAAAGTTGCAAGCTAAAGGAGATCTACTTGTGGTGAAAGAAGCTTTGGAGACTCAGGCAATGAGCTGACACCGGGACATGAAGATCACACAAAGCTAAAGAATGGAATAGATAAGGAGTTTTATGTGCTCAAGCAGCAACTCAAAGAAGAGCAGGAGCTGCATAAACAAGAGAATGAGTTGCAACAAGAATAGGTACAGCAATTGGTGCAACATGCACTCATGGATGAAACTGCACCTGTACAAGTAAAAGATCCATCCGAGTAGATGGCATGGAGCAGACATGGTGAGCAGTGTTGTTGATCGCATGCGAGGAAATTTAGCAGCATGCATGTCATCGTATGCATGCATGTTATCCCAGCCATTTAGTACACTCACCGAGTCAAAGATAAGAAGCAAGTCTAAATGGAGTTGAGCATGTTGTTGACAGCTGATGTTTATGATCACTAGAACACACAGGAAGATCAACACAGACACTATGCATCAGTGTGTTGCCAGTTTGGCCACACCCAGGAAGACCGTGAACATGTTAGCAGATGACTTGCATGGAGGAGCCACACCACTGCACAGGATGCATTGAAGGCGAGAGTTTTCTTCAGTAAATGTCACCATGGAGTGCATGCACACTGTCACAGATGACCAAGCTTGGCATCAGCTCACCACCTTCACCATCACAAGCATGTCAAATAGTTAGTCTCACCGGAACGGACTGAGTGTTAGTGATGTCTTGCATGGCTTGTTGAAGCCATTTTGTCTCACATGAGCACATGCGCATTGCAATGTAAATTCATGTCAATTGTAAGTCAAGTGCCAATAGTTGAATGTAATAGTCGTAGACTAGATGAAGAGTCATTAGGGCAGTTGAACTATCACAAAGGGGAATGTCATGAGTCACCCCACCCTTTGTTATAAATAGAACCTCATAACTTGCTGTAAGGGCTTTTGGTCAGCCAAGCTTCTGATAAGACTATTTTGGGGAGAGCTTGTACAGTATTGTAATGAGCCTTGGCTTCTCAACTGCATACAACTAGTACATCTCTTTGGAGGAGCAAGTAGTTGTGGTTGTAATGTTCCTCTATTTGAACTAGTGGTTGAACATGGATGTATTGTATGACTGGAACTTACACTTCTTAATATAACCAGAGCCATCACATTTTGTGCATATGTTATATTGTATTCTATGCTATCAGGTTTACTTTAAATGATATATGTATTGGTTTTCTTACGCATGCAAGTATAGCTATCTGTGTATGTATGTCTGAATATTTCTAAAATGTGTTTTTGGTTTAACTATCACTTTGGATTTCTTGCTAACTTGCCTTCCATGTTCTTATGCATCTTCACTCGTGTGTTCCCTTCTTAACTGCATGTTATCATAGGTTTCTGAGGAGCACACTCACTTCACCCTTAGTGTATTAGAACCTCTCATGCACCTTCCTTGACTTATTGTAGTTGTCGCACCCTTTCCACCAATAGGGACATCTTACTTTCCTCTGTGTGTAACCACGGTCAAGGAATTACCATACAACCCACTGTTGGGACTCCTACATAGAACGATCTGAGGTCTAATTGGGACTTCTTACCCGGGAGATCCCGTTACATGTTGACGGGTACAACACTGTCAACACATACATAAATCTAGGATAAACTAAAACATCTTGAAGATATACACAAAGGGTCCAAAGCATCACACTTATTTTATAATAACTTTTTGATGGATAAATAGACGGTGTAAGCACCATACATGAAATCACCACATAACATATTGGAAAATTATCCATATCTTCATCATTTGTTGCCTCACGTAATTCACCCATAAGTAGTTACTAATGTTGCAATATCAAGATATGTATATATATATATATATATATATCTATATATATATATATATATATATATATATATATATATATATATATATATATATATATATATATATATATGATATTCCTACACAGTTCCATTGCTCGAAGAGATTTTATACCCATAACATGTGTTTCTTTGGCAACATTGAAGAGATTGTTGTGATTTTGAATAATGAATTTCATAAAAACAAGTATTGCCACATATCCTTACTTTCACTGGAATTTCCTTACCACATGTATTGGGTTCCTTATTGCATGTTTTATTTCCAATAAATAATGGGAGAAAATACGATATCAAAATTTGAAATTTCAGAACAATGTAACACAAAATAATATAGTTTGAACAAAATATTTAATAGAACTAGTGGAAAGTTATAAATAACTTACTAAAATTCTACCACTAGTCTCAAAGACCTCTACAGAATTTTGGTAAGCACCTAAAATTACAACGGAAAGAGTGTACATGCATTGTTGATCAAGAAATCCTCAATGATTGATTATGTAGGAAAATTCATAGTTTAAAGAAACCTTACCTAACAGTGGTGGTATAACAAGTGAGGTGTGTTGATTATGGTTTTGTGCCTTACTTGGTTTTGTGAAAATCTGAATAAACTTCTAATCAAAAGTAGGTCAAGTAAACCTTTTTATTTTTGAAAGATGCTTGCAGTTCCTCCCAAATTAGGGATTCAATTAGGAGGCTAATATTTAATTTTTGTTTTTCTAATTATTCCATTTCATAATAAATATCATATACAAAATTAAACACCAAATGACACATCAGATCCAGAATTCTTGTCGAGAAATTTTGTGAAAACAAACATGCAGCATTATCAAAATGTATTATTTATAAATTTAAATTAATTTATATATAAATTTATGATATATCAACTAGAAAGGACCTGAGATGGTAATGAAAATTTTAGACATAAGACAAACAAGGTGAAGAAATTCCATTCATATTTCTTGAGTGAATTCCTTCCATTATATAAATATCACTTTCGCCTTAGTTGATGTTGCAATCAAAACTATGATGCCATATTGTTTGATCAAATTATTGAATACCTTGTGAACAACGACCTTTTGGGACCGTGAAACTTTTTTTTTCTTTTGGGTTGCTCCGGGGCTTGTACATTGGAACTCACCATAACTTATAGTCTTGCACAAAAGGAGAGTGGATTAAAAATAAATAATGTTAGATATAGATATGGGACTCTAGTTGTGAGTACATGTAAGGTGTCACATAGATTAACCTTAAATGATTTTTTTAATGTGATCTCTATTTACCATAGTTTCTATCCTTCCCACTTAAGTAAAGGAAATAAAATACACATTTAACTAAAAATTTTGTGATTATATATGGTTGTGGCCTTTAATAAAAGTGTTTTTTTTCAAAGAGAGGTAAAACTAGGAATAGGTAGCTCATAAACCAACTTTATTTTGATGAAAGAGATCATGGGACAACAAGGGTAATATCAATTGGGATCTGTTACATATGCAACAAAAGTTTATTGCTCAACATTGTTATATAATAAAAAAATGTTGAATTCTCAAACTATCGATGGGTAAATTGAAGCACTCCATTTCAAAAACTTAGGCATAACCCATGATTAAAAACAACTTTTCAGAAATGATTTTTAATAAATTAAAGAGAGCTAATACAAATTTGTGCCATTTGTAAATTTTAAACATTGCAAAATAAATACTGGTGTTGAGATAAGAAACTTAAAAAATATTTGGAAACCTTTGGTATTGTCTATTATATGATGTATACTATGAAGAATATTCTCACATATAAAATCTTAAGCATTCATTTAAATAAAAGTCAAAATCCTCTAACCCTAATTCCAATATGGACCAGAATTTATTAGTATAACAAGGGAGGATGATACTATTACTCCAAAAAAGTTCTAGATTTGAAATTTTACTCAATTGTGGCAATGGTATTATTAAAAAAGGGAGCTTGAAGAATTATGTTTGAATAATTCTACCTGACCATTTTTCCTACTAGTTGAATATGGCTCTATATTATAAGGGGAAGATTCTTATTGCAATTATAAATATAACTAGATCATAAAAATACCCTTGAACAACATCAAGAAGAGAATATGAAATTCCTCTTACAACATCATTTCCAATAAGAAGGATGCCTTCATTTCTAATATCAACTTGTGGTGCTCCCTTTGCATAAAATGTTCATAGAATTAGCAATGGATATATTGCATGTTCTTTGGAATGCTTTCTCGAAAATGATATTGTCACCATTTCAAAACTTGTTATAGGGACATGAGACTTTCATATTTTTTCGAATACATTTCCCTTTTCTCAAAGCACCCACCATTTAGAGTTCTATTATAGTCAACTAATAGATCAATAAGACTCATGCTTAGTTGTGCCAGCATCTTCGTTTAAAAAATATGCTTATTCATCTTCTAAACTAATGTACCCTACATGAAACAAAAGAATAAATATTTTTTTATGTCTAGGAATATTTATAGTGCATCCATTTATGGAACAAGATCTTTGTCAAATTCATATACAGGTCTGAATGATATATCTTTATGATTGTAATGATATGAGAAGATATATGGTCATATGGATTGGATATCAAGAATTATTGAAGAGTAGAGGGGTAATGTGCCCTTAACTAGAACTAGGCCAAAATGAAGTATTTCTCCTCATGTATTCCTTCACTTGTTAGGTCATTAAATAATTCTTTAGGTTACTCATAATTTCCTTGAGTGTGTATGGGATCGGGTGATAGATGTGACAATTCTCCAATTTTTTTCACCAATGTTTCTTCTTCATCTACTACATCCCATGGCCTCATGATACTACAAAATGTTGATAAATATCTCTTCTAAGGCTGCCTAATCTCATTGAAATGTATTTCATTCCTTGATGATAAGGGTAGATAATGGATATGGGTCTAAAACGATCCTCATTAGCTTTCATTTTCCTTCACTTGGAAACTTTGTAAAATATTCATGTTTTTCTAGTTGTCTACTACTCTTGATCATAAATGGAGTTCTTCAAACCCAACATATTGAAATGAAATTAATGAAAAAAAAATTCACACCATTATTCATGTACTTAGAATATTTTTTCAACTGAGACCCTCCTATCACCAAGTTATCTCTTCCTTAGTGGTGTCCCTTTTTTCCAAGATATATGAGACAATCCAAACTCCAATTTCTTTAGTGTTTACTCAAAAATTATGTCAAAAATGTGAGAAAATTTAATTTATTGAATATAGGGAACTAAAATATAAATACAACTAGATCATAATATTGTGACATCAAAATATCATAAATGCAAGATCATAGTATCTTAACTACACATATCAAAAATCTTAGTGGTACACTCTAAGGAGTCAAGGTTAATCCTTAAAGCTAAGGATTACTTAGTGGAGTACATGGTTCAAAAAAACCACATAGTTCTAAGAAGAACTAAATAATAAATCTTGTAATTAGGTTGATAGAATATACATTATCATAAACACATGTACTAGAGCCCTACAATTCTGTTAATATAGATTACTTGCATGTCACCCAAACTTCTACTAACATACCATAGTTAACAAAATAAAGAAGCATGATTGCAATATAAGTAACTTACAAAGTGGAAAGTATGAATGGATTCTTACATAACATAATAAAGAAATTAAAATTAACTCTAAATTACAACAATACACTAACTAAAAATGCCTCATTTCATTCCCAAGCCAAGGGGCCGACATGGCTGAGAATACATTATGGAGGAAGACACTATGTTGGAGACAATATTTGTATTTTCTTTATAAGAGATAAACATAAATATGATCGAAAAAAATTAATATATCCTTAACACAAGGTTTGAAAACATTGTTTCATCGTTACAACAAACTCCTAAATTTTTTCTCCCCTTACTAGTACTGTCCATATCCCCCATTCTATTCTCTCTCTCTCTCTCTCTCTCTCTCTCTCTCTCTCTCTCTCTCTCTCTCTCTCTCTATATATATATATATATATATATATATATTCTCTCTTTCTATATTATTTCTCATAATATTTTCATTGAGTAACTAATGCACCATATTTCCATGAGTCTCTATGACTAAGAATAAAACATGCTTATAAATTGGTTCCATAGATGGAGAATCATTATGGAGGTATTCCAAGAGCTTGTGTTCATGTGATTCCCTCTATATTCCCAAAATCTTGTGCATTAATGAAGTATTACCTCTCTTTTAACCATACTTTGTAGCTTCACTAGAAAGGTTTCGCATATGTTTAGATAACACTAAATGATCATGATGTCAGTGTTAACCATACCTCGATGTTACCCTCATTCATGGAGTGGAGGATGTACACTAACCATGGAAGTGATACAATAACTGTTTCGACTATAGGAAATCCAATTATGAATAGATCACATAAAAACATGTGATAGGGAAAGTTCTAAACTAACCATGCAAAGAATAACTTGGGAAAACATCTCAATGTTTCTAGATGTTATATACCTGGGGGGATAACATGGGGGTACAAAGGGAGGTATCCAAGGGAATAATGTAATAATGGGATGGGCCATAGTAATAAATAAGGTGGTTAACCCATATCATGTAAGGGACCACAAGTAGTTAGTAATAATGTAATGGGCCCATGGTATTAGATAGATGGTATCGAGGGAACCATGGTAATGACCCATGGTATTGTATGTATGAGGCCTATAAAGAGGCTAGAGACTCCACATTGAGGGAGGTGAAGGATTATTGTATGAACAGGCATATGGCTTGTGGAGTGTTCTCTTTCCTTAAGGAGTGAATATATGGTGTTGCCCTACCTTAAGGGTTTGATCAATAAAGTGAATCATTTCTATCTATATTCAGATCTTGTTATTTCTTGGGTTTATTTTCATTGCCTTATATTTTCATATCAGATCTATAACAAGTGGTATCAGAGCTTTAGGAATTTCTTCTGCACATTAATATTGATAGTACCCATGGATTCCATCCAAGGATATCCTAAAACAACATCCATATTATCCATCTCTGAAGTATAAAAATCACCACGCCACACATATTTATCCATAGAAATCTTCAGATCCTTATACACTTGAACATCCTCGTCATCCACTTGTGTGTTTTCAATGTGTTTTGCTGCAACTTGTAATTTTTTTACCAAATTAACATTCATAAAATTGTGCTTGCAACTAGGATTTATAGATACAACGATTTTCTCCTTCTGAATCAATCCATGAACCTGCAATAAGGAGACACCCATAGAAAATAACCCTTTACATGTCTCATTCTCCTTTTTTCTAGTTCGAGACCATTTGTTTAAAAGGACGCTTTCAAATTCTGCATCTGAAAGTTTGGACAACTGCTTGTCGTCAAGTGAGAAATACCATTTGTAAGCCTCATCTCTGAAATTAAGCCACACTGAATCCCTCCAATTTTTTTCCCATACTGACTTAGTTTTTTTTATGTATTCTTCAATAGTAGGGCTATCACCTTTTCCAATAAAATTTTCCATGAAGAGGGTTTGAGAAAAATTCACTTACTTGGCGAAAATTTGAAATGGCCACAACTTCGTCAATATTGCTCAGAATCCCTATTATGACCTATTTTTGGAAATGGAATAACCATTCTGCATCTACCCATGTGATAGAAATCCTGATCTAGGCAATAAAATTTCAGATCTGCACTACAACTCTCCCGTCGTCACCAAAATTTCTACAAAAAAGAGCTGATTTTAAATCAGCGATATCTCCCTCATCCGGACTCCGATTCGACATTTTTTGAAATTGGGTAATTTTTCCCAAAAAATTCAGATCTACAATTAGATTTTGTAGATCTTGCACTAGGAAGTCTAGATGTGTTCCACAAACTTGCTGCCCCGAAAAATTGTCTGAAACACCACTGATTTTTAGATCAGCGATATCACCTTCATCCGGACTCCGATTCGACAGATTTTTTTTTTTAAATCGAGTATTTTTTCACAAAGAATTTAGATATACAATGAGATTTTGTACTTTTTGCACTAGGATGTCTAGATCTGTGCCACAAACTCGCTGCCCCGAAAAATTGTCTACAACCCCACTGATTTTTAAATCAGCGATATCTCCTTCATCCAGACTCCGATTCGACAGATTGTTTTTTGAAATTGGGTATTTTTTCACATAGAATCCAGATCTACAATTAGATTTTGTAAATCTTGCACCAAGTCATCCAGATCTGCGCCGCAAACTCGCTGTCCTGAAAAATTGTCTACAACCCCACTCATTTTTAGATCAGCGATATCTCCTTCATCGAGACTCCGATTCAACCGATTTTTTTTTTTGAAATCGGCTATATTTTCACAAATAATCCAGATCTACAGTTAGATTTAGTAGATCTTGCACCAAAATGTACAGATCTTATCTGCAAACTCGCCACCCCTGAAATCCTACAAAAAAAAATCTCCACTTTTGTGCTCAAGAAAGTGCTCTGATACCTATAAAGAGGCTAGAGACTCCACATTGAGGGGGGTGAAGGATTATTGTATGAACAGGTATATGGCTTATGGAGTTTTCTCCTTCCTTAAGGAGTGAATATATGGTGTTGCCCTACCTTAAGGGTTTGATCAATAAAGTGAATCATTTCTATCTATATTCAGATCTTGTTATTTCTTGGGTTTATTTTCATTGTCTTATATTTTCATATCAGATCTATAACAGAACCCATCCTCAAAGATGGAGGTCATAAATAATTCTTCTCTTAAGATGCCCCACTTCGCAGTAGCATGGTGGAGCTCCGTTTCTAGGTACCAATTCATAGGAATGATGTCCAAAGTGTGACAGAAAATATGTACCCACTCTAGTTGCCGCTCTGTTCCATAAACCTTATTCTTTTGTACTCATGCCATTCAAAATTGTCTTGATGCGCACCCCATCATCGTACAGTCAAGGCATGTAGCACCAAATCCAGCACTTGGAAGTGATGCTTCTCTGGTTGAATCAATTCTAAAGGATCCTATGGTGTTTTGAATATTGTTGCCTTAACCTCCTGTAGTTCTTCGTCGATGCTTTTGAACCTGTTATATACCTAGGGGGGATAACATGGGGTACAAAGGGAGGTATCCAAGGGAATAATGTAATAATGGGATGGGCCATAGTAATAAATAATGTGGCTAACCCATATCATGTAAGGGACCACAAGTAGTTAGTAATAATGTAATGGGCCCATGGTATTAGATAGATGGTATTGAGGGAACCATGGTAATGACCCATGGTATTGTATGTATGAGGCCTATAAAGAGGCTAGAGACTCCACATTGAGGGAGGTGAAGAATTATTGTATGAAGAGGCATATGGCTTGTGGAGTGTTCTCCTTCTTTAAGGAGTGAATATATGGTGTTGCCCTACCTTAAGGGTTTGATCAATAAAGTGAATCATTTCTATCTATATTCAGATCTTGTTATTTCTTGGGTTTATTTTCATTGTCTTATATCTTCAAATCAGATCTATAACAGAACCCATCCTCAAAGATGGAGGTCATAAAAAATTCTTCTCTTAAGATGCCCCACTTCGCAGTACCATGGTGGAGCTCCGTTTCCAGGTACCAATTCATAGGAATGATGTCCAAATTACAATGGGCCCATTACATTATTACTAACTACTTGTGGTCCCTTACATGATATGGGTTAAGCACCTTATTTATTACTATGGCCCATCCCATTATTACATTATTCCCTTGGATACATCCCTTTGTACCCCATGTTATCCCCCTTAGGTATATAACACTAGAGTATTTAACTGATAACATTTCCAAAAATATTATTCACAAAGAGGTAGACATAAAGGAAAAAGTCTTGATAATAATTTAGAGGAAAGGGTAGAGAAAGACATATGATGAAGAAAAATGGTAGCATTCCCATTTCAAGGCTTCTCCTTCTACCTACTTAAACCTCTTACAAGTCATTTTTCCATATTCCTTATTAAATTTCCATAAGTAGGGTTAGGGTTAGTGGATTTTATACTATTTCCTTTATGAAATATTATTTAAAAATGATAACTTTCTTGATTCTCCATTGGGAATCCATGGTTATTTCTAAAAATATTCAGTTATTTGTATTTCAAAATTCAAACCACAATCATCTATTTCTAATATGTGAATCCCAAATCCATTTTGTGTTGAAAAATGTTGTTAATGCATAGTTTTTTCATTAAATTCATGTTTTAACCCCTTTCATCATATCAAATTTCTGAAAATAATCCTTACTTCCCCCACTCTCCCACTAGCCTTCCATGTGTAGGGTGAATGAAAATTTTACTATCACAGTGGACAACATTTTGGTGCTCTTGTAGTGTTGTCCCAATAGTTAAATATTTAAATCCTTGAGTTTCCACTAGCTTTCCTCCTATATGGTCAATTCCTTTCCTATTATCAAAATCATTTTTACGGAAAACATACTCTTATTTTTCATGCACTTATTTAATGCCTTAATACGTGCAATGCATGTTTATATAACATGGTGGTATAACTTCTCCTGTACCCTATAACATGTAAATGTTGTGACACCCATGTCCCTCTCTTGATCTAATGAAATATGGTCAAGTTCCATATCCTTGACTGTACTCACTAGCGTTGCAAGTTTGTTCTATATTAGGTAACCACAAGACTAAAAATCATGATGATGGTAGGAAACAACCCAATCCACATTCCTATCAAGCATATTCCATGCATGAAGTGACTCATAAAAGCATCAAACACTCCATAGATGCATTGAGGTGTGGTGACCATACCAATCATATCTTTAGATATGTCAAATCATGTAATCAAATCCTTCCACCAATTCCAAGGAATGATTCAAACTAGTTAAGAGGGTCAATCTATTAAAGATTGTATATCTTCTGAGAGTGAAGATATATATGTCAAGTGGTGACTTAGTCATAGATAAATATAAACAACATATACATTTCCCTTTTACCTATGCAATATTTCATTTCTTGTCATTTTAAAGTTGTAAAGAAGTCAAAAGGTTACCCATGACCACTTTTACTAGATCCACAATGTTTTCTCCCATGTTTCCAAGCCATCCCAAATATCTTACACTTAATGTAATGAATATACTAGGTATGTCTAGAAATAAGCTAAACTAGCATTTGCACCAAATGTTGCAAAAGGAACGCCGCAAGGCATAAATTGAATTATGCAAATACAAAAAAAAAATACTTTGATAAAGAATAAAAATATATTGAATGCTCACATCAATGTCCCATTAACTGGAACCACTTAGTAGAACATATCTATGAACATTAGAATTACACACAATGATCAGGAAATTTCTCATATAGAAACAATACCTTCCACAACAACCTTTTCTCACATCCACATTTTAAAGTATACATATCTATCAACATTAGGATTACATACCATGACCAGGAAATTTCCCATATACAAACAACACCTTCCACAACAACCTTTTCTCACATCCACATTTTAAAAAATGGCTTGGAACATGATTGGAATATCCCATATTGCCTTTTTCATTATGTAGATAAATCTTTCCCATATACAAACAACACCTTCCACAACAACCTTTTCTCAAATCCACATTTTAAAAAATGCCTTGGAACGTGATTGGAATATCCCATATTGCCTTTTTCATTATGTAAATAAATTTTCCACATTTCTATTTTCATCATGAAGATTGTTAGTTCATTGTTGTAAAGTGTCAGTGTGTTAAATTCAATACTACAAGTTCAACAAGTGAAAAACATTCCTTAATTAGCGTAATATGCATTTTTCTCTCACCGTGTATTTTTCAGTCATTCATTACACAACTTGCATCAAATAACACAAGTAACAAATTAACATGTATTTTGTCTTCATTATTTTCATCACGGAGCCAAGAAACACGAAATCCTAGAGTGGGTGTTAGTTATATCCAAATTGTTGCAATGGATGTGACCTGCCATCAAAAAGAGCATTCCCATCCTTAGATGAACCCCATTCTTCTTCACTTGACCACTTGATTTTATTCAATTCCCATCATTTTTTCTCCATTCATTTGCCCCATCTTACCCCATTCTTCTTCAGTTGACCACTTGATTTTATTCAATTCCCATCATTTTTTCTCCATTCATTTGCCCCATCTTCTTATCTATCAAAGGACTGCCCTGGTCCTTCAAAGCATTACCACTAGTAACAAGGAGATCATCAGAAAACACACTTTACAACTTTGAATAGGGCTGAGACATATCACATACAAGAGTCTTCAAGCTGCAATATTTTGTTGAAATAATGCATGCTAAGATCATTTTTCTTAAAATTCAATTTATAGTAGATTGTAATTTAATATTTAAAATAATTATTTAAAAAAATGTAGTAAACTAACAAAAAAAACGTATGCAATAATGTGCCAAATTATATAGAGTAAGTTATGTATGAGTGGGTACTATGAGATATTAAGTGTAATAAAAAGTAATTGAATGGTGTTTCTCACAACTTTGGAAATTATAATAATTGTTATTTTATTTTTTAATTATTAATAATTATAATACATTTAATATAGATGAAATATTATTAATTAAACAGAAATCGAAATAAACAACTTCTAAAAACACCATTTTGCACTTTCAATTATATTTTAAATTATCCCACATGGATGTCAACAATATGTCATGTACTTGCTCACTATTTTTTTTATTGATATCATTAATAAACAACTTTTAAGAACACCATTTAGCACTTTCAATTATATTTTAAATTATCCCACATGGATGTCAACGATATTTCATGTAATTGTTTTGTGTTATTAATGATAATGACCATAAAAGTACATCGAAGCATATTCAATGCACCTTAGTTGGAACTTGCAAATTGTGATAGTTGTCCAGACTTCAAAGATACAAAATATACGGATATATGGAATGTAATGTAGGGCATCTTGTCACGCTTTGACAATATTTAACGAGTGCTCGCTTTTATTACGTTCATTTTTAACATACTGTCCACACATGCAATTGCGAAACTTGGCAAACAAGACGCCAAGATAATATTATCGCATACACAGTTCAGGTATTGATATTAAAACTGCTCCCATGAATGTCATTGCTCTCCGACAACATGACCTCTCCCCGCATCAATCATGATGTAATACAAGACTATGTGTATCTCGAAAGTCATTAAATTATTCCTTACGTCTTCCACTATCCCAAAATCACTAACGAATTTATTAGTGTTGATCCACTCTTAAATATAACCTCCAACTCCTCTTTTCTTCTTTCCATTTTTATCAAATTGATTGATGCGCACATTTATGCCAGAATTACACACACCCAATAGAATGGATCGGAACTGGTTGCTAAATGTATTCCATATAAAGGCAACTAACTGCATACGAGAAAGATTAAAAGGGATATTACAATTTAAAGAACCTTCTCCCTAAAGGGCACTTTTCCTTCAGTTGTATGGACTTCTAGTAAGATTGAAAGAAATGGTTTCACAAGATGCAGCACATGAAACCCACCACTTGGCATTTTCCCTTCTCCAAAGAACTGTTGTCATGTAATAACATAGTTACCATGTGATGCCAGATCCCTCTCAAAAAAATACCCAAGGAGATTACATTCTATAACTATTGTAGTATTTACTATTAATAAAAGTAACTACAAGAATATAAACCCTAGTTGATTTATGATAAAAAGAGTTGTCACACCCCAAACAAAAGCTGGAGTACTGCGACACCCAGAAACAAAAAAAAACTAGTGATATCTACCAAACCCAAAACAAAACCTTGGCCATCTCAGAGAGGCACTTTTGAGCAAATGGAAAATGCTCAGGAAAACAAAACTCTCATTACCGACGTGAAAATCACCATCGAAATCCTCTCTTAGGCATTAGCAAGTAATGCACATGCAAGGGCGTAAGAGTACAATAATGCAATACCTACCTTACAAATTTGAGCCCAGAAAACTATTGATCCACTGCAAGGGAATTAATAATCTGCAATAGATGCACCTCTGCCTTCAAAATACCAGCTGCCTAACTTGAAAATCTGAAGAAAAACCTTGTTCACGGAGCAAAATATCATCGATATAATAAGTTAAGTCGGTTGACGATTCGTAAGGAAGATAGTTGGCAGTTATTGCAGGATCCAACGACCCAGTAACAACTTTCACGGCTGGAATTCCTCAATTCAAATCAACAAGTAATGATTACCCATTTGTCTAACAATAAAATCGAATGGCACATATTTTGACACGAAAGCAGTTTGGGGAGTTCATTTCAGAGGGAAACGCCTGATTCTAGTATATGATGGTTACATGTGATTTATGATGTTGATCTATGATGGTTGTGTTTTGAGCTAACCATATGTGATATGTTTATACATGATGTTTTGATCAAATAGTTAGTTTGACTTGTTGTGACATGAAGTAAACTTGATTGCAAATGTACCTTATTGACGAGCAACCAATGACATATGATTTGAAGTTATTTCAATTTATTTTGAATCTAATGGAATTTATGTGTTTAGTACGGGAAGCACGGAAATCCCTGGTTGGGTGGTTAAAATCAAATACAAGAACTAGCAACAACAACAAAGAAATTGGAACATGCAGCAGCATGCTGGTAAATTATTCAGGAGCAGGTCCATTGTGGGATAGTATTCAAGTATTGATTATTATAACCCATGATGTGTATAGGGTCTAGAATGTAGCCTGAAATAACATGAATTCATGAATCAGAGTGAGCACTCTTGTCGTGAACTACCTAAGCGTGAAGTATATGGATTTCATATTGAACTTCTCAAGGGATGGATGAATGAACGATAGACACTACAAACTAAGCCTAAGAATGGTTTTGAGATTTGCTATGGGGGCCACAACCATCAAATCCCCATCATGAGTGGATACATTTTCATGACATGGTGATGGGGAGAAGAAGGGTTGCAATAGGAGTAGACATGAGAGGTAGGAGAAGGGAAGGAGACTAGAGGACAAAGGAAAATCAATACACAGTGAGCACGGTTATGGAATTTAGAAATAGGGTTGGAGAATAGAGGCAAGTGAAGCATAGAGAGGAATAGGAACCAAAACCATAAAATAGAGAACTCTCCTTGAGAGGCGGAGAGGTCGTGAAGCCTCTAGACATGATAAAACCGACCATAGGAACAAAACCGACTACCTTACGGCATAATTATAGTAAAGTTATTAATATCTTATAATGCTTTTAATCAAAATTAACTATATTCATTTAACTTTTTTTATTATTATATATTAATTTGGAATGAGCGAAAGGATAATTTCTCTGTTTTGCAAGAATTTCTGAGACTTGGAAAATTTTATTTTTCTTTTATGTTTTTCAGGTTGGTTTTAAAGTCTGGTTGATGGCACCTATATCAGTCGGAGTATATCAATATATCATGATTGTTATGTAAATAAATATAGTGAGAGTCTTATTGATCATGTTACATTGTTTCACTTCTTTTCGGATTGCCTATACAAGTCCTTGGGAGTGAAAAGAATGATCAGAGTACCTGCTGCCAGTGCGAATTTGGCGGACATTCCATCGGATGAATTCTCTTGGGTAAAATTGACGCAGATGACCATATTAGGCCATCCATATCCAATGTATATTGTTGTTACATTCTTTCATTTTTTTTGGTTGTCTATACTGATACTCTTTCCGCTTTAATTGGCCTCTTTGATTAACTGATATTTTATTGCTTCGATCTTGCAGAAGCTATTACAGGTGCAGAACAGTGGGTTGTCCTGCAAGAAAGCACACAGAACAAGCCCTAGACGATCGAAACATATTTATTGTATACTACGATGGTAAACACAACCATTCTCTTTCTGTATCTGAAACGCAGGCCCTGAAATTAGCTGTTGAATATAGTCCAGAGGATGTGGCTTAATAGTTAGGTAAAATCAGGTACTTTTCATGATCAATACTATGTACGCCCTTAAAATTGCTTTAGAAGATATTTCTTCAAGTGGAAAAAAAATTAGTCTTAAAAGGACCTTGTGAAATTTTCTGCATCCAGATCTCCACGGACCTTGTGAAATCAGGTACTTTTCATGATCAAATACTATGTACGCCCTCAATCCATCAAGATCGATAAGTTTGGAGTTTCTGAACGATTTATCTTTTCTACAGATTCTTTGCACAATATCATTAATGTTCAAAGCCAAAGAAAAGCGAGGCTAAATTTGAAATGATCGAAGAATATTAGCATTTATTATACCAAGCTATCTGCTTGTGGTGGTCAAATTTATTACAGTGCCTGGCCCTTGCCTCCAACGTTTTGTCTTTTAAGTGATTTTCTATGTGATGATCAGATCAATGCATCACTGTTCGACTCTTTAAAAGTTAACGCCTCTTTTGAAAAAAAGAAAGAAAGCCGAAGCACTTATAGTTGTTCTCGTTTTCGTTTTTATGGAGAATCGGTTAGATATCGACCATAGTCTTACTTGCTGCCACTTTTTGAGTTCAATATAGTCCAGAGGATGTGGCTTAATAGTTAGGTAAAATCAGGTACTTTTCATGATCAATACTATGTACGCCCTTAAAATTGCTTTAGAAGAAATTTCTTCAAGTGGAAAAAAAATTAGTCTTAAAAGGATCTTGTGAAATTTTCTGCATCTAGATCTCCACGGACCTTGTGAAATCAGGTACTTTTCATGATCAAATACTATGTACGCCCTCAATCCATCAAGATCGATAAGTCTGGAGTTTCTGAACGATTTATCTTTTCTACAGATTCTTTGCACTATATCATTAATGTTCAAAGCCAAAGAAAAGCGAGGATAAATTTGCAATGATCGAAGAATATTAGCATTTATTATACCAAGCTATCTGCTTGCGGTGGTCAAATTTATTACAGCGCCTGGCCCTTGCCTCCAACGTTTTGTCTTTTAAGTGATTTTCTATGTGACGATTAGATCAATGCATCACTGTTCGATTTTTTAAAAGTTAACCTCTCTTTTGAAAAAAAGAAAGAAAGCCAAAGCACTTATAGTTGTTCTCGTTTTCATTTTTATGGAGAATCGGGTAGATATCGACCATATGTGTCATACATGTCTTACCTGCTGCCACTTTTTGAGGTTGATTTTCATTGACAGCGTTCAATGCAGATTTGGAAGGCTGATGTTCCTATATCTCTTCAATTTTGCAGCTAGTAATCTTAGAGGTTCTTTTGTTACTCGAGCTATTGGAGCTGGAAAGCTTCATAATGTCTTCAACCTGCCCAGAGAATGGCAATGTACTCAGTCGGAAATAAGGTAAAAGGCAGAAAGATGAGAGAATCATATCGTTTTATGAAAATTTACACAAATTTTCTTGATGTATTTTATGAGTTGCTCGGATCAAAATAAGACCTTCTCCGTTAGTCAGAGTATATCATTATATCATGATTGTTATGTAAATAAATATAGTGAGAGTCTTATTGATCATGTTACATTGTTTCACTTTTTTTCGGATTGCCTATACAGGTCCTCGGGAGTGAAAAGAATGATCAGAGTACCTGCTGCCAGTGCGAATTTGGAGGACATTCCATCGGATGAATTCTCTTGGGTAAAATTGACGCAGATGGCCATATTAGGCCATCCATATCCAATGTATATTGCTCTTGCATTCTTTCACTTTTTTTTGGTTGTCTATACTGATACTCTTTCCTTTTTAATTGGCCTCTTTGATTAACTGATATTTTATTGCTTTGATCTTGCAGAAGCTATTACAGGTGCAGAACAGTGGGTTGTCCTGCAAGAAAGCACACAGAACGAGCCCTAGACGATCGAAACATATTTATTGTATACTACGATGGTAAACACAACCATTCTCTTTCTGTATCTGAAACACAGGCCCTGAAATTAGCTGTTGAATATAGTCCAGAGGATGTGGCTTAATAGTTAGGTAAAATCAGGTACTTTTCGTGATCAATACTATGTACGCCCTTAAAATTTCTTTAGAAGAAATTTCTTCAAGTGGAAAAAAAATTAGTCTTAAAAGGACTTTGTGAAATTTTCTGCATCCAGATCTCCACGGACCTTGTGAAATCAGGTACTTTTCATGATCAAATACTATGTACGCCCTCAATCCATCAAGATCGATAAGTCTGGAGTTTCTGAACGATTTATCTTTTCTACAGATTCTTTGCACTATATCATTAATGTTCAAAGCCAAAGAAAAGCGAGGCTAAATTTGCAATGATCGAAGAATATTAGCGTTTATTATACCAAGCTATCTGCTTGCGGTGGTCAAATTTATTACAGCGCCTGGCCCTTGCCTCCAACGTTTTGTCTTTTAAGTGATTTTCTATGTGATGATCAGATCAATGCATCACTGTTCCATTTTTTAAAAGTTAACCCCTCTTTTGAAAAAAAGAAAGAAAGCCGAAGCACTTATAGTTGTTCTCGTTTTCGTTTTTATGGAGAATAGGTTAGATATCGACCATATGTGTCATACATGTCTTACCTGTTGCCACTTTTTGAGGTTGATTTTCATTGACAGCGTTCAATGCAGATTTGGAAGTTTGTTGTTCCTATATCTCTTCAATTTTGCGGCTGGTAATCGTAGAGGTTCTTTTGTTACTCGAGCTATTGGAGCTGGCAAGCTTCATAATGTCTTCAACCTGCCCAGAGAATGGCAATGTACTCAGTCTGAAATAGAGTAAAAGGCAGAAAGATGAGAGAATCATATCGTTTTATGAAAATTTACACAAATTTTCTTGATGTATTATATGAGTTGCTCGGATCAAAATAAGACCTTCTCAGCAGGAATATCGTAAACATTCACCACTCCGTTATAGAACTCCGTTATTGAAAATAGTGAATTGAGATGTGGATAGTTTCTCCGGCACTTCTCCTGCAACGAACCGGTTGAAAATAGTGCCATAAATATATAGTTAGCCTTCTGAACGTTTAAATTGTTGTAAATTGAATGAATTCCATCGAAATCCTCTCTTAGGCATTTGCAAGTCATGCACATGCAAGGGGGTAAGAGTAGAATAATACGATATCTACCTTACAAATTTGAGCCCGGAAAACCACTGATCCGCTGCAGGGGATTAATGATCTGCTGCACCTCTTCCTTCGAAATACCAACTTCATAACCTGAAAATATGAAGAAAGCCCTGGTTCATGCAGCAAAATATTACCGATAGAATAAATTAAATCGGTTGACGATTCGTAAGGAAGATAGTGCACAGTTATTGCAGGATCGAACGAACAGTCGCAGTTATTGCAGGATCTAACGAACAGTCGCGGCTGGCCTTGCTCAATTCAAATCAACGGATAAGGATTACCTAATCGGCTAACACCAAAATCCAATGGCACATATCTTGACACGAAAGCAATTTGGAGAGTTAATCTCAGAGGGAAACGCCTTATGGCGTAATTAATCACTTTGTCTCAAATTGCAAATACAATTTGGCAATATAAAATCCAAAATACAATTTGGCAATATAAGATCCAATTTTCCTGTGAGATAAAATGATAAGAAAACATTCAGAAACTGTAAAATTTTGCGTCCCGCCCGGTTAAAAATGGTGAGCAGGAGATGGTGGTGGAGGAGGAGAGAACTGCTTATACCGTGCTTCAGTTTTTCCTTGGAGCACGCGATGCACTACGCTCGTATATTATACCTTGTCAGATGAACTTTGGAGTTTTCTTATTTCATACTCAATATTCGCTGAGAGTGCAGTAACCTATTCCATAATATATATATATATATATATATATATATATATGATCAACGATCACATGCGCTGTGCAAAGATGAGGTGAATAGCAATTAAGCTATCGTCCTCGTGTTCTGATCACTCTGCAGGGGAAAGGAAAATAAAGTATAGAATTCAGTCTCACCTTTTGTTTCACCAAGAAAGTTAGATTAGGGTTCCATAATTACATCTAACCCAACCCCATTACAAATAGACTTAATTTTTGTAATTAGTGTCTGTATGCACATTACAAATCAATCATCTCCAGTCTACCTCCATATCACAGAAATTAATGTATGAGTGGGTTGCTAAACACACAAACTGTAGATCTACTGATTCTAGAGAGGATATAGGCACCACACACAAACACGTAAATTTTGTGTCTACTTTCTCTGTAGGTCGACTCAGTCAACTGACAACAAATATCTCCATATTAACCCCAACTTGTCACGAAACGCTGAAGAATTTCGCAGCTGCACCTGCAAGCATCCCCCATTCTCACCAGATTAATCTTAATATAATTCTAAACATGCAGTAAGATTTTTATTTTATGTGGATAGACTAGTAATTTTCCAATAAAGAGTATTTTATCAAATAAAATAGTTTCGGCCAACGCCCTTCTAGAGGTAAAAATAATACGTCGTCTCAGTCAACTCTAACTGGGAAGTTAGAAGGTAACCGCCTACGTTGAAGTCTGAAGAAGGGGAAGAAACCAAAAAAATTCATACAAATCACCATAATGTTTTTAAACTAGTTTTTATATATTTTTAATTTATGGCTTTTTGCTTAAGATTTGAATTAATCGGATGACCGTTAAATGTGTCGTATATAAATTTAAGTGATTTTTAATTTTTTTATTATAAGGTTTTGAATTAGTTTTATATATTTTTTTATTGTCAGTTTTTACAGTTGAAAGATGTTCTTATATTCTTTTAATCTCTTTTATATTTATGAATAGAGTTTTCAATCATATATATATATATTTTAGAATTTATAAATAGAATTTTAGATAATATTTATATATATTTGTAAATTTATATTTTATTATATTTATTTAAATTTTAGTCTAATGTAATTAAACACTTTAAACTAGAATTTTTAAAAACCAGTCAGATTAAAATTAACTAAAAAATTAATCATAAAAAATCATTTTATTTATAAATTAAACTACACCTTTATTTAATCTAATTTAATCATAAATTTATTATTAAAATTTTCAATAATAAAATATCTACACATTTAAATTTATTTGAAGATTGAAAATTTTTAAGAATTTGTTATTTACGTAACTAAATTTATGATTTTGTTTTCGAATTTATGTAATCTAATTATGAATTTAATAACAATTTAATTTTAAATTTATAAATATATTTTTAGATTTACTTAGTTTAATTTGATAATAATTTGATAGCCACTCATGATCTTTCTGAAAGTGAAATGCCTGATTGTTCTGTCTTCTCTTTCCTGACTATTCTTATGAAAAATCATTAATGTTAATTCTTATACCATTAAACAGTTCATGATTATTCTCTCCGGTACCCAACCTAACTCATTTTCACCCCCTACAAATGCAACTCATATAACTCTACACTATCAAGATCTCTCATGAGCGCTTGAGCACAGGTACAATGTGTTTACGCAACATCATCTGGTGCTTGGTTTTTGAAGTTTAGTAAGAAATGAAAATATTTCACGTTCATTGGTATCAATAACTTAGTTGAGTACTCTACGTAAATTACAGTTCGTTTGGAACGTGCTTTGACTACAGCGCAATTTAGAAATTGCGTTGCTGCAAATTAATGTCCCGGAAGTTGTGGAGGGTTTCAGTTAAAAACAGGATAAAATAAAAGTAACCCTAATGCGAAAATAAATAAATGCGAGGGAATTAAGTACCTGGTTTGCTATAACTGTAGCCTAATCAGCAGAGAATGGTACAATAGTTCTCCCATGTCTCCAAATCGGCAACGTTGATGACCTGTTACCGCTGCTGCGGGCACACACCTCATGGAGACATAACTGTACTCACGCACGGTTTCGCTCACCCACGATTTAACACATAACAACTCTGACTTTCCACACTAAATCTTTTATATGTACAAGACAAGAATGGGCTGCAGAGCGAATGCTCAGAATCTGGGATAGGATAGGATCCACTCCTTGTAGGCATTAATGGCTGTCGTGCTATTGGCCTGGTTGTTCATCATCGTTGTTGTCTTCTTGGTGGATTGAATTCGGATTTGGATTTGGATTTGGATTTTGAGTGTGTTCAAAGTAATGATTCAGCTGGGATCATCCGGGATTGTAGGAATTGAGAGGCGATGCATAAATTCCCATATGGCCCTCACCTCCAAGGCCCAAACCCAGACCAAGGTGCTGATCATGCGGCGAAGGACCCAGAAACGAGCTCTGCAATTCCATCCCTGCTAGATTGATTCTGCTCGGCATCAGGGACGGGATTCTCAGCACGGGGGAAGACGAAATACCGACAAAAACCGAGCCCCCACCACCGGCCCCGCTCGCGCCCGCGCCTCCGCCGCTGGCGAGGCGAATCGATGTAGTCGTGCACATTGATCTGTACAAGGCATCTGATGCCGTCGTCCATATCTTCTGTTTAGCCAGTGTCAGATCCGTGTTAAGGGGAAGCATCCATACAGTGCTGGGTTTGGGCATCCACATGGCGGCCCCGGCAGGTACCAGGTTCGAATCGCCGTAATGAAAGGGCTTTAAAGCAGTACCTACCCCGTGTTCGGCCTTTCTCTGCAACTCTCCTAGAAAACGCTCTTGATGAAATGGCTGCCCTCCAAGTGCCAAATGTGGAGTGTTATTGCAGGGGATTAATGATCTGCTGCGCCTCTACCTTCGAAATACCAACTGCATAACCTGAAAATATGAAGAAAACCCTTGTTCATGCAGCAAAATATTATCGATAGAATAAATTAAGTCGGTTCACGGTTCATTTGGAAGATAGGATCGAACGAACAGTCGCAGTTATTGGAGGATGGAACGAACAGTTGCCGCTGGCCTTGCTCAATTCAAATCAACGGATAAGGATTACCTAATCGTCTAACACCAAAATCCAATGGCACATATCTTGACACGAAAGCAATTTGGGGAGTTAATCTCAGAGGGAAACGCCTTACGGCGTAAATATCGGTGACTAGGCTTTGAAATGTATGAATAACTGTGAAGAATTGAAAGGTGAGGTATGTTGTTAGTGTAGTATCCTCGATTTTGACCCATAATTTTGTAAGACTAAATGTAACTATGACTCCAATGTAGGGAAATTATAACTATATAAACCTTTGTTTTAAATGTTGTCAACTATTAATTAATTTATTTAAACTTGTGGGAGGAAGGGAAAAAGTACATATCAAAGTTTGAAGTAACTTTCCTTGTTTTTACTTCATACCTTGAAAATCCATACCTTTCCAAATTAAATTCTCAAATGACTCGCAACTCGAAAAATCCATTTTACCTAACAGACTTAAATATGATGTGATTGGATGCAAATGAGAGTTGGAAGAGTTACTAATAGCTAATTAATGACAAAAGAGATTGGAATGGGTGGTTTCCATTCTCATTCTCCCCTATCATGGATTAAGGAGACAACCCTTGAGGGATGAAAACAAAGAGGAAATGAAGTTCTCTCTCGGTTGTATGAAGGGATGTAAGTGAAATCCTACATATATGAAGAAGAATAGTAAATTTAGGTTTAATTCAGTGGAGTTGGTTCTAGGGTTCACTTTGATTTTTGGAAGAAAAGCCAACTTCTCATTAGTTTATTGTTTAAATATTCTAGTGGAACTAGACTCTTTATCCGCTTCTAGATTATGAGGGTTTGTCACCTTGAGCTAATGCCTTGTGACTTAGGTCCTAACTACCTTGACTATAATTAATGCCACTAAGAACCTTGTACGATATTGTGTTTCTAGTGTGAAAATCCATGATTATGTTAAGCCACTAGGTAACTAGAGTTATGTTGATGAACAACTTAGTGATTTTTATGTTCTTGAGAGCTGGTTGACAAACAACCTTCCTAGTGAAATCGAACCCTAGGTTAAATCACTAGGCGCTTGTATTTATGTTGATGAACAACTTAATGCTTTCAAAGTGCTTTCTAACAACTGATGAACCACCTTAACAGTGAAATCGGTCCTTAGTTAAATCACTAGGTGCTTTCACTTAGGTTGATGAACTCTTAGTTCTTAGTAATTTCTTTCTAATTGACTAATTAAACATCGTCAAAGTGAAATCAATCACTTGTCTAATAACACAAGGTGTTTGAAAATAGGATGATTAACAACTTTGTTATTTGTATGTACTTCCTAACTAGTTAATGAACTACCTTCATAGTGGAATGCAATCCTTAGAAACTCTACAATAAAGACCCCTATGTAATTTGAGTGAAATCCCTATGTTTCAAATCCAGAGAGTAAGAAGGTCACTATGGTGCTTACTTCTAGATAGTAGCTAATGAAACACCCAAATGGTGGAATACATATATTGGGTGTTTATCCAACAAATTGATGTAAATTTACCCCTCTACAGGCATCCCCTCAAACTTTGGATCTGAATTGGGGGTGGTCAACTGCAAGAATGTGTATTTTCTAGCTTGACTATGGTTGCAAGGGTAGTGGAAGTCCCTTCTCCTATTTCGATATGATTTATCTCTATTAGATACGTATAATGAGTTATCCATATTTGATTTATGAATGACAATGATATATGCCATATGTGATAATAATATGATTTATGCTTCTACATTATTCATGAATGAATTCTTGAAGGTATTGTATATCTACGATTGAACTTGCTTTATATGTCCATTGTTATGTCAAGGTTTCATATTGTTAGCCTTGTTGCAAAGCCTAAAAATTATAGGTTATGCTATATGTTGACTATTATATGAATTTTTATGTTATGTTTGATGTGACAATCTTGTGGATTATGCATACTTATATGCATTATTGAAGAAAAGAACTAAAATTTATATTTAATAAAATGGATTATCAATATTATAATATAGACATGGTTCCTTTAAAATCCTCTTCTAAACTCTGGTGAAATGATCAAAAAAGTGTTGTTCTAGGAAGATTCCCTATACCTCAGAAACTCTATTATGTTTCCTTTAATCCCCCTTCCTTCAGTATTTTATCATGTATTTGAGTTTTATCTAGGAATGGATTTCCTTCCTAGGTAACTTAGTATCTGGGGCCTAGAAAAATCAAATGTGGATAGGAGTATGCCCATGGTTAATATTGTATTGAGCTATAAGCACATAGGCTTTTGGATCCTCCCACTACACACTACCTTGGAACCGTGCAAACATTAGTATGAAGTCCCAAAACAGAAATATAGATGGTAATCATTGGTAAAATCCTCATTCTTCAGGTACATTTAGTGATGGAAATGCCCTTTGTTGTGAGTATTATTTGAATGTTGTGCTCCAAAATCAAGTTATGATAGGAAAGTAGTGGTATCAATTGTTTTGAAGATTTGCATATGTTAGCATTTCCCTCCACCCATCAATGCTCTCAGAAAATTGTATTTTATACTCAACTAGCAGTAGTACAGTGGTGGTGGTAGTTGATAGGAAAACATCAATAATTTGGCTCATCAATTATTGTATCCACTGTTGGAGTTTTTTTGCATGTAGTTTAAGTTACTCGCAGCTTGAAGGTTGAGAATAGAGACGAGGGCTAAAAATTATCCATGATTTGAGGAAACACATAATGTATAGTTGTTGAGTATACTCAACCTTATATCAAATTCATCATAATTAATAGGTAATCATCTTTAAATGGAACGATTGTGGGAATAGGATAGATTTATGGCCCACCAAAATTTTTGGGCCCCCTACTCTATAATACATTATCACTCAAAGTGGGGGCAGGGGCATGAAGGAAACTACTTAGGTTAATTCTAGAGTATCTCAATAGACTTGATCCATCATGGGGTCGCCTACCCTGCTTACAAAACCTAGCATACACCCCCACAAAACCGTCGTTGGATGTAAAGTTTTGGAGACCCATTGTGCAGAAATTGATGGGCTCCAATATTGCAACAGGAGTGTAACAACACAGAAATCTATCAACTTTAATTATCAACATAGGGTTCATACAAATTTAAGAGGTGACAATGCTATATGCATAGTAGGTTAGGTTGTACTCCTGCCACCTTCAAGCAATGGATGAGACCAAGGCATAGAGGGACCAATTTAGAAGATGATTCAAGAAAGGAAATTACATAAATAGAGAGTTCTACGATAATTACAGAAATGGAAATATTTTTCTACTTCCAAAAAGGAATGAGAATGCTACTTGTTTCATTTCAAATGGTAACCCTAGTTGTAGGAATGTAAAAGCTATATTACTTGCATAATTGGAGACACTAATCTATTTGCAAAATGTAAGCTCTATGCTACTTGCAAGAAGGTAAACACTAGTCTAATTGAAGAATGTGAAAGGTTTCATTGAAAATGGAATTAACCTATGCAATAACAATGCTTGTAATTGGAACCCAAGAAGAAGCATAAATTCAAGAAAAGAAGCCTAGTATATTTTTCATTGATAAATCACACTTTCAACACCATATTCAAAGAAAATTATCTTTAGTGATATAGTTAATTAGGAATTTATTAAGAAAGTCGCCATTATTCTTCAAATTCATATATTTGTTCACTAACCCTAATTGTATATTTGTGTTGCACTGAAGAAAAGATAGGTCTAAAGTGGAATTGGGTATTCCTTGGTCATTTTTTCAAATCGAATGGGTCGTTATTCATTCCTAATGGATAAAAATCAAACTTTTAAAACAAATCTGATTGATTTTATACGGTGTTATAAGATTGTTACAAGATTGTTATAGGATTTCCATGTTTTGCTACAAGATTGGATATGTGAGCATCATGAGGGGAAAAAGGGTTTTCTAAAGGTGTGGAAGGGTTGATGAAGGTATATGAAGTTTGTATGAAACCTTTTTCAAGCATATAACCTCTAAGAAACCCATCTAGCAAAAACAAAGATTTGCATAGTGTCCTTCAATGACCCAGAAATGTGGTTTTGATGGGAAAGTTTTGAGGGAACTATGAGATGAGGAGGAAGAGTCTAATGATGATAGGGAGAAGGTAGGATGAATTTTCCAATCCCTCAAGCCATGGGTATTACCTACAAATGAAACGAGTACTCCTTTTTGCACCTTGAAAATAACTCCAAACTAATGATCAAATTGTATCATAATGAACTAAATAAAAAAGGATGAGTGTAATTTTATAAAACTAAGTGAAAATAAGGATGAATTTAATTTTATTCTATATAAATATAATCTCATTTGCAACATGATTTTGACCTACATCCATGAAATCTTAAAGAGAAATTTGATTTAACTCCTAAGTATGCAAAAACAAAGTATGTAAAAGAGCATTAGTCTAAGGTATAACAATTACAAAGAAAAATAGCCACATGTTTTTAGCTTGCTAATGCATATGATCCAACCATACTTCCCACAAGGGAGGTTGTTACTAGAATTGCACCAACAAATCTTGCAAGGAAATTTATACTAAGAAAGGAAGTAATGATGTTACAAAATGAAATGCATATATAAGATACACAAAGAGAGACTAGAGCCTCTGGGTTGGGCCCTAACCCAAGGGTACTCATCCCTCTAAAAAAAACTCATATGTGACACAATAGTGATCTTTTAATTGACAAAAAATAGAGTTCAAATACATCAAGCAAAGGAAATGAAAATGACACTCTCAAGAACCTAGTTATTAGTATTCTTCCATACTCAAACACTTGAGTCCTATTGAGCCCTTCGATTTGTTTATTTATACAAATATGACAGAGTGGCAGTTGCCTTGGAAAGAGGGCTACTTTCCTCCAAAATTGTGAAAAGAGTGGATCTATCTCCTTTATATCCTCACAATTGCTTGAGTGCGTCGGTTACTACTAGATCCTTCAGCTGTAGGTGAGTGATTTTAGGGATCAAGTCAAGTTGTAGGAGGGTCATTTCAAAATAAAAGCCTCATAAATATCCTCTAGCTTCCTCCAATGTATCTATTCATAATAAATGCACTAAAAAATGGTCCTTTTCAGGAACATTAACCACATTAAACCATAAATTATGAAAATCATCCTTTAGTGTCTCAATTAAGCACAATATATCCAAAAATATGTTAGTTAATGTGACAAGAGAGGAAATTATAGGTTGGAGGATATAAAAATAGGCCTTACAATATACCTATTGATGGGGCCCAAAATCGCCCCCTGCTGAAGGTGTTTCTCACTCTCTCAGCAACATCCTCACTGATTTGTAGCTCCTGCATGGCCTTGGTGATCTCTTTAACATCTTAAGGCACCTCATAATGTGTGCCCTATTGTGGGAAAAAAATTGAATTTTCCTCTATGGATGCCCATTCCTTTGTTCCTTTGCTTTATCTCTTCTCTCTTGTAATAGGAATAACAATGGAGGACTAAGCCTTAGACCTATCCAATTGGTCTTCAACCTTTAAACACCTATTTTGTAGAGTGGGGTTCTATCTAGGTAATTCCTCAACCTTTCAGGGGAGTGGTACTCCTTGATTTGTAGACTTTTGGGTACAGAATGCCTTCTACTTTGGTAGGATTGCAAGATGTTGATCCCCAAAAGCCTAAAAATTTCTTCAAAATGGAGGATGGCTTGCTCTTGCTTTTCTTAGTAACTTGGATATAATTGAGGGTCTGCTGAGATGATGTTATGATTTATTATGCCAACCTTGGTACTTATTAATTATTCTCTAATGTATAGGGGCTCACTTGCTTTCTTGATCATGATGCTCTTCACTTATTCAACCCATGTTTCTTCATGGACAAGCCAAGAGGCTAAGACAACCATCTATGTGTCTTCCAACCTTGAATTGGGATTCCAAAAGTTCATGTTTGTGAGGATCATGTTGTGCATATAGAATTGATCCAATTTGACCCTATCTCTAGTGCTTAATTTTTGGCACAAGTCAATGAACATTCTATTGTCTTGATATGGGAGAGAGCCATATTGTGCCAATGTCTTGATTTCAAATTCCATCTATTGTTCTTCGAAAACAATAGCTTAAGATTTGGATGGCTTCCTGTACTAGATGGATTCCATGGTGGCAAGTTGTGCTTCCCTTACCTAAAGTTGCTCTCTTAACCTATGGTTTTCCAACTACAATTTCTCCCATGTGATTGATTCTTTTAACCTTAATTCAACCATTTATTTACACATTTTTTTCATAGTATCCTCCATCAAATATACGTCGTCAACTTTCTTTGAATTGGAAAGATTTCTCCACCAGTGAGTTCTTCTTCTCTCTTTTAGTTGCTCAAATAGGATAGGGATTGCAAACTTTTCAAGTATAATCCTTCATGCTTTAATAAACTTGTAATAAGACCCATTATTAGGCTATGGATTAGGCTCTTGGAGTTCTTTTGTACCTTCTTCTCTCTCTTGAGGTGTTGTTGTTCCTTCATGTAGTTGTTTGTCCTTATCCTTGAGCAACTATATCCTTTCCTGCATCAGCCTTGTTTCTTCTAGTAGCAAGGCAGTTTCTCCTTGTAGCTATTTGACTTTAGCTACTCTAGTGGTTCGGGTTATTTGGTATGTCTGAGGTTTCTTTCCCTTGGATTTAAGGGAGGTAACTTCCTCAATTTTCCATTTTCCTTGTCCCAATTCACTCTCATGGTGGCTTATAGATTATTCAATTGTAATTGGGGTTGTTGAGGGAGGTTGATGCTTCCCTTGTTTGATCCTAGTGCTCTTCCTGCGTTTGAAGTACAAGGGGGCCAACACGGGCTACCTCATTTTGGTTTTGATGGGTGTGGGAAGGGATACTAGGGCGGTGGCCACCTCTTTTTTTGCATCACGAGGGATTCACTGGAGGAGCAATACCATACCAAATGGGTTCATATTGGGCATATATATTGAGGAAAAAATGACATAATATATTTGGGATATATAAGGGGTAAAGGGGTTTATATTGACAGGTATAAAAAATGGAGTTTAAATTTAATGAAAAAATTAAATGTGTGTAAAAAATGTTAATGAAAAAATGGATATCTATAATACATAGTGAAAGTACATTTTTTTTAAATTGGGAATGTGTATTGGGTTCATATTGGTAGGGGGTTAATTAATGTGACTTTTAGAGTAATTTTCCGATATGTAGTCAAATTAGGGGTATTGTTTAGTATTCCAGAAACACACACAATATGTCAAATGTTCATTGAGTGAAGGCCCCGTGTTCTGCATCCCTCCCTGAGAGGCTTACTTGTTGCTCTTGTTTTCTCTTCTTTTATGGTTTGGAGGGATCCCCAAGGGTCTCCTTTGCTACCTCTAGTTTCCCTTCCTCTTCCTTCCTCTCTTCTCCAACTTCTTTAATTTCCTCCTTCTTCTATTCACTCTTTTCTTCCTCTTCTTCAACTTCTTCTTCATGTTCACCTTCTCCCTTAAGAAGACTAGATTTGGTTTTATCTTCATGTTCTTTTATATATTGGGCTTGAGTCTCAATGAAGGCCTCCCTATCCATCTCCACAAAATCATTCCATGGCACATGGATCATGAGGTTACTTAAGGAATCGATAACAATGAGCCTTATGAGGTCATGGTGGGAAATGTATTGGTGCTTCCCTTCTCTCACCCTACGAAACATTTCAATGAGAGAATGAAGAAGAAAATGTGGAATAATGAGCCTACTTGGGATGGGTAGCTTTATTTGGAACCTCAACTCATAGAGTAGCCTAAACTCATAGGCATACACAACACTTGACCTTACTTCACAGGATATGAATTTTAGGATGTTATAGGATGTTATAAGCCACTTAATCCCATGGTTAAGGAAGGTTGTCCCTTCTAAGTCCATTTTTGTCTTCAATTGGCTTCTCTTCAAGGACGAAGAATTTTTTTCTTGGTTGTGATGGTTTTTCTCCTATCCTCCTTGCACCATCTAACTCTTAGAGGTACTATGGTCACTCTACTAATGAGTTATACATTCGAATGGATGGCAAGTCCTCTTACAAGAGTGGTGGCAATATCTTCCCCTTGAGATTGGAGGACGATGTCAAATTCATGGGTTATCCTCATACACATTTAGTTTTTCAAAGAATCCATCCATTGGTGGCTTATGAAGATATCTCTGATGGGAGGATGTTGGTGGACTGTTTTAGCATTTGTTGGTTCCCTTCTATTGAAACACCCTCCCATATTTTATATTGTTGCTCCACCAAGTGTTCTCAAAGAATTTTATATCGATGGTTTTGATCTAAGCGACCTAGTGTTTCAAGATAGAGGTGAGAGGGTCAATACTCTTGTTTTGACTAGAGGGAAGAGAATTGCATGCCAAATTCTGAACATTCCTACCATTTTGCTTCCCTCATCTGAAAAAGAAGAAAGGTATTTTTTTAAAAGAAATTCAATTTTACTAGGGTTTAGTATAGGATATTTTTACATGGTAGATTTTTAACTAAATTATTTCATTTCCTTGATCATGAGATGTGAGGAGAATGTGTCACTTACCCTGCCCTAGATGATTCATTCATGGTTGTTGGGTTTGCAGGAATATTATTGTCAATTAGAACCCTCTTTCACCTTTCAGCCCGATCCTGTAGCACTTTTTTGCAATTGTGTGGAATTCTTTTGCAATCGAGTATTAGTTGATTTTGATCCTATATGACCTATTCTTTGACCCCGTAACTTATCTATAGTACCCTAAGGGACCCTTGGTCATATCTACCTCACATCTTGTCGTTTTAGTGGACCTCTCTAACCATTTTAGGAGTGAGCTTCTCGGTACAAGTAAAATCAGGGCTATCATTTTTGTTTATTCTTGTGGTAGTTTGCTCAACTCACTTTATGAGTTGACCATAACCTACAATAAACAAATTTCCTCTTTTGGACCATTGGCCTCAATCCTTGTAATTATCGCCCTCTCATTTTTTACTTTTCCCATGTTGCATAGATGAGTGATTTAACTGCACTTAAACTATTGAATGGTAGCCAAGTTTATTGGCCACCTCCAACCTTTAAAACTTGTTCCTCATTCATTAGAAACACTTTTGAGCTACCATGGACTTAAAGGAAAGGGTGAGGAGTGTCGAAACATGTGCCTCCTTCATGACTTCTTTCTGTTTCAATGCATGCATGTTGCTTCAAGATAGTGATTGATCGACTGGTCTCTAGAGGTGATATCTTTCATGCTAGTTGTTTCGTGCACTAGTCCATCCTTTGAAAAAAAATATTTTTGTAGAGATGATTTGATAGGTGCCTAATTGAGTGAAGTCTATTAATGTAGGTTCTTAAAATGATAGATCAAGTTGGATATGAAATGTGACCTTTCAGCAACCGCTCAAGCGTGGTGTGGCTTCCCAATATCATAAGGATGGTTCTTCAATGCTTCAAGATGGCTAAGTATTCACTCTAGTGTTGTCAAGTGTCTTCAATTGTGGTTTTGTAGGGTTTGGGTAGGCTGCTACAACATTGGATGCTTTCCTATAGTAGTCACACAAACCCCTCTAAAATAATATCCTTCATGAAATACATCTAGAGCCTCTAATAATTCATGGTGAGACTATTGATAAGGACTAGAATCTTTGGGGATGGCAAAAATTGTGAAAGAAGGGGTGGAAATGGACCTTTTTCATGAGCAAAGATGAAGGATTGATGGAGAAATGACTAAATGGTGTGGATAAGGGATGATGGAGGTGTGGTGGACTTATCTTTTCATTCCCCAAAGGAAAAGATGAGATCTGACCCCTTTCCTTGTGTTTATCACAATATTGTAGGACTTGAATTCGAACATGTAGGAATTCAGTTCAATCCTATAGCACTTCAGGATTGGGGTAGAATTGAGTGAGATATGTTGTCCAATGATCAAGAAATGCAAGGAGATGGGTGGAATGATGAAGGACATGCAGGAGGCTAGCTTGAGAGGAGGAAAGGTTGAATGTAGGGGATGCTTCCATTGACTATTATCCCTTTGACCACGACTAGAACCCAACAAAAATATTGTTACCAAAACTAATGTAAGGGCTCCCTTAATTATATTCTTCTTTTCTTCCTCTCTTTTTTTTTTCTCTATTTGTTCTTTTTATTTTTCTGAGGGTTGCAGGTTGCCTCTAAATAGGTTTTCAATCTACAGGCCTACCATAGGTGCCACAAAGGAGGTTTTCTCTGAAGGATATTTTGATTTTTTTTTCTCTTTTTCTAATCTTGGGTTGCCTCATAGAGGTTTTCAACCCTAGAGGTGGACTCAAGTGTGTCGTGGAGGTTTACACCTACGCATTTCTTTTCCGTATTTTTTCTTCTCTTTATTTCCTATTTTTTCCTTTTCCTTCTTGTGTTGATGAGAGGCTGGATGAACTAAGGGTTGTGAGGCCCCCAATTACATTCATCTCCTTTCTCATTAAGGTGATAACCTTCTCCTTTGTTAGAGGTTTCTTGTACAATATTAACTCGTAATCACTAATAAGTATTGGAATTCCTTCCTCATCAATTGTTCTTATTTGGATAGATCCACTTTCATAACATATTTCTACCAAATAAGGTCCCAACCACATTTTCATCAATTTCCCTTTGAAATCCTTGAACTTGGAATCAAACAAAATGGCCCAATCACCCTCTTGGAAGGCTCTTTCCCTAATTATTTTATCATGCCAAATATTCCTCTACAGTTGGACTACCTCACTATGCATGAGAGCATGCAATCTAAACACATCCAAACCATTAAGATGGAGCAACATTTCTTGTTGAGCTATAGTGATGTTTAAATCCAATTATTCTTCCACCCTCAAGGTATTCTACTAAAACTAAATGGAGATCAAGGTCTTATTTCTGTAAACCATTTCAAAAAGAGTGAATCCAATGGTGGTTTTCCAAGTGGTATTATAGGCCCAAGTCGTCTCTACAAGTCGGTATGCCCAGTCCCTTTTATTGGCATGGAAACATTTGGTAGAAAATTTCTCTGAGGATCTATTTGTGACCTTCACTTACCAATTTTCTTGAGAGTGATAGGCAATGGATTTTCTATATTTCATGTGGTTTTTTTCCATGATGCCTTCAATCAAACTTGAGGTAAACTGATCTCCTTGATCAGTGACCAACTCCCTTGGAAACCCAAACTTGTAGAAGATGTTATCTCTTATAAATCCAACCACGTTTTTCTTAGTTGCTACATGTACTACCTTTACTTCAGCCCACTTTTTCAAGTAACTAGTGCACACAATGATATATCTCTTTTACCGGTATGGGGGATGAATTTTCCCAGTGAAATCCATGCCAGTTTCTCAAATGGATCCAAATTAAATTGAGGTTGTAGCGGAATTTTGTCCTTGGCTGTAGGCTTTCCCATCCTTTAGAAATCATCACATGTAGTAGTGTATCTTTTCGCATCTTGAGGTAGAGTAGGCCAGCAGTAGCAAACTCGAAAAGATATGAAGGTTTTCCTAAGAGGATGTCAAAGATCTCCTCCTCTCTTACACATCTCCTCAAAATCTGATATGGCCCCAATTTCAGTAGATTTCCACCAATCCAGGTGAAAGAGACACTTTCTCCAACTATCATTCTCTTCTCATTAGAGGATAAGTTTGGAGGGAACCTCCTAGGAAACAAGTAATTTACTATATCAACAAACCAATGAGATAGCAATGAGATGGCAAAGAGGTGTTCATCTGAAAGTTGATCATCTAGAATTTCCTCATTTCATGTCGACAATGTTAGTCTAGACAAAATGTATGCAACCACATTTTGTTTTCCTACCTTGTCAACAATGGTTAGATCAAATTACTGCAATAATAACAACCATATAATGATTCTAGCATTGACATTAGGTTTATTCACCAAATATTTAATGGCTACATGATCAATATGAACAAATACTTGATATTGAGTGATATAATTCCTAGACACATTTAGAGAGTGCACCATAGCTAAGATCTATTTTTGAGTAACTGTGTAGTTGAGTTCAATTTTAGAGAGGTTTTTACTAATGAAATATATGGCATCAGGAAATTTGTCTTCCACTTGTCCTAAGACTTCTCCTAAAACTTTATTTTATGTATTTGTGTGAATGTGGAAAGGAAATTCCAATGGGGGCCTCTCAGGATTGGTGTAGTGGTCAAGTTCTATTTCATTTCTTCAAATTCCTCTTAACGTCTATTTGTCCAACAAAAGTCTAATTTGTCATCCAACAATCCAAACTAGGGTAAGGTTAACTTAATAAAGTTCTCATTGATCTTCTGTAATATCCATCTCATTCAAGGAAGCTTTTAACATACCCATTTTTTTAGGGATAAGGTCCCTTTCAATGATGGAAACTTTGATCAGGTTAAGCTGAATCCCCTCCTTCGATACGAAATGGCCTAGGGTAGTCACTGCATTGATAAACAAATCACATTTCTTGAGACTTAATGAAATATTCGTCACTATTGATTTCCTTAAGAATTTACATAGAATAGAAAGAGCTTCTTCAAAAATCACTTCCATAAGCGGTGAAATCATCCATGTATATATCAACAATTTCATGAATAAGTTCAAAAAAGGCACTCAAAAAGGCACTTTGAAAAGTAGCAAGGGAATTACAAAAACTTAATGGAAGGATCATGTAGGAAAACATCCCCCATCGACACATAAATGTGGTCTTAGGTTGGTCTTCAGGGTTGATCTAGTGTTGGCTTAGTGGGTCCTAACCCAAGTTCAGAGTTAGTTGCACCAAACAAATCCCTACACTATTGGCCCTTTTGACATCAATCCACAGAGCGTGGACTGAAGTCTCACTCCAAGAATTATGGGGCAATGCTGCAACCAAGTTTCCATACCCAGACATTAGTGTGATGTCATTTTATGCCCCAAATCCACCTTCGCACAGATTGATAAGCCTTTATGGCTTATCTACATAACCCCCTTTAATCAGCATCTAGACTTGTACAAATGTCTACAACTATCTTTTGCGGACCTTGAACAGGCTAACCAACTACTTACATGCCTTAAAGAATACTGTTAAACCTGTAGTTACTCAGATCAGCTTAAGTGTTTGATAAATTCAACATACAACAATATAATCTTCATGTAAACAGTTAACATCAATTGCACTCATACAACAATATAAATCATGTAAATTTGCACATCAATACATCATTATTTTATAAACCCATCACAACATACATCACATTCATATAAACAAAAGTAAAGAGATAAACACGGGTATTTCTGCAACAATATTCTTTACTAATATTCATTTTAGCTTACAGACTCAAACCTCTCTCTGTACTCAGTTGCAGGGGTCCGCGCACTCAACTGTGGACTCTACTGTAGGCCTTTGTGCACATAGCTACAAAACCTTTCTTCCTATTCTTCTCTACTAAATCTCTAGACTTCTCCCATAGATAAAACTTCATTCCTTTTCTTAGACATCCTAAGACACACTTATTTATACAATCCCATGATAAATCCTCAAAAAACTGACTCAACTTACATAAAGAAGGGTAAAACCCTTTATGATTCGTTAACTAACTACGCACTCTGAGACCATAATTTGTGGAGAATTTACATATTTACACAACAAAACTTGGGATTTTGCCCCAAAATTGACCCTACGGGACCCCATGCCAACATGCCTTAACACAAAGATCATGACTCGCCCTTGAGTCAATCAGCTAGCGTGGATACCTTACTGCGAAGATCCCCCAGCTCCACTTGTGCAACTGCTACCTTAGTTGCACTTTGCGTGGCTGCCTTCTTGATCAGTTCCATCAGCTGTTCTGTGGCTGGTCTTGCACCGTCCTGATTCATTTTTTGTTGCGTACTCTCCAAGTTCCCCAATTTCCTTGAATATTGGTGAGATAATTTATGCCTCACCCAATGAGGGACCCGATCTTGCCTTAAGAATGGCAACTTTCTTTTGTGCTACTTCCACCTGTGTAAGCAGTTGCTTTGCTTCCTCTAGATTGGAAAGGAGTTGTGTTGTAGCAACGGTGCATGTCGTCACCCTCACTTCATCATATTGTTGTTAGAGCTTGCGAACATCTATATTTAAGACCTGCAGGGTGGGATCTTCCTGCAGGGCTGTGACTACCTCCATAGCTTGCTCAAATAGCATGGTTTAGTCCACCATTGCTACATCCACCTTCACAACTCCATCTTTAACAGCGGCTTCACACTGTTCCCTTACCTCTCGCAGGCTTGAAGGCTGTGACTTGAGCTCCAATTCTATTTTCTTTGGGTTCAACTCAAACTAGACTCTAGCCACCTATGCCTTAGCGTCATGCACACCCGTAACAAGTTTTCTGATCATTGCCTCAAATAGTGCGTCATCCAGGATATGCATTTCTAACACTGTTCTGCATGCTTCTGCCATTGTAGCTACTAGTTGGGTGCCATGTGCCTGAATTGTGTCATTTTCCTTTAGTGGCTCTACATTTTCAGTCAACATCTGCTCATTTTTCACTCTATATTCTCTTATGAGGCATAGTGCGCACTACTGCTGTGCTCTGAACTTTGTTGTCACACCTACCTACAGCCTGTGAAGATACTCATTAGGGAGTGCAACTAGGTTGAGGTCGATGTTCTTCAAAGAACTCACGATGACCTTGTCATTGGATACCTCCATGCTTAAGGATCCATGTAGTAGCACAATTGCTCGAAGATCTAGTGATCGAACCATCTCTACTGCTCGACTAGTCCCTGGTGCCAAACTCATTGATGTAAAGCCGATCCGCCCTATGCCTACCTCAATCCCACTTGTTTGAATATGTAGCTCACGCAAATCCTTCTGGATGGTACTTAGTGCCTGTTGGTGCTGCTATTCAAACTACTGGAAGGGTTCTGTCATGATTTCATGCACCTTGTTGCTTATTTCGTCTAGGTTGCTGTCTATCAGAGTAATTGGATCCAACAATGATTTTTTCGCTTTTTATTTCTTCTCGGGCCCTTATTTTCCTTGTTCCCTATACCTTTTGATCTGGAAGGGAATGCTCTGATCATCGTAAACACCATTGTCCTACTCTGACTGCTCCTCCTCGTCTATTTGGGTTGAAGGATAGTTAGCACTTCACTCAGAGCCGTGCTCTTCTTGTTCGAACTGCTACTTCACGGTGTGCTCCACTACCACTCAGGCCTTCTCCTCAACCTATTTTCTCTGTTTCTTAGCTAGTTGCTGGACCTTCTACTTTATTGCTTCCTTCTTCTTCTTTTCTACGGATTTTTTGGTGCCCGCAACTAGATCAGATGGAGTACGCCAATATGTCAGTCAGCACTTGATGACCTCCTGAATAACCTCTTCCGTATTGAGGTAAGGTAGGTCAAACTATTTTTTCTATGGATCCTTCTACGCCTAGATGTATATGCGGTGGAAGTTAGCTTTAAACTCTGCATACTCTGAAAGCTACCCAAACACAATTGGTGAAAACTGTGGCTTTTGGTTAATGGCCATGGAAATGTCCACCTCCATTAGCACCTAGATGACTTTGGTCTCTGTGACATGTGCAGCGTCCTTTGTTGCCCAAAGGGATGCAAACTGTGTAGCCTCCAGAAAATCCGTATCCACAAGAGTAAACTAACTGTCCTCTGGCAGATCCCAAGCGACAAGCACAGTGGAGAGAAGCAACCATGAATAGTGGAATTTTTACTCTCATCCTGCACCTCTTGATAGTTTGCAAGAAACTCGCTACAAAGGTAGCATCACAAATTGAAATGCACGCCCTCTGTGCACTGCAGCTAAAGAAATCACTTGTGCCAGAACCTCCTCTATGTGACATTTCCTCATGGATTTTTCCGCAAGGATCTCTGTTGCAATCTTCACCATGGGGTCAGTGATAGAGGTGACCAAGTACCCGCATGAATTCTTTACTAATTTGAACTTGTCCTTCATCTTTTCAGCGAGGTCATGCTCACTCATCTTTCTACCAAAATCCTTGGTCAGATTCAACCCTGAGTGTGGCAACAACATGATCTGATGGATTAGCATACCAGTAATAGGGATTGGTGTGCTCAGCCACAAGCATCCATCATGAACTATCATCAGAAATTGTTTCATCACTATGAGGTTGATGTTGGAGTGGTGGTAGTGGGGCACCCATAACAGGTTTAGAAACAATAGTTAGTAGATTTCTATGGTGTGGTTTTTGTGATTCTGGATTCAAATATTCCACAGTGTTCATTTTCATGTTGTATATGTTTCGATTCTAGAATGAGAGTTATGCTCGGGACTGATTTACAAAGAAGGCAAACAATACATATAAATATGGTTTGGAGTGATGTCAAGTTTGGAAAGCCAACCAACTCAAGATAATAAATTTTTAATAATTCATTATTTGTTATTTAATAAATTATTTATTTTTATTTTTAGTTCTTTCTATGTATTATATTATAGTTTAATAATGCTTTATAGATTTTTAATTGTTGTTAATAAATTATTAATGTGAGTTATATTAATTTTAATACTAAACTTATGATGTAATTAATTTTATTATTACCTTTATGTTTTTAACTTATTGTAACAAATTACAATTATAATTTTTATTTCTTATTTTAATTCAATTTAATTTCTTTGTCTAATGTTTAAAAGAGTTATTATGTTAGTGAACATTATTGCTAGATTATAGATTTTAGCAACCCCGACTGATTCACTTCACAAATCCACTCCACAATATCTAATGCGGTGACACCTGATTCTTTGTAAAAGACCCTCTTCATATAGTTCTGTGTTTCCAAGTAGGGGAACCTCTCATGGTCTGCCATATTCCAATCTTACAACTTGAGATGGGGAATCTGCGCTAAGCACAGTCCTTAGAAGGTGATGTTTTCCTATAATAGAGGTGTATTGAGGAGGAATTTTCTTGCATCTCGATCCTTAGGGACCTTCACTTTTCCCTTGCGCAGAGGGATATAGTATGAAAACATGGATATAATATCCACCCCCTCGGTGTCTATGTCCTCCACACCCTCTTCAGCCTTCAAATCCACCACTTCCATTTATCCTTAGTGCTCGGTTTTTCTTTCTTCTAGGCCTGGTCAGCAACATGCTTCATCGATGACTCTCGCACTAGCATGGGCATCTTCCACTTGTCCTTCTTAGGTTTGGCCACTTCTCTCACTAGTGTGGGCTTCGACCTAGGTGACCTCTTGCCGTAGGCACAACATCTAGAGCCTCTCTGCTTATTACCTCTGGAGCAGCTACCTCAAAGGTGACAAACCCTCCACTACTAACAATCTATCCTGGTTTGGATGTCATGTTGAGAATAAACCACTGGGTATCCCCGGGTAACTTATCAAATACAAAACTAGCGACTAAGTCAGCTAAAACCTGAGGATTCATAAACAATCGACAACTCAACAGAGAAATTATAAGGATGCAAAGTATTTTTCGTTGGATAGCCAGGCATAATTTATAGGTGAATTTGAATTCAACTTCCATCGTTCCCCTCAAAATCTGTCTATAAATGTTGAATTGGTGGTAGATTGCCAAAGATTTCACTATTAAATTCATCCTTAAATGCCTTAAATTCCAGCCCCCTTCTCCTCTTAACTGTCTGCTCACTGTCAAATCATGAACAGTGACTATAATGGTCACCTTTTGGCTATGTTGCACAATTTCTACCCCTATAGCATAGCTCCCTTTGTGCTTCTTCTGGTACTGTGACATTATCTTATTTCGCACATCCCTCGTGTCGCATAGCTCTACAACTCGGGCACTGTATCTTATAGTCCCATGCCTCCTTGCAGCTTCCTGGAGTGCTAAGACTGTGCTACCATCATGTAGTCATTGGGTCAGATCCCCAGTATATGGCTTCAATCAGCTTCCATTTACCCTTCCTGGAAATGGATCTCCATTAAAATTCACGAGATGAACTGCTCCACCATCTGTAATCTCTTTGATAACATATGGCCCCAGCCAATGCATCTGAAATTTTCTTGGAAACTTATCAAACTTAGTATCATATAATAAAACCAAATCATCTACCTTGAAGGTGTGTAGTTTGATGTGCCAATTGTGCCAAGATTTTTCACATTCCTTCTAAATTTGTTGATGGAATCCGACCAAAAACCTATCTTCCTCGAGCTCCATTAGTTGCACGATCCTCTTTTCTAAGGATCCGCGGTCCACCATTCTTGTGAAAGTCATGACGTGTAGACTAGGCATGATATAATCCATATGCATGATGGCTTCCACGCCATAGATTGACCTAAAAGGTGTCTGACCAGTAAACATTTTACAAGTAGTTCTATAAGCCCATAACACTGCTGGTATGTGCATGTCCCAATAATTCTACTACGTGTTGCAAACCTTCGTCATTTCATTCTCCAATATCTTATTAAAAGCCTCGACCCTTCCATTGGCTTGAGGATGATATGGCATACTCTTCTTATGGTAAACCTGGAACTCATCTGTTGGCACGTTGATCGTTCCATTGAGAAAATGTGTGCTACGATCACTCATCAGTAACTTTTGGCAACCAAACCTAGTCAACACATATTCGAATATAGATTTTGCTCTTGTTTCCCCTCTAAAGTCCTTCACAAGCTGTGCATCCACCCATCTGGTCAAATATTTCGTCACGATAATGATATATTGTGCACCTGTCTTCTTACTTGGAGGCTGAATCAGTCCTACAAAATCAATTTCCCATTTATCAAATGGCTACAATGACACTTGTAGATTCAAAGGCATCTCATCCCTCCACAATGGCATGGTCATTCTCTGACATGCATCACATCCCCTGCAATAGGCTTTAGAATCCTTATGCATCATCGGCCACCAAAACCCAATGCGCAAAATCTTCTGCATTCTTGCTTTCACTGCATAATTCCCTCCCACAACTCCTCCATGAGCTTCAACGACGATATTGTTTCGTTCAAAATTAGGCACATAAGATCGAAGTATCTCATCCGATCCAATCTTATACAAATGTCATGTAATTACAGAGAAATTTGTGGCACACACAACCAATTCTTTCTTTTTCTCACTGCTATATCCTTCTAGAGTCATTCATGTGGTCAAGAAATGGATAATATCTGTGAAGTGATTATCCGTTACATGCACCATGAAGAGTTGTGCGTTAGAAATCCCTTACTCCAAGTTGTGTTTCAATGCATGATAGATGGTTTGGTCCCGCCGTCAATCTTCCTGGCTTCACAATTACTTCAAAATCATATTACTGAAACAACAACATCCATCTGCATATTTCCCCCACAACACAGGCTTATTAACTAGATATTTTAATGTAGAATGGTTTATGTACATCATGAAATGTCCTCCTAGCGGGTAATGTCTGAACTTCTAGAGTGCATACACCATAGCCAAGCCTTCTCTCTCTGCCGTTGAATAATTCCTTTCATCCTTAGACAAAATCCTACTCACAAATGGTCTAGGATGATCCATCTCTCCTTCACTGGCCTGTGTTAGCACTGCTCCTAGTGAAAATTTACTCAAAGCATCCACATGAACACGAAATTCCTTCTTCCAATTTGGGAAGACTAGGATTAGTGCGGTGACCATTTCCTCCTTTAATACTTCCATGCCACGCTGACATTGTTCATCCCAACAGAATGTAGCATCCTTCTTTAGTAGCTTTTCCATAAGCATAGTAATCTGAGCATAAATTTTGATGAACTTTTGATAGTACCTAGCGTGGCCCATTGTTGCCTGCAACTGTTTAATACCTCTTGGCACCTCCAAATTAATTATTACTGTGATCTTAGCAGGGTCCACCGTAAGTCCTTGCCAACATACCACAAGACCCAACAATATGCCAAAAGGGGAACAGAACAATAATTTCCTTAGGTTTAACACAATCTGATACCTTTGGCATGTATCCAACATCAGTTGGAAACTGGCTAAATGACACTTAACAAGCCCAAACACTGTCCAATCATCTAAATATGCCTCCAAGAACTTGTGAATGAATTCTTTGAACATCTCGATGACCACGCGAGAAGATTGTTGACACATTCTTAAGTGAAAAAGGCATCGTTGTATACTGGAAACATCTCCACTCTATTGCAAACGAGGTTTTACTCATGTCCTCTGGTGTGGTCTTAATCTGATGGTATCTGAAGAACCCATCAGTAAACGAATAGTCCTCATGCCCTCCAACATTATCTAGTACCTCATCTGTGAAAGGCATTGGAAAATGATCGTGATAGCAAGCATCGTTAAGCTTCCTGAGATCTACACAAATCCTTATTTCATCCTTATGCATATTTTCTTGAATGACCATTGCACTCACCCAATTAGATTCCTCCACCGGTTCAATAATACCCGCTGCAAGCATCTTGTCCAAGTCCAAGTGGACCATTTCTTTGTATTTGGGATTAAGGCGATATGGCCTTTTATTAATGGGCTTCACGTCCAGCTTCAAACTAATATTCATCACTCCCAAATCACCTATGATGCCTTTTAAGTCTGAAAATTTGGTAGGAAATAAGTCATGATATTCGTTGAGCAACTCAGCAACTTTATCTACTATAGCATCATCCTAGTAATCTCCAATTTTTGCAAAGTTCGGCTCCACCTCTGTGCCAATGTTCACTTGTGTAGTCTTTAATGGTGTGGTGATGTTTTTATTTTCTATCTATGGTCCCTTAACTTTGCGATGGCCTTCAGCCTTTGAGATTTTAATATTCCTTACATCCTCATCATCTTCTTTAGCGGTCATGTTATCGCACTCCAGCGCATGGTGCAACTGGGTTTTCCAATATGGTTGAATCAATTCTAAACGATCTTATGGTGTTTTAAATATTGTTTCCTTAACCTCCTATAGTTCTTCGTCGATGCTTTTGAACCTGTTATATATCTAGGGGGGATAACATGGGGTACAAAGGGAGGTATCCAAGGGAATAATGTAATAATGGGATGGGCCATAGTAATAAATAAGGTGGTTAACCCATATCATGTAAGGGACCACAAGTAGTTAGTAATAATGTAATGGGCCCATGGTATTAGATAGATGGTATTGAGGGAACCATGGTAATGACCCATGGTATTGTATGTATGAGGCCTATAAAGAGGCTAGAGACTCCACATTGAGGGAGGTGAAGGATTATTGTATGAACAGGCATATGGCTTGTGGAGTGTTCTCCTTCCTTCAGGAGTGAATATATGGTGTTGCCCTACCTTAAGGGTTTGATTAATAAAGTGAATCATTTCTATCTATATTCAGATCTTGCTATTTCTTGGGTTTATTTTCATTGTCTTATATTTTAATATAAGATCTATAACAGAAGCCATCCTCAAAGATGGAGGTCATAAAAAATTCTTCTCTTAAAATGCCCCACTTCGGCGTACCATGGTGGAGCTCCGTTTCCAGGTACCAATTCATAGGAATGATGTCCAAAGTGTGACAGAAAATATGTACCCACTCTAGTTGCAGCTCTGTTCCATAAACCTTATTCCATTTTGCTAAGCTTTGACATGGATCATTTCTTCCATCGTATCTATTAGTTAGCTGAATTTTTGGGTGACAAAACTACAATTGCACCATTCTTCTGTACTCATGCCATTCAAAATTGTCTTGATGCGCACCCCATCATCATGCAGACAAGGCGTGCAGCACCAAATCTAGCACTTGGAAGCAATGCTTCTCTGGTACTTCCCTTTCAAATGCATCCAAAAATTTATCTACATGATTTAAAACATCATAATAAGGTAAATTTCTTACCTCTAATGACACACAACACAACGATTTAGTCATGATATTGCAGCGTAGTGTAGATAATTTATGCAAGCTATTCTATTGCTGCTCCAATTCTTTGACTAAATCTGATGTACAGGAGCTTTCACGGTCCCATGCGATTCATCTATCAGCTGTTGGATTAACCCACTCTTGGTCCCATGTTATTATTTTACAGATCTGGTCCAAATCATCATTGTCTTCCTCATAGTCGCGGACTGGTTCATTATAGCGTGGTCCTTCTGTAGCGTCCAATGGTACTACTACATAGAGTGATTTCCTTTCAAACAACATCATCCACTTCTTCAAATTGATTACACCATTCATGTTAATATCCCAATCAATTTCCAGGAGCATGCGGTATGGATTGTTGTAATCAATAATCTCTATCACTTCAAAATTGGCCAATGCACTCACACCTTCTATATCTACGGTTCCTCCATGCAATCTCCCCATAGGGATAATTTTCTGTCTATTTTACTTTCTCAATTGAATCAGAGAGCACTACAATGTAGGTCTCCCCATTCTTTTCCTTGTCTATTTAAGAAAAAACATTCACATCCGACCCCAGATCCAAAGCAAATTTTCCATCTCATAGTCTCCTATTTGTGTGGTAACCCTCATCTCGAGCCCTATTCTTGTCTTGCATTTTCCTATCTTTTTGAACCCGTGGTGTCCTTCAGGAGAACCTTCCTTACTAGCACACGTATTTATCAGTTCTTGAATCCCCTTCATAGGCTTCCTCTCATGCAGTAGCTTCATACAAGTCTCTAAGAAAGTGGTAAGAATGGAGTGGTCAACTTCTTCAGATAGCTTGTCCTCACTCCCTGAGGTAGAGGCCTTAGCAAAGCTTTTCTTTGCTTCCATGAGCATTTCCTTCATGTGCTCTAGATCAAACCCAACCTCCTTTTCTAGAGCCTTGTGAACCCACTCACTTTCTTCAGGTTTCTTTCCTTTATCATCACCAGTCATCATTCCACTTTGTAGAACAATATTCACATTGGAATCCTCCTCGCAGGGATCGGTCTTCATTATCTATAGAATCTGGGTAGGCTATTGAGGCTATGCCTTTCTTTCCTGCATCTTAGCTATTAGTATAAGGCATTCTTCTATCATGTCGTTAAACTAAGTGCAATACCAGAACAATGGTTGCATCTGGTTCATACACTCCCATGTGTATTGTCCTCACACTCCGCAATTGGTTCATACCTTCATGCGCTCCCCAGTGCCTTGATCCCAAGGTTGAGTTTTTGTTTTCATTCGATATGTAGGAGTTCTTCCCATCATAAATTCATATCTATGATAGTTACACTTGCCGTGGCCCACCAATTTATAGAAATTTCAAAATAACTGTTGTGGCATTTGTACAAATTTCTATAGAAAATGAAAATTATTTGTAACATGTTTCCAAGCCAACTAATAGATAGTCCACCATAACAAGGGCCCTGTACTTTGTCCTATGGCATCCTCCTTCATGAGGGGAATTGGCCCTCCCCTTGTAATATAATTCACGAAGATAGGGCAGTGATATTTATCATGCCCCTGGCTTTTACATTTTAGGCACCAAACTTGTTCATGCATCTCCGGCCGAGCGACTTTTCCTTATTCAAGCTCTGCAACTCCAAGAATAGGTTCTGCAACTCCAAGAATAGGTTCTACAACTCCAGATGAATATGTTGAACTCCCAAAGTAGCATCCTGAATAGGTGTTTCATGCAATCTCATCAAATTTCCAGCACTTCCACCTGAGACCCTATCTTTTTCTATGATAAAGCAACCCTTAGGTGGAGCAGGAGTGAGGTTATAAACCATTCGCAGTGCTGATTATTCATGAGATTCATCTTAGCCTCATGGATCTAGCTCTTCAGTCTTTGATCCAGCTCCCAGGTTGTTTCGCAAGGCCTCATCATGATTTCCTTGAATCCAACGACTGATTGTGATTCAGACTTGGGCCTACCAAATTCCTTATTCGGAGCAGTCTGAGTGTTCGTTAACAATGCCAATGGGTTATCAGTGTAGTACTTAATATACCATGTCAAAGCTCGATCTTGTAGAGCAGTAACCAATTGCGCCTTCTTTATATAATAATCTATAATATTTTGTGCCATCCATACAAACTTCACAACAAACCAAAACTGATCTAGGTCCTCACTTCTCAAGCCCTTGAAATGGGCAACTTCATGATATTCAACATATTGAACAGTGGCAAAGGTGGTGGTCATGTGGGTGAAGGTGTATGTTGTGGAGGTGAAGGTGGAGGTGGTGTGAGCAGATGAGGTATTCACAGAAAAGCCTACTTTATCAACTGTACAACACTTCACAGTGAGGCTTATACTACTCCCTCATTGTCACTCGAAGGAGGCTCTATCAATGGACTATATTCAAGACCTACTCTTTCATGATTTCTAAAGATTCCTCCATTTCACATAAATCCAAACATCAAGGTAGTGGCATAACCCGCTTTTCACACAAGAGAATTTTAATCCAAGGATTCAAAGATTTCAAATACTTACCTCATAGTCCTTTGAAAAAGTGTCACTCTACTTCACTATAGCTGACTGAGGTATCAACCGTGAATTCTGTCACAAATCCTCCTATGACTCGATCAAGCTAGTGATCGAAAATGCATGTGATGTTATCTTCAGAAGCTTCGAACCTTTGTACTAGCTCTGGGGTCCACACTATTGGATCGTCAAGCGTCGACCATCCTTGGTTGTTTAATAATTTAGTGATCCACTCATACTGTTTGATTGGGAAGGTGTAGAAGAAGATTTCATGTATTTCTATGTATAGATACTTGTCCAACCACTATTATTTTGTGAGGCGTAGATTTTTTTCTCTTGTGCCATGAATTTGTGGTTCTTTCTATCCAACCACTTCTCAATTTCTTTCTTTGTCAGATTCTAATGACGCAATGTCACACATCTCTTTATGGAGATCTTGGTCCCAACAACAGAACCATTTGTTGGCTTAGTGGGTCCTGACCCAAGTTCAAAGTTAATTGTGCCAAAAAAATGCCTACACTACTGCCTTGTTTGGTATCAATCTGCAGAACATGGACTGAAGTATCAGCTGAATCAGTATGGGGGGATGCTGGAACCGAGTTTCTACACCCAAAGGTCAGCCGGATATTGTTTAATTCCCTAAATCCTCCTTTGCGCAGATTGATAAGCCTTTATCGCTTATGGATATAACCCCCTTTAGTCAGCTTCTAGACCTGCACGAAGATCTACGACTGTCCTTCACGGACCTTGAACAGGAGAACTAGTTACTTACATGCCTCAAGGATTACTCTTAACCCAATGATTAATCATATCATCTTAAGTGTTTGATAACTTCAACATACAGCAAGATAATCTTCACATAAATAGTTAACATCAATTGCATTCATATAACAGTATAAATCATGTAAAGTCACAAATCAATACATAATTATTTCATAAGCCCATCACAACATAAATCACATTCATATAAATAGAAGTAAATAGATAAGCACATGTATTTCTGCAACAATATTCTTTATTAATATTCAGTTCAGTTTAACGACTCAAACTTCCTTGCCCACTCAGTTGTAGGGGTCTGCATACTCAACTGTGGACTCTACTCTATGCCTCTCCACACACAGCTGCAGAGCCTTTCTTCCTATTATTCTCTGCTAACTCTCTAGAATTCTCCCATAGACAAAACTTAATTCCTTTTTTTAGACATTCTAAGACACACTTATTTATACAATCCCATGGTCCACAAACCATGGATAGATCCTCAAAAAGCCAACTCAACTTACATAATTAAGGGTAAAACCAACCCTTTATGATTATTTAACTAACTATGGGCTCTGCGACCACAATTTGTGGAGAATTTACATATTTATACAACAAAACTTCGGCTTTTTCCCCAAAATTGACCCTAGAGGACCCCATCCCAACATCTAGATTTGATTGTATCCACTAAATCCATCTAGGCATTAAAATAATTTCTTCTTTGTAATTTCAAATGGAAATGGTTCTTCTTTATAGCTATGTTGAGATCACTATGGTCAACATAGATCCTCCACATCCCATTTTCCTAGGTATTATGATAAGAGGGGCCACACACTCACTATCTAGAATAGGGTAAATGAACCCTACATCTAGTAGCTTTTATAGTTCCTCTTTTACAATATCCTTAAGGGTAGGATTCATTCTCCTTTTGGGTTTACACATAGGTTTACATACCTTCTTAATGTAGATATGATGAGTACAAACTCAGGGATGCACCCATTTCATTTCTTTATTATCCCAAGTAAAGGCATCAAGATGCTTACTCAACATAATACATAATTTCTCTTATTACTCGACTAAGAAGGAAGGGTATAGTTTTAGCATTTTGGATGTAAAGATATCCACAATCTTGGCATGATCTAAGTTAGAATCAACATAGAAAAATTCAGTCTAGGGGTTTTTCTCAGGTTTCTCTAAGGATTCTTCCACCAACTTATCAATTATAATGGTAGGAGGAGGTTGATTATGTAAGAACTGCTCAATAAGGTCATCCTCATCTAGCTTCCTACTTCCTACAATAGTATCTAGTGTACAAAATGGGTACAGGGATGAACGATAAAGGTCTTCCTCTTCCTCTTCCTCTATCGACAAGGGTAAATCATGATCATCATAGGGTTGAGCAGGGGGATATAATACAAGTTGCTATGAGAGATGCCCATTTTTAATGGTCATGTTCCCAACCTTGCAACTAATGTAAGCATAAAGAGTGGCCAACCAAGGTCTCCCTAGGATGAGAGAGCACCCATTATTTTTTATTTTTTTTGGGATGGAGGACAAGGAAATATGTGGGATACTAATAGGACTCAATAAAGACCATCACATCCTCAAGAAATCCCTCTAGGGATACTGTGTATATTTTAGAAGCTACAACTCTATGTTGGTATTCCTCAATTTTCCTTGTTGTTTTAGCTTTAGCGTGGTTTCCTTGCTCATAACATTGATTGTAGCACCAAGCTCAATTAATGTGTTAGGGACCACAATTTTATTAGTGTGCACAACCACTACTCGACTACCAAGATCCAAGTACTTCCTAGAGATGACCCTCCCAAGCATTAGATCAGATAGTTAACCAACAACATTTATAGTCAAGTGATCTCTTTTTCTCCTCCCAGGCCTCTTGAAACATTCTTCCTTGATGAGCTTGTTGTAAATGGTGACATGTTTGATAGCTTAGAGAAGTGTATTGTAACATAGAAATTCTTCAATTCTCCTAGAAGTTCAACCTCTTATGTGGTGTATTATTTAGGTTGGACCAAATTTTCAGAATAAGGAGGTATATTGGATTACTGGATACTATATTCCTTATCTTGTTCAATATATTTAGGTGGAGAAGGTGGGTGAGCATCTAGAAGTACCTTCCAAAAATGAAGTTGGATCTCTTGGATTTCCATAACATAGGCATGATAGGATGTTTCCCCACTATAGACATGCTGTGTCTTCTTATTATTAGGATTCAAATTTGGTTGGGCAAGAATATGAGGTTGCTTTGGTGGGTAGTTATGGCTGAGGTGGAGGAGGAGGCATTATGGTAGGAGGTTGGGTTTCCTTTGGCGTCCATCCTTGTGAAGGGTTGCCCCATTGATGAGGTTCAGGCTCATATGGACGGAAAGGTGCATTGATAGGCCGAGGAGGAGAGTAGTATAGGATGAAGGAGAGGGCATGGACCATGATGGGTGAGCTTAAGGGTACCAAAGTTAGAATGGTGCATTCTGGTTTAGATTGTAAGGAGGATATTGTGCACCTTGCATGCCCTATTGATATGACCAAGGGCCTTGTGGTCTCCTCTGGTCGATGAAGTAAAGATGCTCCATGCCATTTTCTACCTGTTAGTATACATCCTTCATTCCTAGGAGAGAGTAACATTTATTTGTTGCATGGTTTTCCTGATAGATAGAGAAACCCTTTACAGTGTTCAGTGGGCACTCATTTCTAGGTTCTTCGTGCATCTAAGGAAAAATATATCTAGTTCCCATTTTTCTTTCTCTAGCTTCCTTTTAATATGCATAGTATTCATCTGTGATGAAAACGTATGCAACATCTCCCTATTGAGGTCTTCTAGCATAGTCCTTATCTCATGTTTTATGGTAGAGGTGGAAGAAGGAGAGTTGACCAGGCCTTGACTAGACCTGCCTCTCTTCCTAGCCACCCTAGAATTATTCTTGAATATTTTATTGATGCCATCATAGGTTATCTAGTAAATATCTCCACCATACAACACATTTAGGGTCTTTGTTACATCCTCCCTTATCCCTTGAAGAAGTACATGTTTGAGTCATTCAAGGTCAACGATATAGTTATCCCTCCTATAGTTGAGTTGGAACCTTTACTCGTAATCTTCTAAGGACTCATATAGCCCTAGGTTCATCCTAAATATATCTTCTTTTGTCTCCTTAGTTATATAGTAACACATGTACTTCTCATTAAAGGCTTGCTATGATTGTTCCTAGGTAGTCATGTTGCCTCTAGGTAGGCTAATAAACTAGCGCAAGGTTGCATCCTTGAGGGTGAAAGGGCACAACTTCAACTTATACTCATCCGAGGTATAGTCATAGGTCCTACAAACCACTACAAATTCAAACATGAACATGTCAAGGTCCTAAGAGGCTAGGCCATGTAAATCTGGAGGAGTGATGGGGATCATATTCTTCATCCTAACCTCCCCATTATTCTCTCCGATAGGAAAGCCTTAAAAAATGCGTTGATTAAGAAAGAGCCAAAAGAGCATCGTCCAGGTATCCATCTTCCCTATGTTCAAGGAACCACAGACAGGATTGCTCGGATCCTTAAAAGGTATGCTATTCCCTCTACCTTTAGGCCGCTCAACACCATTCGCAAATTTCTCCGATCGGTGAAAGATCCCGTTAACCCTAAAGACATGAAGGGTGTCTACTTGATTCCTTGTTCTTGGGGGACCCCCTATATTGGGGAAACAGGGCGCTCCATCCGTCAAAGGATCTGTGAACATGCGGCCGACCTGAGACATGGGAGATCCAAGTCTTCAGCATTAGCTGAGCATGTGGAAAAGACCAAGCATCAGGTGTGTATTGAGGAGGCCAAGGTTGTTGCCAAAGTTGCTCAGTTCCACCATCGTAAATTGAGGGAAGCTATTGAGATTGAAAAGAAGCCGAGCAATCTCAATAGAGATGATGGCTGGAAAATCAGTAGGTGCTGGATTCCAGCACTCTCTTCTTAGTCGGTTTTTCTGCCCCCTCCTTCCTTCTTTTTTTTTGTTAGAATATATATGTATATATGCAACATTAACAATAATTAATAAATAATTTAATTAAATAAATAAATTACCTTTTTAAAGCTAACCTTTGAATTATTCTATTTAGTTATATAGTATTTTATCCTAACTTTACAATTTTTATTATGAATTATATATACATATATTTGATTATTAATAAATAACTATTAAATTACCTTTTAAACTAACCATTATAAATTATTATTAAATTAATAAATGAAAATTCTCAACCTATTATTATGATTTTAATCTATATATATATATATATATATATATATAATTTAAATAAAAATAAATTACTTCCTTAACCAACCATTAAAATTATTTTATATATTTTTAAGTAATTTCCATAAATAATAATAATTAAAAATAAACTAACCTTTAAGTTACTTGTCACTTAACAACCTAATATTATGATTTTATTTAATATATATATATATATATATATATATATATATATATATATATATATATATATATATAATAATTATCAATTAATTTAAATAAATAAATTATTATTATTATTTTATTTTATTTTTATTTATTTATTTATTTTAATTTAATTTATTTATTTGTTTATTTATTTTTAACTAACCATTGATATTAGTTTACTTATTAATCCTAACCTTTATCTTATTAACCTAATATTATAACTTTAATTAAAATAAATAAATAAATATATATAAATATATATATATATATATATATATATATATATATATATATATATATATATATATATATATATTAATAATTAATTTAAATAAATAATTAAATTTCTTTTTAAAGCAACCATTAATGTTAATTTAGTTATGTATTTTTACCTAATTTAACTTTTTTCCATAAATAATATTAAAAAAATAAATAAATAAAATAATAATAATGATAATAATAATAATAATAATAATAATATTAAAATAATTACACCTGGGCCCTAAGGTCAAAATTAGTCGTTAGTCAATTTAGCCCTTGGAGACTCTGCTCGGATTATTTATCATGCTAAGCTGGATCTGTTTCTTCAACTTGTCCTGACGATGAACCACACTAGTTGGTTCGAAATGCGTCGACAAATGTTTGTAAGTTATTCTTTCAACTATTATGGATCACAAAAGCCTCAATTCAACTAGGAAATAACTCATTCTTCCTGTTTTTAGTCATGATTTTCTAAGCCATTTTGTATAACGTAACCTCTATGCTACTGGAAAGAAGCTAACACTAGGCTAGTTGTAGAATGTGAAAGGTTACATTGAAAAGGGAATTAGCATATGCAATAATAGTTCTTGTAATTGAAACCATAAAAGAAGCATACATTCAAGAAAATAAGTCTAGTCTACTTTGCATTGATAAATCACCATTTCATATCTGTGTTCAAATAATATTATTTTTTAGTGACAAAGTTCATTAGGTATTTCATAACAATGTCATCATTGTTCTTCAAATTTGGAAATTTGTCCTCTGACCCTACTTGCATACTTGTGTTGCAGTGAAGAAAAAGAAAGTATAAAGTGGTGTTTGGTCCTCCTAAATCATGGTTTCAAATCCTAGGGGTAATTATTCAATATCAAGGGACAAAAAAAAAGCTTTTGGAGCAAATCTGGTTGAGTTTACATGGTGCTACAGGATGTTATAGGATTGCTAAAAGATTGCCCTATTTTGCTACAGGATTGGATCTTTGAGCATATTGAGGGTTGAAAATGTTTTCTAAAGGTGGGAACGGGTATACATGTGCATATCAAGGTTGTATGAAGCTTTTTCCAATCCTAGAAGCTCTCATAGGCCCATCTTGTACAAAATAAAATGACCACTATGTTGTTCTATGACCAAGAAATGTGGTTTCGGTAGCAAATTTTTTAAGGAACTCTAGGATGAGGAGGGAGGAGGGAGAGGTTGATGATGATAGGGGAAATGATATGGATTGGATAATTATATTTTTTCTCATCCATATTGATGCATCCAGAGTGAAAAAGGTTGAGGAACAAACTCACGGGACTGTTTTTACTGGTCGAACTCAATTTGGAAAAATGAGGTTTGAAACCTTCTCGGAGTGTTTTGAGGCATCAAACGAAATTGATTGGTGGTACAAATTGTTTACCTTATCACCACACCTTTTCATGATATTATACACACATATATCTTTCCAACAACGTAAGAAGCACACCAATTAGAGTTTCTATGTAACATTTATGCCACGAAGAAGTTGACCTTCCTGTTTTCAGCACCATGGTTCTAGAGAATGCTAGGTTAGCCACCATTATTCATGGAAAACGAGGCTAGCCACATGATTATGATGTAAAATACTATAGAAGAGTCCATATTGTAATTCTATTTAAGATATGATGTAGTCAAAGATAACCACTAGTAGGTTGGGTTATGTTATAATCGTGCCACTAGGAGGAGGACACATTCCATTCTTTTGAGTGAATTGTTCCATAGATGAGAAAAAAGAGGAAAGAGGGATAGGAGGTATATCACATAGAGTGTTTGTGCACTGCAAAAGCCCACAAGCCATAGGCCATAATTCTTTGTGCCTACAACCATATTTCCAAACAGAGAAAGAGAGTGGACTGACCTCATCTTCTAGTTGGGTTTTCTCCTGAAAGGGTTTCCTAGAGCATATCTTGTGCCTTATGTGTGTGTGAAATTATTAATTTTCTATTCTCTATTTTATGCATAATTTCTATTCACATGCATGCACTAATTCTAGTAATATCTATAGATTTAATTTTTTTATAAAACAGTAATAGTGCAGAGTTTCATATTATTAATATAATATTATCATAGTTGTTGTGAAAAACTATCCAGTGGAATATCCATGGAAATTTACAGATCATATTGGTATCAATGCATGCTTATTTGGGTATTTTTTGGAGATCTTTAGCATTAAGTCTAATTTTTTTTCCTTGATGGCAACCTACTTGACAATATGTCCTTGATGTCAACCTGGTTATAATATGATGGTTATGGAAGTAATGCATATGATAGGAATATTGGTAGAGATATTAGAGAGGATATGGAAAATAATTGGCAACGCAATCACAAGATGTATGAAAAATGTGAAGTTTGATAAGTATATGTGGCTCCTATGGGGGAGAGTCGCGTACATATGAATTTTTTTTGAACAAAAATCATATACCTAATCTGAAACATGGAAAACTAGATACAAGGGGCCATTACCATGGTAATTTCCCATAGTATTTCTGATGGAAACATCTATTTGATCCTGTCAAGTGAATACCATCAACATTCCCAAAGTACTTTCCTATGGAATTGTCAAAGGAAAAATATATATAAGGATATGGATATCAAGGAGTTAAGTGTGCAATGAAATAGGCTATTCATGTGTGATCTTATCTTAAACAAGTGTGCACCAGGGAGAAAGGAAAATCCTCAGATCTAATATATTTGAATCTGTATTGAATACTAGTGGATATAATTCCTTATTCTATTTATGTTTGTTAGATATATAGGTATGGTGATGGTATGATATGAATGTATTTGTAGTGATATGTGACTTTAATAGCATGTACATTGAGATCTAGGTTTGATAGATGTTGTGATATGTAGTGATGATTTAATCCAGTAGTTTAAGATTTGTACGAAGCTTATATTTAGTGTCATCATGTATAAATTTTGTGATAATTTATTGAGTATGTTGAAATCCATACACGGGTATTAAACATGATAATCACATACATACACAAATTTGTTTTATGGAAGTCACATATATGTACTAGGGTTTGTAATTGCTCCTTTTTTATGACAGTTGATGTGTTGTCTTTTATTTGTTGTTGTCTATCAATGATGTATTGATCTGGATGGGTGATGTGTGATAGTGGTATTTATTATTACCTTGATTTTTTTGCAGTGGTTGAGATTGAGTCCAATGATTGGTTTTCTTCAGTAGTTAGTGGCTTGATGTTTCGATGATTAAGGTTGTTTATAGTGCTTCAGTGATTCAAATTTTGTAATCATTTTTATATATTGGTTTGGGCTTATAGTTGGTGTTGGTGCAGTGTGAAAATTTTATGAAAGGTGACCTACATGTTTTAATTGTTTGACTCTGGTGGATCTTGTATGAAAATTATGAAATGTGGTGCACAGGGTGTTGATGTTCGTAGCCTTTAGTGAGGGGTAGGAGCTCAATTTTGGTAGGAAATGGTAATTGAGTTTAGGGGGTTGTAGCTCCCTTATAGTGGGTGTTGGAAAATTAGTGGAGATTGTAGCCTCCTACAAGTGAGTTCTTCCATACTAGTAAGAGTTTGTGCTGGTATAATATTTAATGAAGATTTTCTTTATAATAAAAGAAAAGAAAAAGAGGACAGTGCCAATGGTTTTCCCCCACATTGGGTTTCCACCTAAAATCTTGGTGTTCATATGTGTTTATGTGTTACTTATCTGTTGTTATTTATATATTCTTTATTGCATACTGAATGGCTAATGAACCCATAATGCAATGATTAAGTTAAACATTTGATCTAAGTTATAAAAATTAAGCAATACTGGATATATGGAGTTTGCATTGACTAAAGTTGCGCAAACACATGGGTTGTATGAATAACAATAGAAAATTAATTATGAGTGTAAAATTTAAAGTTAAAGTGAATACAAAATATTTATCAACGCCCCTGTAACATACCCAACCCCTCCTTTCTCATTGGACAAATGGCGTAAAGTGACTTTTTTTCAACTACCTTTAACTTAGCACTTCATCCAAACACATGGGATCAAAACCTAGTCAAAACCTAAAAAATACAGTGAGAAATTATGGATGGATATAGTTGTAAACTATTTTTGACCCCCTCCATGTAATCTCGTTACTCTAGGTCCCTAAAATGCTTAGACAATTTCAATTAAATTTCCCTTACAGAAATCTAACCTTTTGTCTAAAGCTTCTAGGCCTATCTGGTGGTGGATCAACACTATATCCAATAACATCTTGCATTGGCACGAGCATGTCCATACAACCTCACACTACCCTAGAACGCCTCACATCTAAAAAAAATCAATTTGAAAATATTTATGGGCATATGGGCTTCTGGGATAACCATCTAACCTTTACTCCACTATCTTCCCAATGTTCTCACTCCCTTATGAGCCTTGAAACCATGAATCTTTTATTAAGATAACCTATGTGCTAATGGTCCCAAGTAATAGATAATTTCTCTGTCAACCCACACTTTGTCAACTAACGATCCCTAGGACCCAGAACCTTTAAGAAATTAGAATAAAAAATAGTTATAGGGTTTCTAACCTACCATGATTCTGACCCTACGGGCTTTGTTTCCACTGAACTCAATCTCGTGACCCTCTTAAATAGGCTTCCAAGCTTCTGGAATAACCACTTCTAGATCATTCTCCCAACTAATGGATTCGGGTAATAGAAAACAGTTTATGTCACTATCTTCTAATAGTTCCTAACTGCAATACTATTGAAATTTGACTCCCAAACACTTAATTGCAAAAGCTCATGGGATACAAGCCTTTAAGGGGTTCCGACCTTCTGACTTAAAGAATTTAGTGAATGGAAAAATCCACGTCTCTATCTTTCGATAATATTGACCATAAGGCTATTTAAATTTGACTCTCCAGTGCTCAATTGAAAAACATTACGAGATTTGGGCCTTCTAGGACTTCCCACAACGTCATCTCCCTCCAAACCAATCAAATAGAGGGGAAATTTGGACCCACCAATAGGAATATTTTATGTTTTAGGCTTTTACCATCTAACGGATAAGGATCTATGTTCCTTCCTATAAATTCAATGCTTCACTCCTTTGCGCTGCAACGAATCCCTCCCTATCATTCCTCAATAACTTGGCCAAGGTACTTCGACTCTTCCTCATGCAATGTCTTAAATAGGGATCTTTTCAATCTCCATGGAGACAAGATTTTTCACTACACAAGACTCCTCGAGCTAGTCTCCTTAACCATAGCTCTATCTCAACACTCTGGTAGACTTATAAATCTGCATCAAAGTTTCATGATGATACCCATGGTTGATTAGGCAATTCCATGACATTACCCATATTGAGCTTAGGTGATATATTTTTTAATGTCTTCTCAGCCCACGCATCTTCCCTGCCCTCTAGTAGGGAATTCCAAGTATGGTGGCATAGGCTCTCTTGCGTCCATTTCCTACCATGACCTTGGCATGCACTCCCGATAGGTTCCAACCTCTCCTGACACATGCCAACAAAATCAAATCCATTTCAAGACTATAAGCAACTCTATGGTACCACAAAGAGACTTTTGGTGTGTTACACTAAAATTTGTCACCATGACTATTTGCAATTAGTATGGCTCCATCAACTGTCATACTATCCTCCTTGGCAAGTCTCATACCTCTGGTCTTCATGTCAAACTCCAAGAAAGAGAGAAAGTCTTTAAAAATCTATATATCTTTGGGTACGCAGTTTCTCTTAGCCTTACCTGCGTGTATGCACCCCAAGTTCACAATACCTGCGTACTTGTACGCTCTGTCTGTAAAGGGGTGGGTGTGTACTCCTGTAAAGGTCAAAAGGCACAAGTTTCACTTCAAAAAAGTTACTTGTGGTCATTTCTAGAGCATTCTAGAAGCTTGTTTGACGTGTATTGAGCGCCTCCAGATGGTTCATGTATCCCTATGAAACAGGAACTTATCCTATCAAGAGGGGAGCTATCCCATTCAAAGAGGGGCTTATCCCATTGATGGTGGACCTGATTAACTTCCCCTAGAGCACTATAAATACAGGCATTGGGCCAGGGGAGGGGAGGTTGAAAGCTAAACATTCCTAAGGGCAGATGCTGCTGGAATTAGGACTCCCTTATAGAGCTTGAGAGGAGAGATTCCCATCCTTTCCTAGCCTTATTTGGAAGTGGATGAGCTGATCAAAGTAAAGGAAAACTCTTGCTGGACCCTAGGAGGGACCTGCACAACACCAAGGCTCATGTTGTAATGGTTTCTTTTGTTTCCACTTAATACAATTAAGCTCACTTTTCTCAACAGATTGTTATACATGATTTGTTTCATATACTCCTTGGTCTGTATGATGAATATGTTTTATTTTATAAGTTATTCAGGTGCTATTTAGTCTTTTGGCTTGTTAGTGAATGCAGGTTTCGAAGAGAAGGAGGAGCTCATCCAGATCAGCGAGGCTGGACTACTACAAAGCATTGGACTAAAGGTATGTTATGAACACCTGATTACTTGTATTCTAAATGCATATTTAGAGAAAGGTAGTGTTTACTTGTCTTTTTTGTCACTAGAAAGCCTTAGCTTCTAGGGAGGTCGGTTTTGTCCGCAAAATTGACTCTTTCCGCATGACAAAATGGAGACTCCGCTGGGGAATCCATTGATGTGAATGATTTTTCCTTTGTGTGAAACTTTGATTTGAGAAAAGTCGTTTGTTTTCTGGTTTTTGGCTGTTTGACTGTGTATTTGGGTGGTATAGCTTAGGGTTAAATTAGATTTTAGTTTTCTTGGTTTTGCTAGCAGTATGCACCCTCTGAGTTAAGCACAGTGCATACCTGTACGCACTGCAGCTTTGTGCACAGAGCGTACACGCACCTGTGCAAATAGGTTGCCTGCGTACCCTGTCAAAATTGAGAAAATTTCAAATTTCTCCTTTTTTGCCTTCTAGATTTTGTTTTTAATTTGTTTTTTCTGCCCAGATCCACTGGTTACCTGCCATAAATCTTCACCTAAGCTTGTTTCATCAGTGTCAAGAGTTTTAGTGAAATTCATAGAGATTTTGCCCTAGGGTTTGATTTTTGCATTGGTCCTGTAGTGACTTTGGCTTTAGAAGTTGTAAAACCTTGGATCTCCCTGGTCTTTTCAGTCTTCTTAGGAGTTGGACCTTTCATAGAATCCACCCTTGTGAGAAACCTACCTTGGTGTTATCTCTTTGCCGAATCTCGAAAAAGTTTGTTTATTAAACTTTGAATTTTATTCTTAAGAAAAAGAACAAAAGATTTTGATTTTTGTTTTTGACTGGTTTTTTATTCTGCATTAACTAGTCCTTAGTTAAATTTTGACTGAGTAAAACATCCTGGAATCATACTTGCTAGGCTTTTGCCTCATTAGATTTACTTTTAGGTGAATTTCTCTTAGATTTGCTTTTGGGTGAAATTGAGTTGATTTGATTGCCATAGATTTTTTTAACTTTGATTTCTGTTAAAGTAAGTTTTACATGCTTTGTTAATATAGGGAAAAATACAAAAAATCTCTTTTGAAGAAAAGTTTGCTTTAGTAGCATTTGAGTCTTTGAAAAGAAAAGGAATTTTCGTGAAATAATTAGTGGTCATGTGTTCTATGCTTTGGAAAAGATAAAGAGTTTGTTTCTTTGATTTTCATTGCCAAGAAAGTTGTCTTTATATCAATTTTGCATTCTCCAACTCTCTTAGGTAGGGAATTCATTGAAAAAGAAAATTAGTATAAATCATCCTAAGTGCATCTTTTTAGTGGATTTCAGTCGAGTCTACACACCATCAGTTTCATCTCCACTACCTTTTGTCCTAAAGAAAAGCCATAAAAAATTAATGCTTAAAGTAAAATCAACTTAGTAACTTTTATTTACTAGGGCTCTGAAACACCAATATAGATCAGGCTAGTGTCTTGGAGTAGGAGAGTAATTAACTCTCCAAGACAGTAAAACCAAACAAGTAGCTCATCTTGTGGTAGGATAAATCCAACCGTTTCACTTGTACTCTGGGAAAGCTCCTCTTAAAGGAGAAGCACGAGACCGTGTCCGAACCAGTGAGGGGATCAATCCTCCTTCATTGGGAAAGATGCCAGATATGCACGTACTACAAATGGTAAACCTTGGATTATTGTCGAGGAGCCTGGGGTCACATGTCGGTAAACCTTGGATTATTGTCAAGGAGCCGGGAAGGGGATTGAGCTTGTTACTCTGCCCTTGCGTGCTATCAGGTCTTAGACTGTTCCCCCAGGTATATTTGTTGCTGTTGGTAACCTTAGTGACCATTATCTTTAGGATTCTACCCAAGGTGACGGTGGAGGGAAGATCCCACTGTACCTGGAGCAGACGTCGGCTAGACTCACTTGGATTTTCCGGGGGGTTCACTTCACTCGAGACAGTTAAAGTGGAGGAACTTGTGCCGGTCTATTCATTAAGCAGGTTGCCGGGGTAACTGTTCCACCCACCACTTCTGTACTGAATTCGGCGATGTTGGGTTTCATCTCCAACTAGTGTTTTCGGTCTGGAAGGCTACTGTTTGTGTATGGTTTGACGCCCTAGATTCTTTAGGGGTGTGTTTCGAATTTGTTTGGTTCTTTAGAGACTTTAGGCGGTTTGCTTTGAGATTTTACTTTGTTTGCGTGTGCAGTAGTTAAAAGTTTTTAACTGTGGCTGAATTATCGAGACAGTCCCGTCAACTTCGGGGCCAGTCTCCTGAGATTGTTACCGTGGCCGATTTGTTGAGGAAGTCCCATAGACTTCGGGGAGAACCTCCTGAAGACATCCCAGGTCATTACGAAGGTTTGAAAGTCTTTGTAACTCCTAGTGGCAGTAAAGTAGGTTCACCTGAAGAAGGAGAGTCGTCGTTGGTAGTCCATCCAGATTACCAAGGTCTAGAAACAGTTTATAATCCCGATGCTGTTACAGTTTCCGAGCTTGCTGGTAGTTTTTCATCTACTAGTGATATAGGCGAAGAACTTGAAATATCTGAACCTGTTACTCCAACTTCTAGTGCTCCTGATTCACCTAGGGTAGAAAGAGTCATCACCGAAAATCTTCCTTCTGGTTTGATAGCTATTAAATAACTTGCTCCAGAAGAAGAAATAGGCGTCTCTATCCTTGAAGATCAACCTACTATTGATCTAAGGGAGCGTGAATCTATCTTTTACAATCCTCCTAGAAGTACTACTTGGTATCTTTCGTTAATTAATTATTTGGAAAACTCAGGGTCAAGTTTTTCTGCACCTCGTACTCCTTATCCACCTGGAGGTATTTATACTCCTGTAAATATGTCTGGTCAGTCGTCCGTGTTCACTCAATCTCCTGAATCTTTCTTGTACGGCGGTCCTTTTGTTCCCTCTGGGTATCAGTCACTTTCTGGTACTTTTGCAGGAGCATCTCCTCAACCCATTGAACATTGGTTATTAGCTGGAAACAATGGTAATAAATTGTTGGGTGTAGGAGACATTTACATGATGTCAGGTTCAATTCCCGGTTCTCAACCTCAAGGTGGCCAGTTACCGCCTGGGGGGCAACCTCAAGGTACACAAATTGCGTCTGGGGGGCAACCTCAAGGATAGTATGTACCCATAGTACAATACATTCCTCAAGGTCAACCCCATCCTCAATATGTACCCCAAGGTCAACCTCAGTATCAATTTATACCTCAAGGTCAACCCCAGTATCAGTACTTACCTCAAGGGTATCTACCCCAAGGTCAGTACTCGAGTCAAGGTTATCAACCACCCCAAGGTCAATCTTATGTTCAAGGTACGGGAAATGTACCTTTCAATTATCAATCCTACCCTCAATCCGGTTATGGATCTCAATATCCTCAACCTGTCATGGGTCAATAGCCCGGAATGAACATAGTGTGGGATCCATCGCAAGTTCAACAGGTGTTGTAGCCAAGCGTACAGTTGTCATCTCAAACTGGACAACCTTTAGTTTCTGGTTCACCCCAGCAACCAGTCCAGTCTAATGTTCAAACTTCTGTACCTTCGGTAGTTACTCAGTCGCCCATTGCACCTAGTACTCCATCTCAAACGACTGCTGCAACTACCGCAACATCTGTTCCTTGCACCACACTTACTTCTGGAGTATCGACAGCTCCGGTTTCTACTGTCTCTGCAACTACTCCTCAGACATCTTTACCATTGTCTGGATCCACGATTCAAACTACAGTTCAGATTCCTGTAGGACAGCCTGGTTTAAGTACGGTTGTCACTAGTCAACCACAATTCACTTATCAACCGTACCAGGGACAGTACCAATACGGGCCTGCTTTCCAGCAGCCAGTTTACCAGTATCAACCGTATCCTAGGTACACTTATCAACAACCTCAGCAACCCTAGTACGGTCCGGTTAATCCTGGTTTTGCAGGAGGATACAATATCCCTAATGCGATTCCTATTCCAAGTTATCTTGGATATCCTCCTCCTGGGACTGGTCTTGTGACCCAGATTTTTAGGGATCCTAATCGGTAATTACCGTTTATCGCAACTTTGGATTTACCGGACTTGTCGCGCCTAACGAACGATCCAATAAATTATCTTCCGTTTTGGCCGCCAATGCCAAATAAGTTTCCCAGTGACATACCCAAGTTCGAAGGTAAGTCTGGAGAGGATCCGTCAAATCATGTGATGACTTACCACCTCTGGTGTGCTTCAAATTCTATCTCAGATGATTCAATCTGCTTACATCTTTTCCAGCGTACGCTCATTGGTCTCACGGCCAAGTGGTACATTGAGTTACCACATGCCTCTTTTTATAATTTTAGTCAGTTAGCTACCTCATTCCTAACTCATTTTTAGTTTCCGGTCAGATATGATAATGGCACGGAGTTACTAACTTCATTAAAACAGTCGATGTCCACTTATATTTCCGATCATATACATGAATGGAGGCGTCGAAGGCGATTAGTGAAAGCTTTTATCCCGGACCAAATCTTAGCTGAATGGTTTGTTAAATCACTATTACCAAAGATTACTGAAGACGTAGCTAAGGCCGGAGTAGTTACTGAGGAGCAAGTGATTTCTCAAGCGCAGTACCTTGACTTAGTTTACACTCAGTCAGGTACGTTACACGAAAAGATCCCAGATCTTCCAAAGTCAAATCAAATCGTTGCTGCTCCTTCGAGATCTCATGCTGCTGATGGCATGATTGGTACGGTGAATACTAAAAGCAAGAAGAAATCTTCAAAGAATTCTTCGCCCATTATAACCTTACCAGACTCCCCGACAAGAGAATCTTTTACTGAAGTTTCTGCTGATATTCACGCTGTAGAGTCATCTACGGCTAAATCAAAAAACGGTGGGAAGAAGAAAGGTAAGAAGAAGAATAAAGCAGACAAGACTCCAAAGGAGAAAACAGAAAAGTCGGAAACCAATGACGAAAAGCGCAAACCTTGATATCCTTGTCTTATTTGTGAAGAGGATCATTTTACAAGAGATTGCCCTCATCGGGCTGAGGTTGTGAAAATCGTCAAGGGTTCCCCAACTCCTGCTGTTTTGAAAGATCCATTTCCAAAGCAAGAGAGTAAGATGATAGGTTCTTCCTCGAGTGCCAGCGAAGAACCCATATTGATGATGTCTCATGTAAGGATTGCGACTCGATCGCAAGATTATGTTAGTAAAAGTCCTGTTGATGGATTGAAAGAAGCAGAATCTTCTCATTCAAATCCATCAACTTTAGCTCCCGGTTCCGATCCACTACAGATCGAGAAACCTAACGCTGACTTAGTAATCAAACCACTCCCCAAGGGTGTACTTCGAAGGTCTGCTTTCAATCCACATGCGAGAGTGGCCCAGAATTACAACATTGTTGAGGATTTAGCTATTTCACCCTCAACAATGTCGGCTTTAGAAGTGCTGCAATCATTCCCAGCACAGCGAAAATTACTTTTGTCGGCTATAGGAGCTGTTGATGTTCAGGACCCGAACCTAATAATATTTGATCTAGAAAATAGTACACCGCATTTGCCTCATAAGATGGCTTTCCAGATCCGAGTGATAGTAAAAAACAGGCCTATTCATCGGACTGTAATTGATGAGGGAGCTTCCACGTGTATTATGTCGATACAGTGCTGGAGATCGCTTGGTTCTCCTTCACTAAATCAATCCCTGACAATTCTTAAGGCCTTTGATGGCTGTGGGTTCCATCCGTTTGACATTCTACAAGATTTTCCTATAGCGGTTGAAGGAAAAACTGTTAGTCTAGATGTGGAGGTGGTTGATGCCCCTCTAGACTACAACCTTCTCTGGGGTCGAAGTTGGTCTTACGCTATGGCAGCGATCGTTTCATCGATCTTCAGAGTAATAAAGTTCCCACATAATGGCAAGATCGTAACCATAGACCAGCTGGCTTACTTTTCATCCGACCCAGCCTCTTCAGAGAGTATCCAGCATGTCGGTAAAACGACTATCCCTTACAAGGATGTTGGTGTAGGATTAGTTAAAGATGCCGGTTTACTAGGAACTTTTCCTTTTCCTCCAATCAATGCCATGTCTTCGTTTGCATCTATTCATATGATTACTTTAGACACCATTGTTTATGACGATCCTTGGATCGTTCCTTCTGAATCTGAGATAGACTCATTTGGTGACGCAATGCCTTTGAGTCCATATCAAATTGCCTATGAAGCCGTGCAGTCTTTTACCGACCCGAGTTCAACCAAAATCGACCAAATGAATGTGGTCTATGAGGAATCACTTTTCGCGTCAACCTTGGAGTTACTAACATTTCCCGAAGTTGTGTCATCTGACGAACAACTTTGTGAAGTCCTGTGCGTAGACGATTTACCATGGGAAGATCTCCATCATAGATCTTCGTTTTTACCTGAGGATGATCATTTTGAAAACGATTTCTCATCAATATTTACAGCTGAACAAAGTTTTAGTTATCATGATCCGACGAATCATTGGTATTCATCGGTCGAATTGGCACAACATGTTATTTTCCGCGCTTTGGGCGTACCGAACCTCAGTGAAAACATCAACAGGGTTCACTCCTTTCCAACTAGTTTATGGTTTGGAAGCTGTGCTGCCCATTGAATGCGAAATCCCGTCACTTCAAATGCCTGTCGAATTACTTCCAGCTACTTCTGAAGAGGAGACGCGTTTATTATACTTAGCTCAATTAGATGAGACTCGACGTGACGCTGCATTGGCAATCGAGACTCACGCAAAACGTATGAAAGCTCAGTATGATTGAAACGTGACCCCTCGAAATTTTTCGGAAGGAGACCTAGTGCTATTATATGATCAGGCTAGCGATAAATTAGGTGCTGGAAAATTCGTTCCTATGTGGCATGGGCCCTACATTGTCAAGCGAAAGCTAGCAAAAGGGGCCTATGAGCTGGTAGATTTTGACGGGGACACTTTGGGTAAACCCAGAAATGGACTTTATCTAAAGAGGTATTATGCTTAAATGATGGGTATGGAGATTTTAGTTAGGTTAGGTTTTTCTTTCTAACTGGTGTGTTTTTTAGTATAGACAGTGTGCTTAGCTTAGAAAGTGTGTTTTTCGTCGTTATTCTGGCTTATCTTGGTTTTACTCTTGATATTGCAGATGTCGACGCCTCTCCAAACGTACATTGGATTCGCTGATGGTGCTTGTCATAGTACACGGAATATCTCTTCCACAAGTTGGGTTATCTATTCACCCTCTGACGAGTTAGTTTCTATGCATGGGGTGAGCCTCGGTCAAACAACAAACAACATTGCAGAATACAGTGCAGTGATTGAATTATTGTCTGAATCTATTTCGTTTGGGATTCGGAGTTTGATAGTGAGGTTAGATTCTGAACTCGTTGTATTACAGCTTAATAGAGTATATGCCATTAGAAATCCAGTGTTATTAAGGTTATTTTTGAGAGTGCGTCTCTTGGAACGTGAATTTGATTACATTGAATATCAGCATATTCCAAGGTCTTTAAATACATTAGCAGATGCAATTTCTTCTCGAATGTTAGACAGACATTTGCGATAATCATACATGTAAATTTAAAAACATTTCATCACACATGTTTAACAAGATAAACCGGTAATAATGATATATATAGATAGGAGTGTGTCAAAAAATACATCGTCTTCGATCATAGGTTGAAAAACACCTTATGATCGGCAAAAATGATAAGTACAAAAAACCAAAATGTCACATGTGTCTACAAAAGTGACCATCTAATCACTGGTGATGCTCTCTATACGACACCACTGCACGGGCTACCCTACACAAGAACCTCCTAAAAGGTCCTGCGACTGCGACCACATAGCGCTGAAGTCTGATAGGAATATCATCTATAGTCATCTCTAGTATGTCTGCCGTAAGACGCTCTAGATCTTGTTCCAACTCAACTAAGGTCTCTGCGGCCGCATCCTGTGGGGCCGGTGCTGGTGCAACTGGTACTCTTCTCTCGAAAGGCCGGAGATTGGCTGGACGCTGTGGGCCTACATCTGCATTTTGAAAATTGTCACTGTCAGTTTTGAGACGATATAAAAACGAAAAAAAATAGATAATTTAAAAACTTGTGAAAAATGAAGTACCTGTGTCATCCCACTGTTCTCCCGGTGGAAGAATCATGTCCGGATCTCCACGAAAATCAACTCCGGCATAAGGAAAATCTTGTATCGAGAAGACCTGGTTCTCTAACCAGTGAAAATACGCCGGTCTAAATCGGACAACCTCCGTGCCCTCGTCAGGATGACGGGCCATCACCGCAACCCATTGCATCAACTTAGGCTCTCGGGGAGGCCCAACCTCAACAGTGAGCTGCTGTGGGATCAGCATCGGAACCCTCTCTAGGGCAAAACTCACAACTAAAGGCCCATAACCAAAAGTCTTCAGCTGTCCGTTTTTGGTCCTAGTCAGTTGGCCCTTTAAGTTGGCCAAGACAGCATCGCACCAGTTGAAAATGGTGCCCCGATAGCAATCAATCACCATCCGCATCTGGGATCCAGTGGAAATGTTCAAAGCGGCAGCCCCGCAAAGTCTAGTAACTGTAAAGGCAATTACCATAAGTTTAGGTGGGGATATCTTTTTGATTTCTATCTCCTTATCCTGGTTTTGATTATTACACCACTCTAGTCGGAGATTAGCAATGGACTGGCCACCCGGCCTAGTCCCAAACAGAGTCAATTGTTGGCCCCTCTTGGGCAAACCAGTGAGAAAGTAAATACCTGAGGGCTCTATCTCGAGCTGGTGCCCTCCAATGTAAAAGCACTGATCCTAAACTTTCCACCTTTCAACCAGCCACTCTAGAAAGCGCACCTGGGCCCTCATGCCAGGTATGGCCGAGTATTTGTAAAGACCGCATGCCTTCAAAGCATCAATGGAAGGTTGGTGATTAGTCGCGGCCAAATCAACATCTTCGTGTTCTCTCTCATGCCAATCAAGCATGGTGGGCATACTACACACCATAAAACATCTGTTATAGTCCATAAATTTAAAATTTTTTGGTTCATTTTGGAGAAATGGAGGTTTGAAAATCCTCTCCGCGGTGTACGCAGCCCGCCTTTAGAGGCAGGGTGTATGTACGTAGGTTCTCTTAAGGCAAGCTGCGTACGCCCAGCATTTTCCCAACTCGGAAAATGTCGGGGTACGCAGGTCACCCATGGAGCACCTACGTACCCCGAAAAGCGGACCTTGAAACCCCCAAGGCCTCCAAAAAATGAAACTAAAGCTTAAAAACAAATTATAAACGGATGGAAATGAAGAGGAGGATGTTGTAGAATACCTGATGAGACGACATTCGGTTTCGACAGTCGAATTCTCCGCAATGTCCACGGGAAGTTTCTTGCAAAAAGCCCTTTTTCTCTCCTCAACAGTAAAATGGTAAAAATGAAATGGTAAAAGCCCTTTTTATAGGTTTTTTCAGTAAATAAATGTCAAATTTGTTTATTTTCCACCATGAAAAGGTATTTTTCAAAGTATTTTTATCTATCTTTAAATAGGTATGAGTAATGTGTTAGTTTTTGTGCAGGATAAAAGGATTTTCAGGGAAAATTGTCATTTCTCACAAACAAAAACATCAGAGTCATCTTTTAAGCCCTTTTCTAACTCCTAAAACATGAAAAGATTGCCGAGCGTTTCTTTTACACTCGTTAAAACAGAATTAAAAGATGGTCCCCTTATAGCCCTTTTCTGACCGTAAAAACAGGAAAAGATTGCCGGATTTTTGTCGTTTCAAATTCGATACTGGAAATAAAATGACGTGTCCTTGATCGCTTTTTACTTTTTAGGTCAAAGACACTAATCATGAAAGTACTCCTTGGTTGGAAGATCAAGCGGTTCTCTCAAGTATTATTTTATACTTTTTCGGGCTTGGAAGACACAAATTTATGAAAAAGTTCAAACCTGGAGTTTTCTTAAGTTTTTTCAGACTCTCTAAAATTGAAAAACGCCGAGTTTCTCCTATATTGGACTCGTTAAAATTTCACAGTAAAGGACCTGTTCGATTACAAACAGGAACGGACCACTCCTTCTTAGGGTTTGAATCAAAACTAAGTTGGACTCATCCGAAGGATGAGCTTATAATCAAGCATATGTTATCCTCCTCAAGCTTGTAAAAAATAAAGAGGTACTTGCCAGAAATGGTGGGGGAAAAGAGAGAAAAATGAGCCTATTTGTTATCCTTTGTCTCAGAAGAAGCCTTATCACCACTCTTGAACACGACACTTTTCATTCACCTCGGTTGGGAAATCCTTTGCCTCACAGTTGATCAAACCACATTGAAAGTCTTCAGCCGGTATTAACTTTGGGTCAAATGTCACCAAGCCATCTGTTGTGTCGTTATGTGTTCGAGAGGTCACTGCAAATAAACCATTCATCTGCAAAATACCCGTCATCCATCTTGACCATCCCTGAGTCAGTCCTTACAGCTACATTTCTTCAACTTGATCTATGATTTCGTGTTGTGGGCTTGCCTGCAACGGGTCACTTTCTATCGACATCAGCACATTATCTAGAAAGATGACCTAGAAATCATCAGTACCTTGAAATCTGCATGCATCAATGGCAGGTTTCTCGCCTTTGACGACGGTTTACATCACTGACTTTCGATCGAAGGACTCCGTGAAATGTTCGACATCAACTCATTCATTCACATCTCATGGATTGTACTGGGTACTTTGAGAACCATTGACATCACTGGTGGTCTCTCACACACTTGTTAACAGTTTACATCATTGACTGGTAATCAAGTGGTTTCTACCATGTTCAACATCAACTCATTTATTCGCATGGATAGAATCGTACTATTTCGGGAAGTAGAAATGAAGACCCTAGATCTAGTTTCCACCATCCAGGCTGTGAGGAGTTTTGTATTCATTGTATAGTATACCAACTATAAACAGATGGCTGCGTCCATACTGTGTCTACACAAGTCTATGATTATGATGTACTGCAAAATCATTCCTGTATCAGAGCAGTAGTTAGTTTGTTAGTTAAAGTTTTTGATCTGAGTATGGGAATGCCTACCTCAACGATGATATGATCTTATATATGTATTTTGTGTTGAATATTTGCAGGTTCCGACTGGGCTCTCCACAAGATAATCCTTGAAATGATAAAGTACTTCACCCTTCCTAGATGATATGAAACCCTAATCTACTACAGGCTTCGCACTTTAGGGGGAAATCTGTTACACTAAAATTTGTCACCATGACTATTTGCAGTTAGTATGGCTCCATCAACTGTCATACTATCCTCCTTGGCAAGTCTCATACCTCTGGTCTTCATGTCAAACTCCAAGAAAGAGAGAAAGTCTTTAAAAATCTATATATCTCTGGGTACGCAGTTTCTCTTAGCCTTACCTGCGTGTACGCACCCCAAGTTCACAATACCTGCATACTTGTACGCTCTGTCTGTAAAGGGGTGGGTGCGTACTCCTGTAAAGGTCAAAAGGCGCAAGTTTCACTTCAAAAAAGTTACTTGTGGTCATTTCTAGAGCATTCTAGAAGCTTGTTTGACGTGTATTGAGCGCCTCCAGATGGTTCATGTATCCCTATGAAAGAGGAACTTATGCCATCAAGAGGGGATCTATCCCATTCAAAGAGGGGCTTATCCCATTGATGGTGGACCTGATTAACTTCCTCTAGAGCGCTATAAATACAGGCATTGGGCCAGAGGGAGGGGAGGTTGAAAGCTGAACATTCCTAAGGGTAGATGCTGCTGGAATTAGGACTCCCTTATAGAGCTTTAGAGGAGAGATTCCCATCCTTTCCTAGCCTTATTTGGAAGTGGGTGAGCTGACCAAAGTAAAGGAAAACTCTTGCTGGACCCTAGGAGGGACCTGCACAACACCAAGGCTCAGGTTGTAATGGTTTCTTTTGTTTCCACTTAATACAATTAAGCTCACTTTTCTCAACAGATTGTTATACATGATTTGTTTCATATACTCCTTGGTCTGTATGATGAATATGTTTTATTTTATAAGTTATTCAAGTGCTATTTAATCTTTTGGCTTGTTAGTGAATGCAGGTTTCGAAGAGAAGGAGGAGCTCATCCGGATCGGCGAGGCTGGACTACTACAAAGCGTTGGACTAAAGGTATGTTATGAACACCTGATTACTTGTATTCTAAATTCATATTTAGAGAAAGGTAGTGTTTACTTGTCTTTTTTGTCACTAGAAAGCCTTAGCTTCTAGGGAGGTCGGTTTTGTCCGCAAAATTGACTCTTTCCGCATGACATGGTGCCTCACCAAGAACACAAAGATTCCAATGAAAAATATCTAGCCTACTGAGAATGCAAGGGTGAGGGCCATTTAGGTAAAGATGTTGCTCTTGAAAGGCCCCAGGGGAAACTTCCCTCAACATTAATGCCTTCCTTACCATGAGGTACCATAACTTTTAACTTGGTAACAATGATTGAAAGCAAACACGGACCCTCCTATGCAAGGATCTTTCATGTAATTATTTCATATTAATAAAAAGCGTCTCTGAGCACACTCTTTCAAGTTCTTGTTGAAGATTTTGCTACAACTTGCATCAGGGCCTTATATTCCTTGGTTTCTTACTTATTTACTACTTTCAATATAGTTAAGCATTTATTCATAGGAATATAGAACTTAGTAATGTAACATGACCTTGATTATCATGTGGTTCATTTGCAGATTTATGCATCAGATGCTCCGTGTTCACTGTGAACATATTACCACATAACATTTTTCTTTCATATTCCACTCATATATGTATATATATAATCAACACATATTTCACTAATATATCCCCACCAAGATGCACCACATATGAAAGAATTAACAACAAAGGTGAAGTCCCTTAATCGAGACCCATTACCAAGAACAATGCAACATTGTTCATTAAAATATAGGCAAGCATACATGTATACTTATCTTTGAACTTGAAGAGAAACTGAGTCTAGGATAATGGCTCTCCACCCAACCATAGATAAATACAACCACATCTGCTTGCAGTTGTAACCCCCGAGATATATTGTAGAGTTTGACGGGGATGCTTGCCTAAGGTATTAAAACTATAGCTACCAACTGAAACATGGAATCCAAAGGACCTACTTCCCCAAACCCACTAATTGAACGCAAATTTGTAGGCACATAGGGTGTCTAGAAGAACTCCACCTCACTCCTAGGTGCACACATAGTGATTCAACCCCTTCTAGGGAGTCCAAAATCCATTGTAGCTGTAACACAATAACAACAAGTCTTCAATGTGGCCTTCCTTTGGTGATGCTCTAGGATGGACTCTTCCGAAGTTTCTATAGGGATTCAGACTCTATTATCTCAACCGACATCCTCTGAGGGACCCAAGCTATTGCAGGGCTCTAGAGATTCCATCTCAAGCCATAGCCTCCACGTATCCAAGCTATTATAGGGCTTTAGAGACCTCAGTCACAACCCATAGCCTCGAGGGACCCAAGCTATTTCAAGGCTCTAGGGATCCTATATCAACCATAGCCTTTAGGGACCCCAAGTTGTTATAAGGCTCTAGACAATCAGAACTCAACCCACACCCTCTATTGATAGAGATCCAATCCCCTTATCGTCTCTTCTCTTCAGCATTGCCTGCTGAAAGATCTCATGGGATTTCCAGTTCCTCCTTCTCCATTTTCCTCCACACTTGCCTCTCCCTCCTGTTTCCAAATATAGGGTCTTACCTTCCCCCAGTGTGTGAAAATTCCTTGGGTTATCCCCTGCATGATTTCTCTAATTAGGTTTCCTTGGTGTCCCCCTGAATCATGCCATCTCTCCTTTTTCATTTTTGCTACTTGTGACTGATTTTACTATTACATCCTTGTTTCCTCGAAGGTCATATCCCCTTCATAATCCTCTATCCTCTTTTGTTTTTGTTTCTCTTCAAGAAACATGGGCCTGCGTACTCTCTTACAACCCATTTAATTTCAAGAGCTAATTCATTAGTTCATGCACCAACCAACCTTTAATGGTTGTCCTGCATTTTAGGTTTCTTTCTCTCCACAAGAAACCATAACATCCAAAGAAAGTAATCCTCCTCCCCAACTCTGGAATCTATGTCCCTTTAACTCAATCCCCCTTTTTTTTCAAAGATAGCATAACATTTAAAATTTACAATGCAACTTATGTGAGGACCTTGGCTGGGGCTGTTAGAGTTCAAATGCACATGACTTTACCCACTGGATGATTCTTCTCATCGTCCCCTTTACAAATTGAACCAAACAAAGTTCTTGATGTCATTCCTTGCCCAATATGCACTTCTCAACAAGCTCTAGGATGACATAGTGATAATTAGAACCTGGATCAATTAAAATATAAATGACTTGATCTTATAGATTATCTTCCATCTCAATGAAAGATGCTTGATGATATACTTGATGGTTATGAACTACTGCATAAATTCTTGCAAAACGTCGAGCTACTTCACCCATTGCGCTCGCCTCTTAGGTGTTGTAAACCTCTGTTCTGACATCCTGCTGATGTGGACAGTGCCTCCTCCTATGATTCCCTCCACATGTCTATCACTTGAGAGTTTCTCAGTCTTCAAAATTGGGTTTCACTAATGCCAGTTGTTGCACATTGTTCTTAACAACAACATTGGTTGTTTTATGAAACTGTCTTATCTGAGCTCAATGTTTCCCCTCATTCGTTTCCAAATTTTTCTTTGGCCAATTCCTCTTAGGTCCAATGTTTCTCGTTGTTTCTAGCTACTCTTAATATCAGTCCTACACATCGATTGTTCATAGAAATATTCTAATTTCTTGATAGCATCCTTCAGTGTTTAAAGTTCCAGCAATTCAATTTTATCTATGAATTCCATAGGCAACTCATTAATGAACCTGTAAATTTTGGCTTTCTCATCCTTGAGATATGGTACATACCTCAACAGTTCCAGAAACTTGGTGACATACTCATCATTTGTTAACTAACCCATTTTGATTTCATAAAACTCTTTTTCTTTATTATCATTGTAGCATTCTGATAGGCATTTCTCTCATAAAATATTCTCAAAATCCTCCTAGGTCATCTCTTTCTCAATAATGGATTTAACATTCCACATGTCCTCCCACCATATGTTAGTGTTTTATTTTAAGTTCTAAGAGGAAACTCTAGCCTTCATATTCTCATAATAATCATGTATTTCAAAAATTTTCTTCATCACTAATAACCATGCTTTTGCATCCTCTGCTTTCTTCATATACCCAAAAAAATGTAGGTGTCTTTTCCTTATTAAATTCTCCTTTTCATTTCTTTTTCAGCGATGGTGATGCTGAGAATGGTGATATATCCAAGTAGAAAAACTAGATGGTTTTCTTGAACAATGCACCTACATGCTAGTTTCTCATCTTGGAGTGCTCAATGGTTCACCTGCTGGCATAGTTTCCTCACTTCCTTGCTTGCTCCTCTTTTTTTATCTACCACCATATGCTTTGTTGGTGTTCTCCTATGATTCACGAAGGCTTTTCTTCTATCTATGCCTAGCCTTCCTTTCAGTTTGCCTTTCCCTCTACCAATTCGAGAGACTTTGTAGGACGAGTGCATTGATCTTTGTAACACTAAAACAATAAGTCAATCAAAATGTATTTCCCTTTTTTTCATTAAATCACGTGACCGCGGAAAATCCCATCCTGTCCAAGTACTGATCCGGGATGCTCTGATACCACTATGTAACATACCCAACCCCTCTTATCTCATTGGAGGAATGAGGTAAAGTAATATATATATCTATATATATATTCTCAAATTCCTTTAACATAACTCTTCATCGAAAAACATGGGATCAAATCCTAGTTAAAACCTCAGAATTACAGTGGGAAATTACGAATGGATATACTCGCAAACTATTTTGAGCCCCCTCCATCTAACCCCACCACCCTGTGTCCTTGGAATTCTTATAAAATTTCAATTAAAATTCCCTTATCAGATTCTGACCTTCTAGCTAAAGCTCATAGGCCTATGTGGTGGTGGGTTCGCCCTCTAGCCAATAGCATGCCACATTGGTGCGAGCCCAACCACACAACCTACCAACGTCATCACATTACCTCGACACCTGTGGAACTTAAAAAACTTAATTTTAAAATAGTCACAAGCTTCCAAGCTTGCCACATATCCTTTACATTGTTATCCATCTGAGGCTCTCACTCCCTTATGAGCCAATGGTCCTAGGTAATATAGAATTCCTTAGTCAACCCATGTTCCATCAACTAATGACCCTTGGGACATGTACCCTTTAGGAAATTTAATTAACAAATATTTACAGGGCTTCTGAGCTTCCACGATTCTGACCCTATGACATTTGTTCCTACTCAAGCCAGTCCCATAACCCTTTTAAATAGGCTTCCATGCTAACCACTTCTAGCCCCTCCTATTGGCTGATGGATCCAAGTAACACAAGGAAGTTACCGTCACTTTATTTTGATAGTCCCCGACCCTGTTGCTATTTAAATTTGACTCCCTTGTGCTCAATTACAACAAATTATGAGATCTGAGCCTTCTAGAACTTCCGACCTTCTAACTTAATTTTTCCAGGAAATGGAAAAATTCATGTCTCTATATTTCAACAGTCCCAACCCCCATGCTATTAAAATTTGACACCCTGGTGCTCAATTGAAAGAACTTACAAGATTCGAGACTTCTGACCATGTCATCACCCTCTCGATCAATCGTGTAAAAGGGGAATCTTACCCCACTAATATAATTTTTTTCTATTTTAGGGTTTTTACCATCTAATGATAAGGATATTTGTTCCTACTTATAAATTCATTGATTTTCTCCTTTTCTCTACAACAAATCCTTCCCTATAATTTTCACCATGACTCGGTCAAGGGACTTTGGCTCTGCCTCATCCATTTTCTTAGATGTGCATCTCTACAATATCCCTAGAGACAAGCTCTACTATTACGTAGGTCTCCTCGAGTCAACCTCCTAGACCATGGGTTTGTCTTAGAAGTCTTGTAGACTTCCAGATCTACATCAAAGTTTGTGAGGATTCCCATGGTTGATTAGGGTGTTCTATGTCATCACCACACTTGAGGTTGGGTGATAGATTCTTCAATGTATTCTCAACCCATGGTTCTTCCTTGCCCTCGAGTAGGTAATTCCATGTATGACGATACATTCTATCCTACATATATTCCCTACCATGGGCTTAATACGGCCTCCTAAGAGATTCCCACCTCTCCTATTACATGCCAACAATAGTCAAATACATGTCAAGCCTGTAGACTTAACCCAAGACCTTACGACACGAGCTGACAACAGCCATGCACCACCTGTGTCTGCGTTCCCGAAGGCACTCCTCTCTTTAGGGAGGATTCATGGCATGTCAAGCCCTGGTAAGGTTCTTTGCTTTGCATCGAATTGAACCACATGCTCCACCACTTGTGCAGGCCCCCATCAATTCCTTTGAGTTTCATTCTTGTGAATGTACTCCCCAGGCGGGATACTTAACGCATTAGCTACAACACTGCGTGGGTCAATACACACAGCACTTAGTATCCATCGTTTACAGCTAGGACTATTGGGGTATCTAATCCCATTTTCTGCCCTAGCTTTCGTCTCTCAGTGTCAGTGTCGGCCCAGCAGAGTGCTTTCGTCGTTGCTGTTCTTTCCGATCTCAACGCATTTCACCGCTCCACCGGAAATGCCCTCTGCCCCTACCGTACTCCAGCTTGGTAGTTTCCACCGCCTGTCTAGGGTTGAGCCCTGGGATTTAACGGCGGACTTGAAAATCCACCTACAGACGCTTTACGCCCAATCATTCCAGATAACGCTTGCATCCTCTATCTTACCGCGGTTGCTGGCACAGAGTTAGCCGATGCTTATTGGTGCCTCACCAGAAACACTAAGATGCCAATGAAAAGTATCTAGATTGCTAGGAATACAAAAATGAAGGGAATTTAGGTAAACCTCATGGGTTTGAATAGGCCCATGGGAAAATTCCCTCAACATTAATGCATTTCTTTCCATGCAAAAAAAAAACCTATAATTTGGTGACAATGATTATAAGAAAATATAGACCCTACTACTCGGGGGCCTTTCATGTAACCATATTGTATTAATAAAATGGGTCTCTAAGCCCTCTCTTTCAAGCTTTTATTCAATCTTCTACTGTGGCCAAATTCAAGGCCCTATATTCCTTTTTTGCTTAATTATTTACTTCTTTAAATATAGTTAATTATTTATTCAGAGTAATTTTCAACTCAATGATGTAGCATAGCCTTGATTATAATGTGGTTCATTTTCACATTTATGCATCAGGTGCTTTGCATTCACCATTGACATATTACCATACAACATTTTTCTTTTAGATTCCACACACATACATATATATAATCAACACACATATCAGTGACATATCCCCACTAAGATGCACTACATACGAAAGCACCAACAACATAGATGCAGTTTTTCAATCTGGAACCATTACCAACAAAAATGCATCATGGTTCATTAAAAGGTAAATAAGAATACACATATTTTTATCTTCAAACTTGTTGAGAAACTAAGTCTGGGACAAGGGATTTCCACTCCACCATAAATAGTTGAAGCCATGTCTACTTGCAGTTGTCACCCCTGAGCTAGATTCCATAGTCCGAGGGGTATGCTTTCTTAATGGATTAAAACAATAGCTACCAACTGAAATAGGGACTCCGAAGGACCTCCTTCCCTAATCCCACCAGTTGAATGCTACTTCATTGGCACACAGGCAGTCTAGAGGTACCCCCCCCCCACTACTAGGTACAAACAAAGAGATTCAACCCCTTCTATGGAGTCCATAATTGACTGTAACTGTAACATAGTTGCTACAAGTCTTCAGTCTAACCTCCCTTTTTTGCTTCTCTAGGATGGCCTCTTCCCAAGCTTTTACAATGATTATCTCAATACAGAGACTATTATCTCAATACAGAGCCTCTAGGGAACCTAAGTTGTTATAGGGCTCCAAAGATTCTATCCCAACCCATAACCTCTAGGGATCTAATCTATTACAAGGCTCGAGAGAACTTTGTCTCAACCAACAACCACTAGGGACACAGGTTGTTACAGGGATTTAGGGATCTAATCTCAAGTCACATCCTCTAGGGACCCCAATTCCATATAAGGTTTCAGAGACTAGAAACTCATCCCAAAACCACTAGTGACAGAGAACCAATCCCCTTCTCTTCTCTTCTCTTCATTTCTGCCTGCTAAACTCTCTCTCGATATTTCCATTTTCTCCTTATTTGTCTATCTACCCACTTTCCTCTCCCTTCTTTTTCTAAAAAAATGGCCATCTTCACTTGCTACATGAAAATATCCTACACTCTTGCCTTCATGATTTCTATAATCCGGTTCGCTTAATGTCCCCCCGAATGGTGCCTTCTCTCCTTTTTTGTGCTTTCTACCTGGGCCTACATTTACTGTTACGTCCTTGTTTCCTAGTATTTCCCAACCCCTTCATATTCCTTTGTCCTCTTTTCTTGTGGTTTCTTCTCAAGAAACATGGGCCTGAGTACTATCTCTTACAACCCACTTAATTTCAAGAGCTAATTCATTAATTCATTCACTAACCAGCCTTTAACAATTGTCCTGCAATTCAAGTTTCTTTCTCTACACAAGATACCATAACATCCTAAGCAAGAAATACTCCTCCCCAACTCTGGAATCCATGTTCCTTTGACTGAGTCTCCCCCCCCTTTTTCATCAAATATTACATAATATTTACAATATATTTACGATTTAACATATGTGAGGACTTTGGGTGAAGATTTCACACCCCTTCTCCTTCTCAATATTTTTCATAACAACTGGTATCATATAAGGTGCCTCAGAAGAAGCTCCATCACTTAAAGGGATATCTATCAGGATGAGAAATGAAGAGGGAGTATCTTCCACCAAGTCAACTTTGCTTAATCTAACTAAATTTATATTGTGGATGGTCACAATGAGACCATACTTGCATGAAATAGGAGTTGATGTATGGGAAATTGTTGAAGCTGGATATCAATATCCAACCTCCATTCCCATAGATAATGTAGATAATAAATAGTATGAGAACAATGCAAAGGTTGTAATTCTTATCTTGGGAGGATTGGATAAATATGAGTTTGTGAAAGTCATGTAGTTGAGCACCACAAAGATAATTTTGCATGAGCTTGTTCAATGTTATGAAGGTGACTCTAAGGTAAAAATTTCTAAGCTTCAATCATATAGAATTCAGTATGAGTCCCTTAGAATGCATGATGATGAAACATTGCAGTTTTTTTCCTTAGAGTATATGATATTGTTAACACAATGAAAGGCCTTGGTGATTAAATAAAGGATACTGCTATTGTGGAAAACATTCTAAGATCACTAGCCCCAAACTTTCAATGTCTTCTCAATTAACGAAATGGAGGATTTGAATAATATTGCAAATGAACATCTACATGAGATATTGATAGCTTATGAGATGATAATATGAGACACATTAGGTGCTAGAGAAGTACCATTCAAAGCCATCAACAAAAGGAAAGAAAAGGAGGATCCTAAATATGCAAGTTACATGTTAGATGAAGAAGAAGCGAATCTTGTGAAGAAGCTCCAAGTAGGAACTCGTAGTTTCAAAGGTGAACTTCCTTCCAAATGTTTTGCTTGTGGCTAGAGAAGTACAATTCAAAGCCATCAACAAAAGGAAAGAAAAGGAGGAGCCTAAATATACAAGTTACATGTCAGATGAAGAAGAAGAAAATTTTGTGAAGAAGCTCCAAGTAGGAACTGGTAGTTTCAAAGGTGAACTTCCTTTCAAATGTTTTGCTTGTGGAAGAGTAGGTCACCATGATACTAAGTTTAATTAAAAAGAAAATCATGAAAGAGGAAATAATATTTCAAAGAGGAATTTCAGAAGAGGTTTCACTGGCAAGAAATGTTTTTATACACATGAATATAGTGAATATTCTTCCAATAATGAGGACGATGAATCAGATCAAGATTTTCAATTACTTATGGCGTTCAAAGGACAATTTCTACATGAGTCTAATAGTAATGATGACTTGGTGGATGCTCTAGAATTAATTGATATACTCCTGGTCATAGAAAACAATCAAGAAAAGGAAAACAACATGTATAGAGAAGAAAACCTAGTTGAAGAAATAACCCACATAAATATCTATCCAGAAGAGGTTAAATTGACAAAATAAACTTTAAAGAAATAAAAGGAACAACAATATGAAAATTTATAACTTGAAATTGTGGGACTAGGAAGGGAACTTAAGAAATATAAGGCTCTAAATCATAGGTTTGCTAAGGGATATGAAACTTCATATGAAATCATTAAACATTAGAGATTTCCACTAATCAAGCTAGGTCTTAGATAAAATCCAAATGGTGAAACATCATATACTATGAAATCCTGTGAAACGGGTACAAAAGGTTATGCCAATTTTGTAAGAGGGAGCAATCATTAGAATAGTAGGACTCTGCAAAATAATGAAAGGTCAAACTATACTCAGGAAATAAAAAATTTCCATGAGTAAAGGAAAATATACTCAAAAAAGTATTACACTCCCATGTATCCTTACTTCAATGGTCAATTATTCACTTGTCACAATTTTGGTCACAAAGTAGTTCATTGTGTTGCTTATAAAATGATTATGTCTAGAGAAGCAAGAAATGAACATAACACAAATAATTCGAAGAAGTCTTGTTATAATTGATTCTCTAGTATTCAAAATGAAGTTGAATTTTCTATTTGCAATAAATCTTTTCATGAAGAAACATAATCCAAATGCGGGTTGAATTCATTCTATCAACATGAGCAAAAGTCAAAACCTCCCAAGGCATGGAAAAAGCAAATTACTTCTCTGAAAATTATGGTTTAACATTATATGCAGGAGATCAAGGGAATCTATGGTAGATTGATAGTGGTTGTTCAAAGCATATGACATGTGACAGAGATAAGTTTGTTTCTTTTATTGAAATTAAGAAAGAAAAAAAATAACACTTTTGGTAATCATTCACCTACTACTATTAAAGGAAAAGTATCTATTGTATTAAAAGGAAGGATCAAATTTGAGAATGTATGATTTGTTGATGGGATAAGGCATAAATTGTTTAGTGTTAGTCAAATGTGTGACCATTGGAATGAAGTTATCTTCAGGTCAAATAATTGCTTGGTAAGAAATTTGGATACAGGGAAGACTATAATCAAGGGAACAAAAACTTTAGGAAATTTCCATATCCTAAAAGGTGGCAAACAACACTTCTTTTTTGGTAAACCTAAAGAAATTTGGCTTTGGTACAAAATATTTGGACACCTGGGATTTTATTGATTATGCAAATCAAGCAAGGGAGCATTTCATGACTTTCCAACCATTTCTCCACCTAAACATAGTATCCATAAATCATCCCAATTTGGTAAGAAATCTAGGGTTCAGTTCGAAGATAAATAATCAATTTTAGGCAAACTCCTTGAACTCGTTCATACTAATTTATGTGGGCCTATGAGAAATATGTCTCTTCATGGTGACCAATAATTCATTCTATTAATTGATGACTTTAAAATAATATGTTGGGTTGGTTTACTTAAGTATAAAGGTAAGGCATTTTAAAATTTTAAAATATTCAAGGCTATGGTAGACAATGAATTGAAATAAAAAATCAAATGTCTTAGACATGATAGAGGAGGAGAGTTTATATCAGATGATATTTCCAATTTTTGTGAGCAGCATGGCATCAAAAAGAATTTTTCGATACCTAAAACTCATGAACAAAATGGAGTTGTAGAGAGAATGAACAGAACATTTCAAAAAAGGGCACATGCTATGCTTGATGAGTTAATAACACCTCATACCTTCTTTTATCACCAAAAAACGGATCTTCTAGCCTAATTTACTAGATGGATCGAAGTACACCATGTAAAGACAATTTTACGACAGTGAAATTGCTTTCACTGTGAGAAATTACTTAATAAACCACCTTTGTTAAGTAATTTATAGTTAAAGCCATGAACAATAATTAAATAAATCACTATTTATTTGATTTTCTTCTAGGAATAATTAATTAAACCATTGTTTTATTTTTATTCCTTGTCAAATTTGACCCAATCATGAAAATAAATAGATACGACATTATTTATCTTATTTTTCTCTAAGAATAATTAATTAATCACTGATTGTTTATTATTCTTTGTTAAATTTGACTAAATCCCTTAGGAATAATTAAATAAATCCTCATTTGTTTATTGTTCCTTAACTAATTCCTTGAGATGATAAATAAATAATTTATTTATTTATTATTTCTGAATAAAAGTTTAAATACTTTTCCCCTCCTAAAAAAATATAATAAAATATTCCAGGTGGTTATTCCAAGAATTGGATCAATAATATTTTATTATTGCTCATTATTCAAGGATAAATCAATATTTTGTTATAAATAGAAGGGTTTCCAATTCATTATTCACTTTTGATTATTTGTTCTTGCACTCACTATTGTAACTCTAATTATTTTCATTGCCAGGCACCATATTTTTGCTAGGTTTATGCATTATAGAGGAGAGACTACAGAAGATGAAGACATTTGAGGATAGCCAAGAACCCATCCCATAGAGGGGGACTAGTAACATTTATCTCTTCTCTTATAAAATTATTATTTGCATATCTGGTTATTAGATGTTTTGGGGCTATTACTCTTTCTTTCATTGTTTAACTATGATTGCAGAATAGATCAAAATTTTGATAGGTTTTGTTTCTATCAATAGCTGCAGATCTACAATGTTTAGCAGTCATTTCTATTATTAAGATTGTTTTTTATCCAGAATCTTAAGTGGGTTATTTTCGTATATCATTGAGAAGAAAACACTACAACAAATTGACGACTCCACTAGGTTTTATACTTCAGATCCAAAAACCTGGGTGACATTTGGTTTTCAGCTTAAGGTTTCTTATTTTTTAAATTCTCTTAATGTTTCCTAGTGTTTTAATACCAGATTTGATAAATATATTACTTCTGCAAGCTTTCCAGTCGTTTCCACGTCACAGGAACCAGTCGCGACAAAGGCGACACTTTTTTCTGAAATTTGTAGACCAGAAGTCTCGAAGCAGAAATCGTAGTTTTCAGCCCAAAAGGTGCGATTTGGGCTCCTGAACACATATTTCTACCAAAAAGTGTGATTTCATAAAAAAATAGGTAAGAACATGTGATTTCTAGAGTTTATGGTTTTTCTCAAATTTGTTTCTAGGATTTGCTTAGAGCTGTTTATTAGGTGTCTGACCTCTATCTCATCCTACTTAAGCCATTGATCCATCCTATTTTACATGTCGAAGTCGAATTTAGCCTCCCTTAGGGCTTCTAGTACACTTTCGCCTTTCTTGGAGGAGTTTAGCTGAGTGAGAAGTCTGAGCTTCTACAACACTTTCAGCCACATTTTCCTGATCTATAACCTTTTGTTTTAGATCTAATAAGATAGGTTGCTACCATCCATAGTTTCAAATTTAAACTTGTTTGGTCATTCCCTTAGGGCCCCATCAATTTCCCTAGGTGTTTCTCCCATCTCCCTATCTCTTTGTAGCAATCTTCCCCTTTGGTTTTTTGTTGTCGCTACACTAGTTTCCAATAGCTTAGAGTCACTTGATCCTAGTCACATCGACATTCGAATCTCTTGACCATTTTAGTGTTTTTTCCATCGGTTTACCAACCTAGAAATACAGTGTTTCCAAACCCAATTTGGGTGCGGTTTAGTTAATTGTTTTGTTGTTCATTTTCTGTTATTTATTTCAGTTTATTTGTAGCAACATATTTTCTTTTTTACAAACACAATCTAGGCTTAATCAATTAATACACTTGCACACACAAGAACACCTTAAGTGAAGGGCGCTTGGTTTACACTGCCAATCCCAGACTTAACATAATAAATTTATCTCACTGCATCAAAGACAGAAGATATATTTTTATTCTCCCTTCACCATTTCCGTGTTCCATGTGTCCTTCAATCATTTCGCCACCAAGGCATCAGTCACAAAGACTATTAGGCCTTCATCCCCAGTTTCCACTTGGGCATAGTACTCCTCCCTATCGTGTTCGAGTTCATAGCCCTTTGAGTCCCCATCCTAACTCTTCTCCTAGTCCTTCTGATTCCTCATTTGATTCCAAACCTCCTTCACTACATACTGTCACCATTTTTTGATCCACAGGTTGTGTAGGAACCCAAATTGCTGGTGGCTCTGGTAATAGAACATTGGTCACATCAGGTGGTACAGTCTTAGGAACTTTTTCTGACAGCCCCCAAGCTCCTTTTTATGGCTAGTTTAATTTTGTCAGATCTTAACCAGTTGATAAATGAACCCATACACCATGATGTTGGTTGGCCCTCTATGCCGACTAAGCTTCCCTTAGACATCCCAACATTTGAGTGTATTGTTGGAGAGGATACTACCAACAATGTCTGATCCTTCCACATGTGATGTCCATCCAACTCCATAATCGATGACTCCATTCGTCTTTGGCTCTTAAAACTCAATCTCACTAGAGACACTGCAAAAGGGTATGTAGACTAGCCCTCTGCCTCTCATTTCATTTTCGTAACACTTGCTAAAGTGTTCTTATCATATTTCCAGTTACCTCTCTGTTATGACACTGGTACTGAGACTTTGAACACATTTCGTCAATCCTCCTCTACTCACCTTTTTTACCATGTTCAAGAGTGGTGTTGAGGGAGGAGAACATGTCGTGCTCCACCTTTCAAAGACTGTTTTTTTCTAGATTGGTTTATTAAGAGCCTTTTATCCCCCATCGGGAAAGATATCGCATCCCATTTTCCTCAGACCAAGGAAGAAGCCCTCTAAACCACTTTGAGATATGATATGATTTATGCTCAATCAGATTATGTCTATACCATTATTCTAGACCTCCATCATCCTAATAGTGTTAATGAACCAATGGCCTCTCACACTTCCAACGGTATCGTTGGATCCATTTCACACTATTCACCATATTCTCAGCAGAGTTCTGGCTACTCGTAGGGGGGCACTAGTTCCTCCAACATTTATGCCCCTCCCGCTAGCAACATGTTTCCAGGGCCCCAACCTATCTACCAAACTGTTGCTACTTCTTATGTACAACTTGGCACTCCAACCCATTAATCATTATCGCTACAGCCTCCCATGCATCCTCAACCCCAACAACCACCACCCCTTCAAGGTCAGGTGTTTGCGCAGCAGAGTGATACCAATCCCCAGAATTCAAAGAAAAAGAATAAGGGGAAGTTTAACAAGGGTAACCAAGGTATCCAACCTAGTGAACCCCAGGGGAACCAGCCTAACACCAACAACCAGTAATAGGGCGGCGAGCCAAAGTAGAATAAGGCTATTCATACGAACAAGAATTGTGCATGTTGTGGTGTACATGCCCACTATACACATGAGTGACCCCTCTTACCCCAGATGTGCAAATGTGGGAAGCTCAAGAAGCTTCTCAAGGCCAACAACTTCCTCATAATTATTTTGTGCCACCTCAACCAGTGGTGCTCACAAATCGTTTCCCTCAGCAAGGATTTGTTGTTGCTCAACCCCAGCCAAGTCAAGCAGCCCACCTCCACCAACCTTCTGGTTCTGGTGATTACCAGATTTTCATGATGAACTTTGATGAGGTTAACCCCTTCAATATTAACCTACAAACTAGGTCGCATCAATATGACAAGCCCTCCACTTCGTCAGTTGTCAAGTCCAAAACAAAAGTGTCTGTTGAGCGTCTTATGACACAAAATGGTCCTTTATAGATACCTCAATACAAAAGTTGAGGCCATTCCCAAGATCTGAAATGGACCATTACATTGTAATGCAACTTCTAACAGAGCTGCCCATACATACAGTATAGTAGATGACTTGGCACAATCACATGTAGCCATGTCGACACTGGAAGACCTCCAGTCATGCCCTTCCAAAAAGAAGGCTCTACTAACTGCCTTGGGTTCACTAGATCATTCCTATGATTGTTTGATTGTCTTCCCAGTTGATACATCAGGGCACCCCCCATTTCCTTCATCTCTTTGTTTCCAGATACCAGTTAGAGTCCGTAATTCCATCATCTCTAGATTTATTATTGATAAAGGTACATCCACCTATGTGATGTCCATTGTTGTTTGGAAACAACTCAAGTTACTCGATTTGTCCCCTTCCACCATCACTTTAAATTTTTGTGACGGACACTCCTCCCAACCCCTTGGCATGTACCACAACTATCTAGTGTCCCTCGCAGGCAAGACTTTTCATGTTGATATCAAAGTCATTGATGACCCTTTTGATTACAATATTCTCTTCGGTCGTAGTTACACATATGTCATGTAAGTTTTCACCTCTACAATGTTCTGTAAGATGTGCTTCCCCCAAGAATGGAAAGATCATTACCATCGATCAGTTGACTTACTACGAGCTGGAATCTGTGACCTCCCCCTAGTCCATCATCTCATCGGTGTCTGATAAATAGTTGTCAACTCCTTGCACCAGTGTCTCACCCATTGTCTATAAGATTCCTCATTGTTGGGTGCCTTACCTAGTCCTCCCCCTCCCATTTCTGAACCTACTTCCATGAGTGTCTGCATGTTACAAGTGTCATGGACTGCCCTTAAACAGTCTAGTACACCTGATCAACAACCAACTCCTCAGCATCCTGTTGTTTCTCTTCCAGTTGAACCCTATAGACCCACTCCACTGTGACCTCCTCCATTTGCGGGTGCCTCCCCTATGTTACCTCTAGGAACTATTCCTCTAGGTCTCAACCATCTAGGAGCTATTTTGTCAAGGCGTTATCCTTCCTGCCAGATACCTTTCTTATTCCCCCCTCTGGGAATTTCTTTTGTACTTTTCATGGCTTCACTGGTCCTTCCTTACATGACTCTCAGGATCCCAGTATGGTACTTCAATCCCCTTGCCAACATTTCATTGGGTTAGCCAAGACCATATCATGCTTTGACCCCGGTTCAATTAGTCCCCATGACCCGTGTCGCTACTTTAGTACCATCACGACCTCAACATGAACCAAATCCTTTTGTGAAAGCATATGGCTAGGAGGGCAAAGCCGAAAATAAATATTTGAAGGACAAGGCTCCCCAATCTCCTCCAACCCCTAAGGCCCCAAAGCCATGTGCTTTAGGTGAAGTTGTTGGGCATGCCACCAACAATTGTCCTGAACTTCCTCAACATAAACCTTTGGTTCATGAAGCACTCCATGTTGGCATACCAGTCTAACATAAGAAACCCAAAACGCTTCACACAAACCACCCTTTTTCCCTTTGTGATCTTCATGGTAACTATTCCCATTATTGCCCAAATCTCAACGAGTTTCATGATTGCCTTGGGGAAATTCGTGAATACAAGGCCACTTGTACCAGAGTCTCTACTCCTCTACCTATGCATTCTGGTACCACTAGTCAACCAAAACCGGGAAACTGTGGACCCTCTATTATGATCCCCTCCCCGATCTTCAAATGATAAGCACCACATGCCCCGTTCTTTACCTGTCGTCATTGTTGAGTTCCTCACCGACAAACCTTCCTGAGGTTGCCATGTGCATTTCTATCAAACCTTTTCTGATAGAATCCAAGGTCTCAACATCAGTAGACCCTCTATCTAGTAGTTTGTCATCTACCATTCCAAACAATGTGTATCTAAACCTTATTCCTCACGTTGATGCTCCAGGTAATTCCGTCACATCATGTAGTTAGCCTTCCTCCCTTCCACCCATCTCCCAACCTATTGACGAAACAATGGAAACTATATCTTCCCCTGATTACCCCTACATTTGAGTAAGGGGGCATTCCTTCACGAGGATTTCAAAGGCCATCTCCTTCCTAATTCTCCCAATGTGATCTACCTCCATAAATGTTGCTCACATCACATCCCTTTGATTCACGCGTCTCTATTTCTGCCATAAAGTTAGGTATATTTCATCATCTCATCCATTTCCTTTTGCACCTTTTAGATGGATCCATCATTCACACTGTATATCGGCCATGTCGATGGTGCGAGTTGCTTCTCCTGGAGTCTAGCATCGGTAGCCTGGCTCATTTTTACCCCCTTGCATATGTTAGTCCTGTCAAACAGTGTGTGCATTAGATCTGCCACCAATAATCAAGCTAAATATGATGCAGTGATAGGTTTGTTATTCAATGCCCTCACTCATCGCATCCTTCATCTTCATGTTCATTTAGATTCCTTGCTACTTGTCATGCAATTGAATGGTGTGTATCATGTGCATAACCAATTCCTATTTACAAAATATCTACGAGTGAAGCTACTGGTACATGAGTTTGAAACCATTACATTTAGTGATGTGCCTAGCATGTTATAAAAATCACAATCGAAGGAACTCGCATGTCCCTACATATAGTCACTGTCCAGTGGGTCTCGTGCCAAAGGCTCTACTTGACATGCACATAGATCACGTACTACCTGACATGCCACTGCCACATGCTACACAATGCCTTGCCACTTTGAGGGAAGACCAGTGCACACATCTATGTACTGATCCTCTAAGTCCTACCATTCATGCTCTGAAATACCAGTCAAGAGTACGTCAAACTTGCGATGCAAATCAACAAGCAATGCACCATCCTCTAGACCCTATTGTGACAATGATGTCCCCTGATCTACTGTCGGCTTCAACAATCCTATGTCTGCATACAACATGTTTCACACTCAGTACCACATACATGTGACACAAATATAAAATGCACCATAAAACATAGAAGCTTAACACTTACTGTTTGGTCCCCATGCTCACCCGAGCGGAAGTGATAAGTCAAGATCCCCTTAAAATTCATCCCGCTATAAGGCTAGTCATCAATGTAACGGGGCATCTGGTCCTAGCTTGTGAAAAACTCAAGTCGAAACATCATCCAACTCCCCCCCCTCCTCCTCTCCATAGTAGTTGCCCCTAGTGGTGCATCCTAGGCTCCTGTGGGCCCCCATCTCAGATCTATATAGGAGGACGGATAGTGGGTATCTTGTCAAAGAAGAACGCACAAAGAAGAACGCACACATTACTGTACCAAAAGTGTAGTCACGATTCACTTGTCTCTGATAAAGACTCGACTATAGTTTCATCAATGACAGCATAATCTAGGCCCACCCATAATAGGTCCTAGCCAGAACACTCTCAGCTAACATCATCCTCCCTCATGTGGTGGAACGCTTAGCTACCCGAGACCCGTAGCATAGCTATGGCAATAGCATGTGCCTCTATCCTCTCTAGATCAACAAGTGGGATAGTCATGCCCTTGACACGAGCTGTTGTTGACAATGGCACTCCACAAACTTAGTAATGTTCCTCACACGAGGTAACACGAGATGAATATCATCCACCACTCCAAGGGGATGCAATCCGGTCAAGAAGTAAATATCCTATAATGTGAGCTCAATCCTCTGCCCCTACATGATAAAGACCTCTTCATATAGATCCCAATAGTTTACAACTCTCGATAGCAAGGTCTCACATGCCCTCATCAGTGGGTTCTCTACCAACTTGAGAACCCCACAAGGAGCCAATGCCCCTTAAACCAACTGATCCCCTTAGATCTTGGATCAAAGAGTAGCGAAGTCTCGTTCACGCTAGTTTATTTTCAACTTTGCCATATCTGCAAAACACCTCATGTCTTGTCAGTTCAAAAAAGAAAACAACCAACTACATTGATTAGCCTGTAACACCCATCAGGCTAACAGACCAGCCCTTCCTCTAGCCACAAATCACAGTTTTTAGCCCAGAAAATGCGAGCTCGCAAGTTTATAGTTGTTTTCTATGAGCCAGATCACACTTCTAGACCCATAAAGTGCGATGCGGCCATGAGAAAGGACAAGGGTCTCTCAAGGAGTTGTGAGGTGCCAAAAATTGGCAAATAAACCACTGAAATTAAAGAGATGAGTAAGGCTACCTACCTGAAAGTCACAGATCTTGATTCTGATGGTTGAATTGTCTGCTACGATATCCACAAGATTTAGGGCCTTTTCCTCCTCTCCAAATTCACCACAACTCACTTAACAAATGAATCAAAATTGGAGGGAAAACACCCTTTTATAGGAAAACCCATAGTTTGTCTACCGCCCATTACAACTAGACCGTAGCTCAGTTTGATGAACTATCAACATCATTGGAAATCTCTCACTAAGCTCTATAATGGGCCTTCCTTAGTTTTTCATGATTTGACACTTCACTAGGAAGCCTTTTTTCCAAGAAGGGTCACTTTGTCCCCTCTTAAAATTGAATTTCGTCATAAAGTGGCACTTGTATTTTGAGGTCTACCTCCTCTTAATACTTTTCATACCATATGTCAATCTTTCTCCTAAGTAGCCATCATTTACTCATGTTTTCATTGCCCCCACTAGGCCTAGTCTGTGTGGCAGCATCATCGAGTCACCCTTATTTAGAGCATCTGCGTTGAGTCACCCTTGCATCATTGGAGTCTATTTCATGTCCCATCATCTCATGTCACAATATTCCATCCATATTTTCATACCATCCATCTTGTGTTGCCCATTTTGGCCTCTAGTCATATTGCCCTCATCCCCTCTAGAGTTGAGCCAATTGCTGCCAGCTCAACCATGCACTTGATGCTCTGACAAGCATAGTCATCTGTTTGTCCCTCAGTTCCCTTTTACCCATTATCCCTGGTGTCAATCCATCAGTCACATTACTATTTTCCCTCCTGCTTTAGTTAAGGTTCCTCATTGCCTCATCTATCACGAGCCCTATTCTATCGACATGAGCTCATTTATTCCAGAAGAATGGCCTAGATGGTAGTGCATCTTGGTTCCAACTTCCATTCTTGCTCGGTACCTTGCATCAAGCAGAGGGTCTCATTATTTACCTTTGACTTGGTCATTTCATGATCGTGATCCATACACTTGATGGTCCAGTCATGCAGCAGATTATACTATTGATTCTCGGGTATGTGTGAGATGTTTCAAACCTCATGAGGAGATTTCCCTTCATGTATCCCAAGACATGCCTGGATGCATACCTACTATGCCACAACCTTAGATGTAGTTCCACAGAGTTGATGGGTTTAGTTCCTACTGATCGTAGTGTCCATAGCATGCACGTCTCCTCTAGATGATCCATTCAGTTTTGCAGAGCCCTTCGTTGTTCAATAAGGCTCCTCTAGTTTTTCTACCCTCCCTCCCACCCGTTTTTTTAGGGAAGGGGATTTGTATCTCATGTACTCATATATTATTGTATTCATTCTTGTTTCATGTTTTTCTAGGTGGATTATTCATATGGGGCACATTGTATTATTTGTTGGCTCTGTTATGCCATCATGTCATGTACCATTCAACATGTACTTCATTTCTTAGCTTTATATTTCTAGGAAAACCATTATTTTTGTACTAAGTTATCTTGGTGGGTATGGGTATGCCTCTCCCGCCTCATTGACATCTGATACCACAACATAAAATAAGACTTGCATTAGTCTCACCCCCTCTGTCGCTATCCTCTTTCAACTCAACTTCAGTGGTCTCTCTCTCTCTCTCCTTGACTCCCTTGTGTTGTCTAAGTGATTGTGTCTTTACAACATACTTATGTCATATGTTTTTCTCCTAGCACTCGTACATTCGGGGTGAATCTCTTATCACCAAAAAAATGATCATCTAGCCTAATTTACTAGATGGATCGAAGTACACCATGTCAAGCAATTTTACCATAGTAAAATTGCTTTCACAGTGATAAATTACTTAATAAACCACCTTCGTTAAGTAATTTATAGCTAAACCCATGAAGAATAATTAAATAAATCACTATTTATTTGATTTTCTTCTAGGAATGATTAATTAAACCATTATTTTATTATTATTCCTTGTCAAACTTGACCCAATCGTGAAAAATAAATAGATAAATCATTATTTATCTTAGTTTTCTCTAAGAATAATTAATTAATCACTAATTAATTATTATTCTTTGTTAAATTTGACTAAATCCCTTAGGAATAATGAAACAAATCCTCATTTGGTTATTATTCCTTAACTAATTCCTTGATATGATAAATAACTCATTTATTTATTTATTATTTCTAAATAAAAGTTTAAATACTTTTTCCCTCCTAGACAAATATAATAAAATATTCCAAGTGCTTATTTGAAGAATGGGATCAATAATATTTTTTTATTTCTCATTATTCGAGGATAACTCAATATTTTGTTATAAATAGAAGGGTTTTCCATTCATTATTAACTTTTGATTATTTTCATTGTTGCTCTCAATATTGTAACTCTGATTATTTTCATTGTTTCACACCATATTTTTGTTGGGTTTATGCAGTATAGAGGAGAGAGGCTCTACAGAAGGTCAAGATGTTGGAGGATAGCCAATAACCCATCCCATAGGGGGGGGCTGGTAACATTTACCTGTTCTCTTCACAAGTGTTATTATAAAATTACTCATTACATATACGGTCTCCATTGGATGTTCTGGTGTTATTACTCTTTCTATCACTGTTTAACTATGATAGCAGCATAGATCAAAATTTTGTCAGGTTTTGTTTCTATGAATAGCTACAGATATACAATGTTTAGCAATCACTTCTAGTGTTGAGATTGTTTGTCATCCATAATCTTAAGTGGGTTCCTTTCGTACATCATTGAGAAGAAAACACTACAACACCTTCCAGGGAGAATTAGTACATATAGTCGTCTATATACTTACCAAAGCCTATGCTTGATTAAATAGTGATAAAACTCTATATGAACTCTGGTATAGAAAAATTCAACTATAAAACACTTTATAATCTTTGGAAGAAAATTTTTTGTAAAGAAAAATGGAGATAAGCTTGGAAAGTTTGAATCTATATTTGATGAAGGAAACCTTCTTGGATACTCTTCTAGAAGTAAAGGATATATATGTTATAATAAGAGCCTCCAAAAGATTGTTGAAGCTATACATGTTATGATTGATGAAGTAGCCACAGGTACCAAAGGAGAAGAACAATTAGAGGATTTACAAATCCCCACTAAGATCCAATAGGTTGTAAGAGAAGCATCATAATAACGAAATGAAAAATCAAGTGTGTCAAAAGAGACTCTATCAAGATATGTTTAGAAAAATCATCCTGAATCTCAAATTCTAGATGATAAAGGAGATGGAATACAAAAAATAAGCACTCTTATTGGATCATCTAGTCACTTATCCTTACTATCCATAATTGAAACTCAAAATTTGAATCAATCAAATAATGTTGAATTTTGCATTAAGGCAATGAATTGATAACATGATCAAACAAAAAAATGTTATACATGAGAGCTTGTACCAAGTCCTCATAACAAAAATGTAATTGGGACAGAATGCATATTTATAAACAAACTGAATGAAAATGGAGAAATAATCTAGAAAAAATAAACACTTATATGCAAAGACTATGCTCAATAAGAAGGAATATATTTTGAAGAAACATTTGCACCTATAACTAGACTTGAAACCATAAGAATGTTTCTTGCATTTTCCATCCTTCGTAACTTCAAGGTATATCAAATGGATGTTAAATACACATTTTCGAATGGGGGGTGAGAAGAAGAAGATTATTTTGAACAACTTGATGGATTCATACTTGGAAATGATAAAAATTTGGCATTATGTATCTTAAAACATGCTCCTCGTGCATGGTATTATCATCTTGAGAGGTATCTTCAGCAACAAGGATTCAAGAAAGGATCTACAGAAAGAAATATATATATCAAATATGACAAAGAAAAGATGTTGGTAGCAGTTGTTCATGTTGGTAACATCATATTTGGAAGTAATGTTGAATCTATGAGCCAACAATTTGGTTCAGCCATGTAGAACGAATTTGAAATTGCTATACTTGGTGAGCTAACAAACTTTCTTTGTATTCAAGTTCATCAAACTCAGGATAGTATATTCCTTTCTCAAACCAACTATATCAAAAAACTTATGAATAAATATGGACTAGTAGACTACAAAATTATGCACACACCAATGGTGATAGAATGCAATCTCAGCCAAAATGATGGCTACCCTACAATTAATCAACCCAAATAAAGATCTATGATTGGAAACTTGATTTATCTTATTGTTACAAGACCAAATAGTATTCATGTAGTTCGAATGGTTGGACGATTCCAAGAAAATCCTAAGGAAACACATCTCAAAACAATCAAGAGGATATTCAAGTATCTACAATCAAGTTAATATCTTGGACTATTGTATCCCAAAAACAAAAAAAATTCACTTCATGCTTACACAGATGCATACTCGAAGGTAATGTTGATGATCACAAAAGTACTAGTGGAGGAGAATTTTATTTGGGACCTCACTTAGTTTCTTGGTTCAGTAAGAAACATAGTTCTATTTCTTTATCAACTACTAAAGTAGAATATGTTGTTGTTGTTGGTTGTTGTTATCAACTTATATGGATGATAAAAACATTACAAGACATTCAATTCACTTGTCCTCAACCTGTATTTATTATTTGTGAAAACACTAGTTCCATAAGTATCTCTTAAAATGTTGTCTTGCACTCAAAAACAAAGCACATCCCAATCAAGTAACATTTTCTTAGAGAGAAAGCTCTTGAACAAAAGTTCAAGTTGGAATATATTACTTCAAAGGAGCAAGATGTAGATTTATTCACCAAGGCTCTGCCACTTGATTCCTTTCATTATATTAGGCAGATGTTAGGAATAATTCATGCCTCTTCATTATATTAATTTCTCTAACATAGTAGGAACAAACATAACATGTTCGCGGGGAATGGTGACTATGAAAAATCAACATTTTATATTATGTACATGGTTCTTATGAATGAAAGTCACATGCATACACAATTATTTACATAGATAGACACGTATGGTTATTTTTAATGATAAATAAGTGGCATGAATTCAGGGGGATCTTCAAAGATGTTTCCACTAGTTCATTATTGGCATTATGGTTTGAACATTGGTTTGCTCCAAAGTAATGAGGATATTCATATGCTACTTAGGAACATATGAAAGAGTATTGGTTCATGATGAGTGATGCATTGTTGCAAAGTTTTATTATTACTATTGATCTATCTCTTTGTTGTTGGTGAGAAGGATATGATCATAATTGATGATGAATAGTTGGAACAAGTTCAAGGGGAGTATCTTCTATGCTTCTAATAGTTCATTGTTGGCATTATGGTATTCTTTAGTACTCCTTATTGTATGATGGTCTCTATGATGAGTACATGATTATTACTGCTATCATTAATCTTATTAACAACTGAAAATATATGTGCTACTGTCACTATATCATTGGTTATCAATGATGATTGGGCTGCTAATGGTGAAGTTACGCATGGTGCCTTATTGTTAATGCTAAATCTTAATGCACTTGATGACGAGGATATGTATGCTATTGATGCTAGACTATCTTATCTACTTCATTTCTTCTTGATGATAAGGATTTTCATGCTTCTATTATTTATGTTGTTGTTATCATATGATTATATTGTAGTTTTCTATTTGAAGTATGGTAGTTGTTGATGACTATCATGGCATTGATACAAAGATACTTGACTATTGGAATCCTTATTTATGGTTATGGATGTCTTGTCTATCTCTTGTTGTAAAGGTCATGAAAATACTCATGTTGTAATGATTTTAAAATTTAGTCATGTATGGGCCATTGGGATGAAGTCATGTCATGTATATTTTTGGATATTTATGTAAAATTTGGGTCAAATTGTAACCACATTATGTTGGGTGACTAATCATAAGAGACATTAGTATAAGAGATGTCATAAAGTCTTGTACTTTTGTTGTATATCTTTAGAATCTCTAACATATTCTCAAAGGGAGTGTGGCGAGTATGCAAATTTCATTGTTCATATCAGCAGGTTCGACTTATAGTGATGAGCACCACAAGGGAAAATACTTCCTCTATCCTGGTTCGATCCTTTTCCCTTGATGTCAAAAGGGGAGAGAGGACTTGCTATTTCGATGTGTTTGAAGGTGGTTTCCAAACACTAAAGTGGTTTTCATCATGTCTAAAGAGGGAGATTGTTGGCGTTATGGCTAATGTGTTGTCATTGATGGAAACTTGTTTGACAAATATGTCCTTGATGTAAACCTAGTTGTAATATGATGGTTGAGGAACCAATGCAGATAATAGGAATATTAGTCCAAATATTACAGAGGATATGGAAGATAAATAACAAATTCATCAGAGAGTGCATGAAAAATGTGAAGTTTGAGAAACATACATGGTTCCTATGAGGAAGAGTCATGTACATGCACACGTTTTGTTTACAAAGGTCTCCTACATAATCCAAACCATGGAAAATTAGATGTGAGGGGCCATTATCATGGCAATTGTACATAGTATTGTGAAACAATGTATATTTGATAAAGTTAAGTGAATGCCATCAACATTACCAAGGGAGTTTCCTATGGTATTAGAAAAGGGAAAATCTATATAAGAATATGGAGATAAAGGAGTTAAGTGTGCAATGAAATACATTATTAATGTGTGATATAATCTTAAACAAGTGTGGACGATGGAGCAAGGACATGACTCAGATATGATAGATTTGAAAGTGTTCTCAATACTAATGGAAATACTTGCTTGATATGTTTATGTTTGTTAGATTTGTAGCCATGCTGATAGTATTATCTTAATGTGTTTGGAGTTATAAGGGACTTTAATTGTATGTGTGTTGAGATATGGGTTTGATAGGTGTTATGATTTACAATAAATATTAAATTTAGTATTTTATAATTTTATGAAGGCTTTATTCAATATCATCACATACATATGTGGATTTGGTTCAGTATTGTGACATATAAATTTTGTGATAATTTATTCACCATATTGAAATTCATACATAAATATTATACATGGTAATCACATACATATGTGTATTTATTTTAGGGCGGTCATACATATGTACTAGGGTTTGAAATTGTAGCTTGGTGATGATAGTTGATGACCTATATTTCATTTACTAATGTCTACCACTAATATCTTGAGCAAGATGTTTGATGTGTGACAGTGTTATTTGTTATTCCCTTGATTTGGTTGTAGTGGTTGATATTTAGTTCAGTGTTTGGTTTGTGTCAATATTCAACGACTTGATGTTTCAAATATTTAGTTGGTTTACATTTTTTTATTGATTCATATTTTGTATTCAGTTTAGTGTATTTGTTTGGGCTTATTATTAGTGTGGGTATAGTGTGAAAATTTGATGAAAGGTGGCTTCCATGTTTTAATGGTTTGAGTTGGGTGGATCTAATATCAATATTATGAAACATGGTCCACATGGTGGCCAGGTTCGTAGCCATGAGTGAGGTGATATGAGCTCGCTACTCATAGGATCCGATAAATGAGCTTAGGGGGTTGTAGCTCCCTTCGAGTGGGTGCTGGAAAACAAGTGGAGGTTGTAGCCTCCTATAGGTGAGTGTCTATGTGTTGGTAAGACTCTACACTAGTAGAAGACGTAATGACGATTTTGTTTGCAATAAAATAAGAAGACACAGATCATAGTAGTGGTGGCTTCCCCCCACATTGGGTTTCCACCCTAAATCTTGGTGTTCATATGTGTTGAAGTGTTGGTTATATGCTGTGACTTATATATTATTTATTGCATATTGAATGGCTAATTAACTAATAATGAAATGATTAAGTTAAGCCTGTAATGGAGGTTATGAAAATTAAGTAATACTAGATATACGCATTTTTCATTCACCGAAGACGTGTGCAGACATATGTTGTATGAAGAACAATAGCATAAAAAATTATGGATGTGAAATTGAAAGTTAAAGTGAATTAAAAATATTGATTCACCACCCCCCCTTTTAAGGTTGTTCGTAAATGATATTTGCATGGTTTGTAGCTCGGTGAGGTTGAAAATCATAAAGCCCTAATCATGGCTCACAAATCTATAAATGATTATCGTGATCCTCGAGAGGCGAGGTTTTCATGGCTAGAACAACAAGTCACAAATATAAATTGCAATCTGAACCTCCTCATGGTAGACCTAAGAAATAATATTGGGATATTTGGACAATATGGAGGTTCGAATGGAGAGAAAAAAATGGGAGAAGGATCGAGACACTAGGAAGAAACATAGAACTAGTCAAAGAAAGAATCTGGAAAATATCAACCTAGTTGAAGTGGCGTGAATCAATTCCTTCTTAAAATGGAAGTAAAACTTGATATCAAGCCATACCATGGTGAGAGTAATGCTCTGAAGTTGAACCACTAGTTGCAACAACTAGAAGTTTATTTTGGTGTCTATGAAATGAAGGAAGGACAAAATATTTCATTTGGGCAACTAAAATTAGAGGGCCATTAAATATCTTGTTATTAGAGCGAACAAAAACCATGAGGTTGCAGGGAGAGCCTCTCGTGACTAAGTTGGAGTACTTCAAAACCCTCATTAAGTCACATTTTTCTCCCATTGAGTACGTAGTGGACCATGGATTTGGTTGCACTACTTCAGGCAAAATCTTGGCCAAAGCGTGTAGGAGTACACGATGGAGTTCCGAAATACAGCTCTAATGACAAGTATCTCCCCAAATAACTTATATGTACTCCACCAGTATTTGAGGGGGTATGCACAATTATTTGCATCAAAGAGTGATGTTTTTCAAGCCCAAATCAAGGGAGAAGGCTTGTGTACAACCATAGTGCCTAGAGAACATATGCCTAAAGAGAGCCCAGTGAGGTGGATCCAAGCAAAAGGAGAAAAAGGATGCTTCTAAGAAGGGGAAGAAGAAACAAAAATGAGGAAAATATAAAAATGTGGTAGCCACAATGCATCAATGAAAAAATCTTAGCAACCACTACAAAATTGATGGCCATACAGAGGAGAAGTTCTAGACATTCCATCGAGAGTTGAACTGAAGAATAAGAAGAAAGATAATAAGAAAAAGGATCTCATGGGAATTGATTTGAGAAACCAAGTTGAAAGAAACTGAAATGTGAATGAGAAGATGGTTTCTACATTAGTGGAGAAGGAGGTGAATCAGAGTAGCCTTTAGCAATAGGAGGAGAAAGAAATGACCAAACTCTTCCATATAAAGATATAGGTAAAGAAGTCAAAGATTAATGTTGAATTTTACTTAGGATCATAGGCGACTCTCATTTTAGTAGAGTTGGTCAAGAAGTTTGGGTTGGAAGTTCGTAATCATCCAAACCCATATCCAATGGGATGGGTAAATAAGGAGGCAAAGATGAAGGTAAAAAAGTAATGCAAAATTAGATTTTTTATTCGTGTTGATTTTATTGATGAAGTATATCTAGATTTGGTTCCCCCTAATGTATGTGGATTTTTTTTTGGGATTCCATATATGTACATTCGATATATAATATTCATCTAGAGATCCAAATAGTATCGCTTATCAAGGATGGAAAATATGTCATCATCAACATGCACAAATGTAAGTCAAACATTTCATTGGTAAGTGACAACCAAGCCAAGAAATTGATTAGATCTAGCAAGTATGTTTTATTATTTTTAAGAGAAAGTTAGTATGTAGAGGTGTTAGTAAGAGGCAAGGCATTCTTGGAGGGGTGTAATAAGAAACATAAACGATAATTGGAGGAGTTTTTACAAGAATACATGGATGTGTTCGAAGAACCTGAAGGGTTACCACCTAAGAGAGAAATGAAGCACGAGATCCAACTATTGTTGGACTCCCCATTGCCAAACATTGAGTTGTACAAGAAATCTATTATAGAAGCAAGTGAGGAGAAGAAACAATTGCAACAACTACTCGAATAGGGTGGCATCTGATGGATTACATCACCATGTCGGTTCACAATCATCATTATGTGAAATAAGGATGGGAATTGGTAGATGGTTATATATTATAGTGTGTTGAACAAAATCACAATCAAGAAAAGATACCCCCTGCCCAGGATAGATGCTCCACTGGATCAGTTGCAGTAAGAAAAATACTTCACCAAGCAGGACTTGAAGTGTGGCAATCACTTGGTTTGAGTAAAATAAGAAGATACCTACAAGACAACCTTCAAAATTAGGAAATCTCTGTATGAGTGGTTAGTCATGCCAGTTGGCCTATGTAATGCAATAACTACATTTATGAGATTAATGAATGATGTATTGCACTCTTTTATAGATTGATTTGTTATTGTCTAATTTGGATGATATACCGATATATAGTGCTACCTAGGAGGATCACATTTCTCATTTAGCACGTGTTGGAAACATTGAATAAGTACTAGTTGCTAGAAAATTTCAAGAAGTGTGAGTTTGTGGAGCAATCTTTGGTGTATCTCATTTATGTTATTGATGGAGGAGAGTTGAGGATAGATCTTGCCAATATGGAGGGCATTGTGAAATGGGTGGGACCTACTAATGTTTCGAAGGTCAGGAGTTTCATTAGGGAAAAACAGTACCTGAGGAAATTCATAGCCTCATTTTTGCCAGCAGCAGTACCCCACGTACCATAACAACAAGTTCCACGAGTTTTTAGTGGGGAAAAGCTCAACATAAGGCATTTGAGGAACTAAATATAAAGAGAACTTAAGCACCAGTTTTGGAATTACCAAACTTGCAGTGATGATCCAGATGTTGGGTGAGGTACCCAATATCTAAAAAATTAAAATGCCAGAAGAAAAGAGGAGAATACACAATAAAAAAACCACAAATATTTTTTTTATTAAAATATATAATCACTGTGAGGACTACATTGTGGTGGACAATCTATCCTTTTACAAAATGTGACTTGTTACTTATAGTCTTTTTGTAACTAATGAATAAGTGCCCACACTTATTCGTCATTCTTCCATTCCTCCCTTGCTTTGTTTATCCAATCTGGTTGGATAATAGAAATGGCACACAACAATGCTTCCACATCCTCATCCTTTCTTGAGAGTGCATCTGCCACCACATTTTGCTTGCCTTTCTTGTAGATGATTTCAAAGTCATAACCCAACATATTTGTGACCCACTTTTGTTGCTATTCAGAGGATAATCTTTGTTCTAAAAAGTATTTAAGGCTATCATGATCCGTTTTTATCTTGAAGTGTCTTCCCATTGGGTAGGGTCGCAATTTCTTTAGTGCATGTAGTATTGCCAACATTTCCTTCTCATAAATAGCTTTGTGTAAAAAATTTCCCTTGATTGGACGACTTTCAAAAGCAATGGATCTTTCATCTTGCATTAAAATAACACCAATTCCATTTCTTGAAGCATCACATTCCACAATAAAGGTTTTTGTGAAGTTCGGTGTAGCTAAGAGCGGTGCTTGGCACATTGCCCTTTAAGATGTTCGAAGGCCTTTTTTTCTTCTAGAGTCCATGAAAATGCATATTTCTTCAATAATGTTGTTAGAGGTGCTGCTATTCTCCCATAATTCTTAACAAACTTGCGATAATACCTTGTCAACCCAAGAATTCCTTGCATATTCTTTATGGATGTCAGGATTTTCCATTCCTTAATGGCTTTAATTTTGCTAGGGTCTACCTTAACTCCTTCATGAGATATAATATGACCCAGATATTCCACCTCTTGTACTCCAAAGAAACATTTGGATCTTTTTGCATATAGTTGTTTCTCCTCCAATAGTTTTAGCACCCTGTCAACATGTTCAACATGATCCTTCTAGGACTTGTTGTAGATTAGTATATCATCAAAAAATACTAACAGAAATTTTCTAAGGAAGGGTTTGAAAATGGATCCTTCAAATATAGAAGGTGCATTGGTAAGGCCAAAAGGCATGACCAGAAATTCATAATGACCCTCATGAGTTCTAAATTCTGTTTTCAGAGTGTCTTCAGTCTTCATTCTGATTTGATGATATCCTGAATGAAGATCCAACTTGGTGAAATAAATTCATCCATGCAATTCATCTAGTAATTCATCAATGATAGGAATGGGAACCTTATCTTTAATAGTGAGCTTGTTGAGCTCCCTATAATCTAGACACATGCACCATGATCCATGCTTCTTGTGCACCAATACTACTGGACCAGAGAAAGAACTTTGACTAGGTTGAATTATACTAGCCTCTAGCATTTCTGCAACCATACGTTCAATTTCACTCTTTTGGGCATAGGGATATCTGTACCGCCTGATGTTTGGAGGAACACTTCCTAGAATCAGATGAATAGCATGATCATGATCATGAATAGGTGGGAGACCTTTGAGAGCCTCAAATACCTTGGAATGATTGTCTAAGACTTTTTGGAGATCTAGGGAAATAGATGATTTCAATGTGGAAACATCTAGTGAACATAATTGTGAAATTACACCTCTTTGTTCCTTTTTTAGAAGTTTTGTCATACTATTAGAGATGATTATATTCCTCAGTTTCCCTACAATACCCCTTAATTCAACTTCCTTTCCTTCCGCAAAAAAATTCAAGAAAAGTTCTTGAAAATTAAAAGCTATTGTACCCAAGGATTTTAGCCATTGGACTCCTAGTACAACATCAACTCCTCCCATTGGAATGGAAAGCATTGGGCTAGTTAATACATATTCTCCGATGGATAGATTGATATTATGGAACTTTCGAGAGCAATTTATCATTCCTCCATTTGCAACCATCACTTGACACTCTGGTGCTAGATATAGGAAGCAATTCAATTCTTTTGCTATCTTACAATGAATAAAATTGTGGGTACTTCCTGAATCAATAAACAATATTACCTTTTTCTTCTTGATTCGTCCTTCTATCTTGATGGTTTAAGGAGTGGTAATTCCATCCAATGCATTACAAGATATGGTCGGATTCATTTCTTCTTTATCTAGGATTTGTTCCTAGAGTATATCCTCTTCTTTTGACCTTTCTTGCTTCTTTTCCTTTTCCTGTTCACAATTTATGTAGAATAATTTCTTATCAGCAAACTTATGACCTTTAGTGTATTTACTATCACAACTGTAACAATGCCCTTTTGCTCTTTTCTCTTCCAATTTTTGTGGTGTCAACCTTATAGGTTGCGGAAGGCTAGGGGAAACTACACTTTCGTCTTTATAGTTGTGAGTGGTATGCTTCCTGGTTGCCATAATTTTGCTTTCCATTTTTCTTGCTAACCTGAATGGCTTCTCTAATGAATCAGGTTCCCAAAGGTGAACATCATGATAGATATTATCCTTTAAAGTCCCTATGAACACATCAATCCTATGCTCCTATGGAATATTTTTTGCCCTTATCTTTAATTTTTGGAACTCCTCAATGTGCTCCATTATTGAACCCTTTTGTTTGAGACTTATCAATTGGCTAAAAAAAGTGTTGCTTTTTGTATCCTCTTAATGTGTTGTTAATTCTTCCATAAAAATTGCTCAAGGGATAATTCTTTTACGAGAGCAAAGCCATTGATACCATACAAACTGATTTGGTTCCAAATATAAAGTTGCAATATGTACCTTTTGTGTGCTTTGCACATTATTGAGATCGAAAAATTGCTCCATCTGTAATATCCATGTTGCAGGATCCTTGCCATCAAACTTCCTCATATAGATTTTTGGAATATGGTGGGTCTTCAATCCAACATTAGAGTTTATGAAATCATGATTAACATTTATGTTGTTCTCATCATCAGTTTCCTTTACTACCCTTTCACCATTAGCAAGTATTTCTTGTAGAAAATTTGTAAAATGTATCTCCAAATCTGCCATGCCTATCTTCAAATATGTCTTCAAATCTATCTTCAAATCATCCATCTTAGATTCCACATCATTCATCTTAGCTTCTACATCTTTCTTTAAACCATCCATCTTAGATTCTGCTACTTTTTGTGTGAGTGACATTTGTTGCACTTTGTCTCGTAATTTTGATATATCATGTTGCATTTCTTCCTCTTCTTCGTAAGTCATGCTAGAGATTTTAGGTTGCTTACTAGGTGTTTTCATTTTCTTTCTTCGGGACCTCAATTACTGATAATAATGTTATACTATGCCTTTTCAATTCCTTCAAAATAAATTTTCAAACCAAGCTTAAGCAAAACATAAAAAAAATCTACGCATCTTTTTTCACTTTGTAGGAGCTTGATATTGCCTCTGATGTATCTCTGTAATTTCGGATCTTATAGTTATGAAATTGTGATGTGTAGTAGCCCTTTGTTTCCTCCTTCCATTGCCACCAGTCTAATCTAATTTAGATTCTCCAAGGCATAGTTATGCACAATCTCCCAAGATGACCTGATTATAGAAAATTTTAGAAGAGCAAACTTGTAAGAAGTGACGTGTGTCACTGTTTCGACCTTAGGATCTAAAAAATATACACAGGAAAATAGAATTCGTCCTCCTTCTGTAACTTCTGACGAAATTTCAATCTGATGCTCAAAACAAAAGTTATGACTATTTTCCCCAGGTCACCTATTTGGAATGTAGTTCAGGAGTCTGCAAAAATGCCAACTTCCTCAGATCATATCTCCACAAATATAGCACAACAAGCTTTGAAATTCAGACCTGCGGTTTAGAACAAGTTCAGCCCAAATGAGTTTTTTTTTTTAGTGTCTAAAACATCGCAGAAAAAAAGTTATAGCTCAAATTCCACGATGACCTGTTTGGAGCAGCGAAACCCTAGAATTCAAAGGTTTGATACGAAATGCTATGAAACCAGCTCACAAAAAGATAGAAAACATAGATCAACACCTTAGAAATAAGCCTCTTCGAGGGGGCAACCTCCTTTACATTACACAAATGAACAATTATTTGATGATTCAAATGACACAACCTCTTTTCTATATATAGGATTCTAAGGAGTCACAATATAACCCAGCCGACCTAACAATAATAATATAAAGGCATAAAAAAACAATAGAGGGATTCTATGGGGCACATTAATAACAATATGGGGACAATATGGGCACAAAAATATTAATAAGGGATACAACTACAATAGTAATGGGGTAATCACTAGTATTATAGGGACCTAACACCTGCGAAGATGGAGGGTATTATGAAATGGGTGGGACCTACTAATGTTTCGAAGGTCAGGAGTTTCATTGGGGAAACACAGTACCTGAGGAAATTCATAGCCTTATTTTTTCCAGCAACAATACCACGCATACCATAACAACAAGTTCCAAGAGTTTTTAGTGGGGAAAGGTCAACATAAGGCATTTGAAGAACTAAATATGAAGAGAAGTTAAGCACCAGTTCTGGAATTACCAAACTTGCAACGATGATCTAGATGTTGGGGGAGGTCCCCAAGATCTAAAAAATTAAAATGCCAGAAGAAAAGAGGAGAATACACAATAACAAAGCCACAAAGATTTTTTTTATTAAAACAGCTAATCGCTGTGAAGACTACATTGTAGTGGACAACCTGTCCTTTTACAAAATGTGACTTGTTACTTATAGTCTTCTTTTATTACAATACCACTGGTAAATTCCATGGGTGGGTAAATGCCATGGGCGAATGAATACCATGGGTTGATGTCAAATACAATACCATGGGAAAATACCATGGGTGAATGAATACCATGGCTGGATTCCCCTTACAATACCATGGGTAAATTCCATGGGTGGATGAATACCATGGGTAGATGCCATTTTCCATTCAGATTATTCATCCCTCTATAAGAAGCAATGGTCCCCATTGTGGGAATTTCCCTCGTGAGAATCCTGTGTTGAATATGAAGAGTCACTAAAGAGAAGGGTTTTGTGTGGTTAACCCATAACCATGACAAATGAAGATCTAAGGATAGAGATATCCTATAATGCTTGTGAACAAATGTGATATCGATAGTGCGTGACCTAGAAAATGGAATTTGATTAAGAGTGGGTTTGTGGATGGCCCATAATCATGATGAGCTAAGATCCGAGGATAGAGATACCATGTAATGCTTGTGACGATCTGTGACACTAACAGTGTGTGGCCTAGCAAATGGACATCGATGAAGTGTGGTCTTGTGGATTACCCATAACCATGACAAACAAAGATCCAAGGATAGAGATACCCTGTAGTTCTTGTGACCAATTGTGATACTAACAATGTGCAACCTAGCAAATGGACTTCGATGACAAGTATTTTGTGTGGTTGACCAATAACCGTGATGTTGATTGTTGATGAAGTAGCAAGTGCCTACATAGCCTGGGGTGGGAGGGAATGCCTCCAAAGAACCCAAGCCGGATGCTGCTATTATGAAACTAATGAATGTGAAGTAGCTGCCTACTAAAAATGGGTGGGAGAGCACATCTTTAAAGAGAACCGACTCTGAATGATGTTCCAGATTTAAAATGGACATAACTAGGTCAATATAACTTAGAATATTTATTATAATATTTTTTAGAAATAGAATGACCATTCTACATCTTCCCATGTGTTGGAAATCCTTATCTGGACACTCTAGAATCTCAGTATCACGCTGCAATTGTTCCGCCATCACAAAAGTTCTATGGAAATAGTTGATTTTAAATCAGCGATGTCTCCCATATCGAAAATCCAATTCGACCAATTTTTTTTTTTAAATTGGGTGATTTTTCAAGAAGATCTTAGATCTGCAATCATTATTCTAAAATTCTGCATAAAACTGCAAAAATCATAGGAGAGTCTTTGTCCACTAGTTTCCTTAGAAAAAATTCTACAACATAGTTTATTTTAAATCAATGATATCTCCCTCATCCAGACTATTATTTGGCCTGTTTTTTTTTTTTTTTTTTGCTATTTTTTCACAAGGAATCCAGATGTGCTATTTGGTTTTGTAAAATTTGCACCAATGTTTTCAGATATGATCTACAAACTCACTGCCCAAAAATAATTCCTCCGAAAAATGAAAAAAAAATGAAAATTCTTCCTGCTTGGCCCAAGAAAGTACTTTGTAGAGGTCACAGCATGGACCTGAAGTTTGTTGAATGTTTTTGAAAATTTTGAAACTAAAAGATGCATTAAACCCTCATTCCCATGGAACCATAACCTACTCTTATACCACTAATCCAGATCTTGGAGGTGGGGGGGTATGATCTAAAAAATTAAAATGCTAGAAGAAAAGAGGAGAGCACACAATAACAAAACTACAAAGATTTTTTTCTATTAAAAAGATAATCACTGTGAAGACTACATTGTGGTGGAAAATCTATCCTTTTACAAAATGTGACTTGTTACTTATAATATTTTTTTGTTACAATAGCATGGTTAAATTCCATGGGGGGTAAACACCATGGGTGAATGAATACCATGGGTTGATGTCACATACAATGTCATGGGAAAATACCATGGGTGAATGAATACCATGGATGGATTCCACTTACCATGGGTAAATTGCATGGGCGGATGAATACCATGTGTAGATTCCATTTTCCATTCAACTCAAATGACCCTTTGTAGTGGAGATAGATGTGAGTGGGTATGCTATGGGAGTTTTCATCATGTAGGGATGAAGGCCTATATGTTACCTTTTTGATGTATTTCATTGGAAAATTATTAACTACCCTACCTACGACAAGGAGCGCTATGTCATGGTGTAAGTTACGAATAAGTGGAAGCACTATATGATGGGAAAGAAGATAGTAATCCACACATATTACCAACCATTACAATAATTGTAGGCCCAAAGTAAGCTACGCCAGACCAGGTATTACAAGTGGATGGTGTTTATACAAAAATTTCATTTGATCATCAAATATAAGAAGGGATGCACAAATAAGTTGGATGACATGCTTTCAAGGCCACCCACACAAAAGATCACATCTTTGGGGATTGTTATGCACATGGAGCCATTCACACGTGATGCATACAGAGAGGGATGTTCAAAGTATGTGGAATTCAAGGATGTGTATCAAGAATTGTAGAGTTAGAGTCATGTGCACAATCGTGACAACACCATTTCCTACCATGTCCAGAATGGGTTACTCTATAGGCTGGATAAGCTACTTGTTCCTAAATGTGAGTAATTGCAGCTAATTAGAGAGGCTCATGCCTCTATGTTTACAGTGAATATTTATGTAAGGAAGACTATGACTAACTTGATGAGGTATGTGTATTGACACAAGATGCAAAAGAAGGTAGCTAGGTTCATAAGAGGATGCATGCTTTGTTGTACCAAAAAGGCTAGTAGCCTGAGAGGTAACCACTCATCCTTGGGAAATAATTTCCATGGAAGTTTTGGGAGGTTTACCAACAAATAGAAATGGATATGACTACTAGTTCATGGTAGTTGACATGTTTAGAAAGATGTGTGTTCTGATGCCCTGTAAAAATACCATAAGTGGATAAGAAGAAAGAAACTTGTTCTTTGGACAGGTCTAGGTGCACTTTTGGATACCAAGGAACATCATTTTCGATAGGCATGCAAGATTTCTTAGTGCATTTTGGACTACATTGTGCGAGAAGATGGAAACAAAATTGAATATATATACAACATTCCATCCACAAACAAACATGCAGACAAAAGTTGTCAACAAGATGTTAGTGCAACGTTTGAGGGAAACAACTAGAAGCGTCTGAAGGCTTGGTATGAAAATTTGGTATATAAAAAATATTCTTACAACAAAGTATTCCACACTTCTATAGGAAAGTTGTCATTTGATTTTTTTTTAGATATTTCACACTTTCAACTTTGGATATTGCATATAGGCAACAAGGAGAAGGGAGGGAAGATATTACAATAGATTCTTTAAAGAATGACAAAATTATAGAAAAGATTAGGAAGATCCATCTATAGGTACAATAAACACTACAAAATTTTTATGAGAAGTATGAGGCTAGGCATGATCAACATAGAACAAATAAAGCATTTAAGGTGGAGACAAAGTATGGCTATAATTAATAAGGATAGGTTGTAGGGACTTGTTAATAAAATCAAGGCTCTGAGGTATCTTCCATTTCAGATACTAGATAAGGTTGGTGATAATGACTATCAACTAAATTGACCACCATATATGAACTTTTACTCAATTGTGAATGTAGATAATTTGAAACTCTATGGGACTTCCATGGTAGATTTGGAAGAGGAAGGTGTACTACCTTCAATGGAGGATTTTGCACCAAATGCTCAGGCATAGTTTATATAATATAGAATTTATAGGATAGGTTTAGGACTATAGGACATGGGCAACATGACCTTTGGAAGATTGGGCTGAATGGACAACTTCGAGGAAAAGCTAAATGGTATACTAGAGACAAGGTGGAGGAAAAATGTTCTCACCTCATTTAGTAGAATCATTTGGGGACCAAAGGCCTCCCAAAATTCGAAGGTGTGATCAATATTGGATAGTTATATTGTTTTTAATCCATCTTGATTTATTCATAGTGGAAAATGTGGAGGAATCAACTCATAGGACCGTTTTTAGTGCCGAGGCCCACTTTGGAAAAATGGGGTATGAAACTTTCCGAGAGAATTTTGAGGCATCCAACTACGTTTTCTTTGATGTAAAACTTTTCTAATTTAGTGCCACACCTTTCCATACTATTATTAAATGGATATCTTTTCAATAGTGCAAGAAGTGCTTCGATAAGAGTCCGTATGTAAAATTTATGCCACTTAGAAGTTGACCTTCGCGTTTTCACCACCATGGTTTGAGAAGATTCCATGTTATCCCCCATTATTCATGGAAAATGGGCTAGCTATGTGATTATGATGTAAAATACTCTAGAAGAGTCTATATTGTAACTCTAGTTAAAATTTGATGTATTCAAACATAACCACTAGTAGGCTATGATGTTGTGTTATAACCAGGGCACTAGGAGGAAGAGGAATTCCAATATTTCGAGTGCATTGTTACATAGATGAGAAAAAATAACCAACATGGATAGGAGGTATAGTAAACTAAGAGGATTTGTGCACTATAGCATCCCATGTGCCACAGGCCATACTTTTTGTACATGTAGCCATATTTCTAGATAGAGAAAGAGAGCAAAGAGACCTCACCTTCGAGTAGGGTTTTATTCAGAAACAACTCTTTAGAGCATATCTTGTGCCTTATGTGTGTGCAAGATTTTTTTTTTCTCTATTTTTTGCATAATCTCCATTAGCATGCATGCACTAATTAAAGTAACATCTAAAGATCAGAAATTTAATAAAACTTTAATCGTGTAGCATTTCATATTTTTAATATAATCTTATCATATATGTTGTGATGAACTATGTAGTGGAATATACACGGAAGTTTATGGATTAGGGAAAGTAAGATGAATGTGCCAATCCTAGAAGCCACTTGTAGTACTTGAAAAACAAACAAACACTCCTTTCTGTAACTTGAAAAGAATGGAGAACTAATGATGAAATTGTAGATAAATGAACTAAACTAGAAAGGATGAGTCGAATTTTATAAAATTAAGTGAAAAGAAGGATGAGTTGAACTTTATTGCATCAAAAGACAATCGCATTTGCAGCATTCATCTGACCTACGTCAATGAAATCTTGAGGAGAAATGTGATGTAACTCCTAAGAATGCAAAAAAAGGGTATGAAAGGAGCATTATTCTAATGTATAACAACTACAAAGGAAAATAACCACATGATTTTGGCTTGGTAATGAATATTATTCAACCAGACTTCCAGCAAGAGACATGGCCACTAGACTTGTAACAATAGCTTTTCCAAGAAAATTTCTACTAAGAAAGGAAGAAATGATGCTACAGAAAGTAATGTATAGATAAGATACACAAAGAGAGACTAGAGCCTCTGGGTTGTGCCCTAACCCAAGGGGACTCAACCCTTTGAAACAAACTCTGATGTGAGACGACAATGAGCTTTTTGTTGACATAAAATAGAGTTGAAGCACATCATGCAAAGGAAACAAAAATTATAATCTAAAGCTCCTATTTCTTAGTAGCTCTTCCCTACTCAAAACGTCAAATCTTATTGTGCCCTTAGGATTGTTTATTTATAAAAATATGAGTGAGGGGTAACCCCTTGGAAAGAGGAATAATTTCACCCAAAATTTCAAAATAAGTGTATCTAGCTCCCTTAGATCCTCACAATTCCTTGAGTTCCTTAGTTCCTATAAGATCCTTGAGTTGTAGGTCAGTGATTTTAGGGATCAATTCAAGTTTTAGGACAGTAAATGCAGTGGAAAAGCCTCCTAAATCTCCGGTAGTCTCCTCCAACATGCCTTTGTAAAGTAAATTAACTCAAAAATTCTCTTTTTCCTACACATTAACCATATTAGGCCACGAAGTATGACAAACATCCTTTGGTCTCCCTATTAAGCACATTATACCAAAAAAGATGCTAATTCATATGAGAAAAGAAGAAATTATAGGGTGGAGTATATAAAAATTGGCCTTATAATATACATAATCGTGTGGCTCATAAAAAATCACTTGATTTTCCCGGTTGGTCAAAACACTATGGAACCGCGCACAAGGGAGCTATAAAAATTCAACACGAGGTGACATTGAACTACCTACATGTATGTGGCAAAACCACATGGATGCCATGTTGAATTTGGTGATTTGTTCAACATTAATATGACGTGACATTCAATAAATAAAAAGGAATAAGTTGAAATTTATATCATCATAAATCTCTCAATGTGGTAGATGTGATGGTGGTATCAAAATTTCATGCCACAACATTTGGAAAGGTAGTATTTTTTTAACCCTATATTCATATCCTACCTTGGATATTGGTTTAATTAAGAAAGTAACACCTATGGCATCCTGAGAATGTATAAGGGGATAGGTAGAACTATTATAATGTGGTGTCAGAATCCATGTTCAACAATTGGACTAGATTGGCCTTGAAAGATAAAGTTTAGGGCCTTCATATACGAAGTGATAAAACCTTAGGTTTAACATTAGATCTGAAAATAATCACCGATAAAATTTAATATAACATTTTGGTTATCACATATGTTGACTTTCTAATTTAGATTTACAACTGATATGAGTACTAAGCTTTCTAGTATACTTATATCTGTTTTATTTTATGTGTGACTAGCTTGAAATTTCAGTTATGGAAAAGCTTCACATAATCATGTAATAATGCTAACATTCCAAGGAAATGAATTGATATATTCATGCCAACTTGATCTAAAACTTATGTGTGCATAAAAACACCAAAGAAAAAATACATTCCATCTAGACATTAAATAATTAGCAACAAAATGGTAGAGTAAAACATGCCCAAATCCTATCATATTTAGGAAGAGGATTTAGTGGGAAAAAGGTAGGAGAAGAATTGCCTTGATTTAATGGAATCCCTCAAGAGTTTTATAACTAAGTTGAGAAGTTGTAGGGAAGATAATGAGAGGATTTTCGTTTAGAGAATAGAGATTTCCACAGTTATTCATATTGTCAAAATATTTTGGAAAAAAACCATGTAGATGTTTACCCTAATTGAAGTTTTGGGTGGAAAATCCACCCATCATTAGGGACTAGAAATAAAATAGATGACATGAGAGAGTGTGGATCATATGAGGCCAATATCACCATTTAAGTTTTGATGGCCACTCACTCTTATTATCTGTTTTCTTTCTAGTCCTTAATGATCAATGGATTTTCCACACTGAACATAAGATAGAGTAAACATCTCGCAATTTATTTTTGAAGTATTTTGAAAAAATGAGAGGATTGTCAGTGAAAAAAAAAGACAATCAGAGGTGGATTCATTTCTCTTACATATTTTGTCATATCTAAAAAGGAAAAATCAACACAAGCTTGGTGCTAGCTATCTAGGTAAGCACAAATCCAAGCAAAGCCCTTTTGAAGTTTGCAACTAGGGGATTACATCTAATAGAGTAGAAGGAAATAAGTTGAGGAAAGAGCACAAGAAGGCTAACAAGGATTAAGTGCGAGGAAAATTTCCACTCAACACTCCCATAAGCGAATTAAGCAGCGAGAAAAAATTTCCTAGAGCTGCAACTAAAAGAAAATATCGACAAAGAACAATCGAAAGAGGCTTAATTCTATATGATTTTAAGAAAGAATAGCCCCTCAACTTTGACATAAAAAATAGGGAAGATAAATAGGTAGAAGCCTGACTATTGGAAATGTAGAAATAATTTATAATACATGGGTAGTCTGAAAACATGAATGCCACAGTATCCATTTTCAATGTAAATGTAAAAGATGGTATATGATGGGAGGATATGTAAAATGTTAAGGACATTAGAGAGAGGGAGTTTTCATGGAAACAATTTGACGAATATTTTCATGAGAGGTATATGTCAGAGAGATACCATGAAAACAAGGTTAAATAGTTCCATAAGTGTAAGGTAGGGAAACTTCCCATGTATGAATATAATAATGTATTTTCTGAATTGTTGGGGTGTGTGTGCCATACATCAAGGATGAGAAGTTGAAGATTCAAAGGTACCTCAGTGGATTACATAACACTAACCAAGAAAATATTGAGTTTCATGAGCTAAGAACATTAGAAGGTACCATCCAAAAAACTAGGTACAACTATGATCAATTTAACCATAAGGATAAAGTCAAGATAAATTGGAAGAAGAGCGATAGGACCAAGTATAAAGGAAAATTAATAAAATCTTATGGGAATAGGAAAATGTGGAAAATTATTAAGTTCACACCCCTAAAAAATGTGAATTCCATCAAATTTCCCCTAACAACAATAGTGATCAATGGATTAAACATGTGAGAGAAGAGGTTGAGGGGCTCAAGAGAGGACTATTCCATTGTTTGACATATGAGAAAATCCACCTGTATATGGTCTGTCCCTACCAACAATAGAAAAATGATAAATTGTTGTGCAATAAGCAAGAGGCAATAATGGTGAATGATGTAGTTTAGAATATCTCTCAAATTTATGCAACATTGGTGGTGAGCAAGTGGATCTTCATGCCTTAATTATTGAAATGGAAGGTATCTTCATTAACCAACCAATTTTGATTTTCATTTATTGCAGCTCTAATCTCAGTTATATTAGCCCTAAAGTTATATATTATTGTTCCTTTCAAAAGGGAGTACATGTCGTGCCATGGTTGGTATAAGTTGCCAGGAGAACCCATTAGAGAGTGATAAAGCTAGTAGAATCATGCCGCCTAAAACATCATAGCATGCCAATAATAACAAACCTTAACATACTTTGATTGGATTCATATTACATTTTAATTGGCATGGATGGGCTAGTAGGTCGTAGAACCAAAGTGGATTGTTATAATAAATCACTAGAGCACCTCTATGATGAAGGAAAGGGAAATATGTTGTCAGGGGAGAGACAAAGCATCTCAGTTAGGAATATTTTAGCATTACAAGTGAGAATTTTCAATAGAAAGGGGTGTCCCCTATTTATGATCTAGGTGACCAGTGTGACAATAGTAGCAAAATTGGGCTTAATGATCACCCCATTTTAAAACAATATAGCAATTTATTTCGAGAAGAGATACCAAGATTTCCACCCAAGAGAGTGATTTATTTCTCCATTGAATTTATTATTAGTTTAGTACAAGTTTTTAAGACCCCATATCACATGAGCATGCAAGAGATGATAGAATTAAAGTTATGATTCAAAGATATGTTGCAGAAATGGTATATCAGACATAATATGTCACCTTGAGGGGCCACAATGTTATTTGTAAATAAGAATGATGGTACACTATCAATGTGTATTGGTTATCAAAAATTAAAGGAAGATACAGTGAATAAAAAATACCCATTTCCAATAATTGATGTTCTATTTGACTAGTTGATAGAAGCCACAACATTTTAAATAACATATTTGATAATTGGATATCATCAAGTTAGAAATAAGGATGAGGATATTCATACAACTACCTTTAGGATGATACATGGGAACTACAAGTTTGTCGTGGTTCCATTTGGGCTTACAAATTCCCCAACCACATTTACGTGCTTAGCGAAAAATATCCTCAACCAATACTTAAACAAATATGTGCCAGTTTTTGTAGATGATATGCTGGCTTAATGTAAAACCGAAGAAGAGCATGAGGAGAAATTGAAGGTAGTACTATAGTTGTTAAGGGAACCCAAACTATGTTCTAAACATAGTAAATGTGAATTTTTAACGTCTCAATTTCAATATTTAAGGCACATAATATCGAAGGAGGTTATTGTTGTGGATCATGAGAAGATGAAGGTCATAATGGAGTGGCCTACTTTGTGCAATCTCACTGAAGCTATACATTTCATGGGATTAGCCAGATATTGTTGGTGATTCATCCAATATTTCTCAAATATTGTAAATCAAAGTGTATCCTTTTAGAAAAAAGGGATCAAATATTAATAGAGATCAGAGTGAGAATCCAGCATTGAAAAACTCAAGAAATTTCTCACACATGCACCAATGTTTAGGATAGTTGATCTCTATCTTTCCATTGCTTGCCATCTTATTTCACCACCAAAATCGATCTCGCAGATCCCCCACTGAACAGGGTCTACCACAGGCCCGAGTGAAACCCTTCAGTAGCAAAGGCATCCCCTTGAAGCTAGAAAAAATCTAATACCAAATTTAGGTTTTAACCCCATAAAAAAATTACCTGCATATGAATTCTTAAACCCAGAAAATAAACAATGTAAGAGCATAACACATAAAACACATGTACATAGAGATTTTTCCCTGAATCCCAAAACTGGGACTACCAGCTTGATTTTTCATTATATTCTTTTCAATGTTACAATACATATTTATACATGCTAAATCATCCGATACCATGGATTGAAAACCATTGTACCCAAAACCATGGACCAAAAACGATCGCGCCCAAAACCATGTGCGAAAATCATGTACAAAACCATAGGTAGGTCCACCCAACCTAATATAGCGTCCAAAAACAAAAAAATTTGGGGCGCTTCCCTAGACCCCATAGAGGGGGACTACCTACACCCCTCAAACCCCCTGTGACCCCCCCGCTACGCAAACAGCACAATGAAGGGGGGGCTCTACCCCCCCTCTAACCCCCTAGTTAACTACCTGGGCTAGTCGTGGAAAGAATATAACACAACCCAACACGGTGGTCATAATGATGTGGCAGAGATCAAATGGAAGGAAAAAATGAATGGCCCAAACTTAGGAAGGTCAACGATGAAAAGGAGGATGTCCCAACCCAACACGAAGCCAAGAGTGTCATGTTCAAGAGTAAGCTACTGACACGACTCTTAGATTTCGAAATTTCCCCCCACCATTTCTGGTGAGTACCCCAATTATTTTTTAATCATAGGCTTGAAGGGGATAACATATGCTTGCATTGTATGTTCATCCTTCGGACGAATCCAACCTAGTAAGTTTAACGACCCTACAAAGGAGAAGCTTGTGTTTGTCATGGTGAGGAATCCGATGTCGTTTAATAGTTTAATGAGTCCGATGAAGGTGTAACTTGGTATCTTTTTCATGTTCAAAGAGTTTGAAAAAGACACGTAAAATAAAACTCCACACGGTCCCTTTTCATACGCTGTGTTTCTCAAGCCCGAAAAGGTAGAAAAAAATACTTGAGAGAACCGCTTGACCATTTCAATCAACAAGTAAATTTTTCATAAATAGTGCCCCACAACCTGAAAATGGGGTAAACATAGTTGATGAGTTGGTGTAAAGAGGCAAACAAAGGATGAAGAATTGTTACATTGTAGCCATTGGATCTTGTTGATCAACACCCAAGATCATATCGCAACGTTCATATCACATTACAACTTTTTAAGTGAACAAACCTTGGCCTTAAGCAATTCTCAATTACGATAAAATGATATCAAGTGTTGACTGTCAAATTAGGAAGAAGATCAACATCAGAGATTACATCTAAGTACTAGCAGAGAGAGAGGACGGGTATCGATCTGAACCGTAGGATCTAAAGACCTCGTCATCCAACAGATATCAGGCCGTAAGTTGATCGAGCATTAACTGTAAGGAGCGGATGTGAAATTTATAAGTTCGGAGTTTATAATTTCCATCGAGTCTGAAAAGGCATTAACCATCGCGTAAGTTGTTCACCCGAAATCGTTGTAGACCGTCGAATCAAGTGGATCTTGATCAACGATTGTAAAGCGTCGGGAAAATCTGTTGATCGGGAAGGAGTATTGTCATTGGATTGAGGATAAGATCGATGGTGGAGAAAGTTCACGACAAAGACATTCAGAAGGTAGACCTGATAAGTTATAGGGGCACGGTTAATAATATTTGATATTTGATATTGCTTTATTGCATATCGAATGCGATAGAGCCCAAAGTTAACAAACCCAGCGGAGGAAAAAGGGTATGTTTATGCATGTTTATATGTAATTATTTTTTAATAGAATATTAATGGGATTAAAGCAGCAGTACAAAGAATTGTGGTTTAAGTCCTATATAACCAATGGGGAGAATTATATATGCGGGTATAAAGTTAATGAAGGTTTTAGAAAGGCGTATGTGTCCCGATATTAATGATAGGAAGGATTTAAGGAAATGCTTTAATAAAGCGCGAAATGAAGGTTAAGGGTTGATTAAAGTCCTGAAAATTGGATATTGCCTAAGGGTTAGACTATGTTGGGTTTTAATAAAACATTCTTCATAGAGATTTATGAAAGGGGCCTTAACCTGAGGTAATGAACAATAACGCGTTTGGGAGATAAAGTTCCTGGAACATATAGCTATATGCATAGACATATGCATCTTGTGGGTAAAGCAGGGGTAACCCTGCGTCATTTGGTATCAGAGTAGAAATGTGATTGAAGCAATTGGTGTTAACCAAAACAAAGAAATTCTATGTAAAATAATTTAGAACAGAGCTATGTGTAAAGATGTTTATGTAGGCAAACGGGATCAGAATCTAATATGACAAACATTAATCACATAGAGGTGATGTGTACCAGAACTTGCGGATGCAACGAATAGAGGACAACCCTTTTAAAGGGCAGCAAATGGTAGAACAAGATCATGCATAGATCTTGAAGGTGAGGTGATATGTTTTGCTCTGATTTGAATATTGGAGAATATGTGGTTATTATATTGGTACACAGGTAACAACATAAGGAGGTGAGAATATTGTAGCAAGCCTAGAGCAAGGAGTGCTCAATTGGTTCCAAAGGAAAGAACCAGAGAGATGCTGAAGGACTGAGTTCAAAGGAGAGAAACTTAGTGAGGCATATGTAGCAAGTAGAAGACTTGTTATTACAGAGGAATTGTTGCAGATCACAAAGGAAATTCCACAAAGGATGTGGGTAAAATTTCCAAGGTAATGAAGGGAGCTAGTAAGAATCTTCTAAGTGAAAGAAGAAGTGGTCAAAACCAAGTATTTCATGGTGATTGAAATACAAGAGGACAGTTGTGTTCTTAGAAGGTGCAAATGAGTTGAAGCCTAGAAGGAGTGGAAAGAAGTGCTTAAGGAGGTTCCAGAGATAGAGAACCAAGTGCTTGCCAAAAGACCAAGTACAGAGGAAAGCTCATTGAGGTAAGTCGCAACGAGGATGTGTTGTTGCAGAGGCTTTAGTGCATCTCATAGTGAATGAGTGAGGAACTCATAGAAAGATGAAAAGAAAATGGCTACTGATAGTCATAGCAGAGGTTCTGAGGAAGACCACAACAGAAGAAAGATGAAGAAAGAAAATGCCAAGACAAATGGCAAGAGGATGAGTCAAGAGGAAATTGACAAAGAGATTGCAGAGTTGAAAGAACAACTTGATGTATTGATGAGGATACTAGAGGAAAGTTAGAGACAAGGTTGGGTATTAAAGAAGAAGCCAGTGAAGTGGCATAAGTTGCGGAGAAGGCTACAGTAAAGGAAAGTAAGGTGGCTAATGGAAAAAACTTAGAGAAGATGAGTTGGAAATGGAAGTGTCCATTTGTGAACCAGAGCAGGGTGAAGTTCTGGGTGAAGATGAAGAAATGAAGACTAAAACTTCAAGTGAGGGCAAAAGATCTGATGATTTTAAATCGGATAATTTGTGTATGTTTACATGTGAAACATGTAAAGAAGGACAATTCGCTGATATTGTCATAAAGAGGGAAGAAGACAAGAAGAATCTAAATTCTATTTTAGAATAGGAAGTAGGGAAGGATATGAAGAAATCAAGTAAAGGACTTGATGAGATTGAGGAGAAGACCATCGAAATATTTCTAAGTCATGTAAAGGACTTGGAACAATAGGAGGAATTGGTGATTGAATCATCAGATGAAGTCATGAGGTCTTGTGGTTTTACAATTAACAAGGCATGCGTGAATGCAGGTGTTGCAAAAGATAAACCATTTTATGGAATTGTCTTGAATGAAGCTGAAAATTGCCAGGTAAAGTATGATGATGACTTCCTTTCAAATGAAGATGAGTTACTACAGCAAAAGGAGTTCATAAATTCCATTCTTAATGGAGGAAATATCTTTAGTAGAGATGAGACAGTTATGTCCTATAATAATAAATTTGTTGTTGAAGAGGATAAGGAGGAATTGATTTTCTTAAATGATCAAAGGGAGAGTCATGGAAAAACATCTAAAACTATCAAAGGGATAGAGGATCATAATTTTATTCTAATACAAAAATTTATGCTTTTTTTTTTTTTTTACGAAGAAGAAGATAGTGAGGATTGTACAGAACTTTTGGGAGAAATTCCAAGTGAGATGGAAAATTTGTGGCATGAGTTAAGTCTTTTGGAAAAAAGGCTAGAAGACCAAAAGGTAAGTGTTCAGGATGTAAAATCAAAATTGAACAAGAATGAAGAAGTTCACTATAGTGGACAGGGACAGAAAGACATCATTAAAACAAATGTTGTGGAGGAGAGACTAGTTGACAGTCTCATGAATTCTTTTGAGAATTCAAATCAGTATACTAATGTGCTAATAGAGGAGGAGAAAATAGAGAAACAAGCTAAATTGTTGCCAAAGGAGGAAAAGGCGCATAAGCCTTATGTTTTTTATTTTAATAATTGCTTTCTAAGTGCAGGTTTAGTTGTAGATGCTGGAGGAATTTTGGCACAGATGATCAGCCAAATAAAAATGAAAGAAGAAGATTATGTGGAAGAATTTAATCCATGGAACATAGATGTTCAATTGCTAGAGACAATGCTAGAAAGTCATGATTCAGTACAAACAAAAATAATCATGAAAGAGGGTAAGGATGAAAAGGAGACAATCGGAATAAGTGAAACCCTCAACTACAAAGCGAAAGTAACCAACAACAGTTTGAAGATTTCGTGGACAACAACAACAACTTGAAAAAAAAAGAAAGAGGCAGAAAGAAGTGGCAGAGTATGGACCAGTCCAAGGATGTGTTGGAAACAGAGATTGAAGAATTATGGCAGTTGATGATGAAACAATCCATATGGAGGAGAATGATAGCAGCACAAAACATGATCAATCAGAGTATGAACCTGTTTGACAAGGAGAGGAAGATGAGAAAAAAGACAACAGACATACAACAATGGCAAAGGAGAAAATAATTTGGGAAAATAAAAACTAAAGTTTGGGACCCTGGAGGTTTTCTATCAACTTATGAACACACATGATTAGGAGACCATGAAAATTTTGTACTTCGGGAGTCTGAAGCAGGAGCATTGAGCTCAAGGAAAATCATTGTATTTTCATAGACATAGGGGTATTGTGTTTCCAAGGGAGTTGGTCTCCTAAGTGTGAATTAATGTAATTATTTAGGCTTTTGAGTGATTTTAATGAGAATAGGATTTAATTGAATATATTGAGGCATATTTGTAAATCTTCTCGAATGTAGGAGAACATGAGGGATTTAGGATAATTGAGAGATGAGAGGATTTGAGAATTAATTGTAAAACATAGATTAGGAGTTAGTTTATGATTTTATGGATTAGAGAGGATCCTTAGGAATGAGGAAGAGGTTTTAGGATTTTGTTGAGGAATCTATGGATCTAAACCAAGAATTGGTTTTAGAATCCCTTTGTATAAATGTAAGCCTCAAAGGCTAAGTCAAAGGTTAGAAAGTTAGAGGCTAGATAGATAGGTAAGATAGGTTTGATTTTAAGCGTAGAGGTAAAGTGTAAAGAGAGGCCACTGGTATTAGAACATCAGACCAGAGAGGCAAAGATCTCATTCTGTAATCATTGTTTATATTTATTGATATAATCAAATAAATTGTGAGTTTGAATCTGTGCTCGAGTGTTGAATGATGAATGATGAGTGAATTGGAATTCAATATAAATATGTGTGCAGGTAGAGTCGAGGCGAATACACAGAGGATCTTAATGGGTGTTGAACGATTGGAGAACCAAGTAATGGTCGAATCGTTTGTAAAGAACTCACAGAGTTACCGAGGAGGAGTGTGTAGCGGAATAACAAAAGGAGGAATGTTTGAACAAAACCCAAAACCACAAAATAACTGAAGAAACAATGGAAAAACCAAAGTAAATAGGTGGACAAAGGATGAATAATTGTTACACCATAGCCGTTGGATGTTATTGATCAACAGCCAGGATCATATCGTAGCGTTCATATCGCATCGCAACTTTTTAAGTGAACGAACCCCGGCCTTAAGCAATTCCCGATTACGATCAAGCGATATCAAGTGTGGACCGTCGGATCAGGAAGAAGATCAATGGCAGAGATTCAATCTAAGTACTGGCAGAGAGAGAAGACGGGTATCAATCTGAACCATAGGATCTAAAGACCTCGTCATCGAATGGATATCAAGCTGTAAGTTGATCGAGCATTAACCGTAAGGAGCGGACCCGAAATTTTATAAGTTGGGAGTTTATAATTTCCATTGGGTCCGAAAAGGCATTAACCCTCGTGTAAGTTGTTCACCCGAAATCGTTGTAGACCATTGGATCAAGCAGATCTTGATCAACGGTTGTAAAGCATCGGGCAAATCTGTTGATCGGGAAGGAGTATAGCCATTGGATCGAGGATAAGATCGATGGTGGAGAAAGGTCATGACAAAGACATTGAGAAGGCGGACCCGATAAGTTATAGGGGCGCGATTAATAATATTTGAGATCCGATATTGTGTTATCGCATATTAGATGCGATAGAGCCCAGTGTTAATGAAACCCCGCGAAGGAGCCATTACGATTAGCGATAAAGAGGAGCTTCGGTAACTGTTTAGTCAATTTAGTGTTCCTAAATTGATGTCATTAATTGTCAACCCGGGGCTCGTAAGCTGATGAAGTGAAGGTGTACTATATGTACTTAAGCAACCTCTTAGAGTTTTTGTCGTTTGGGGTGTTGTTTGTGGTTGATTTATCTTCCTAAAACGGAGTGATGATTATAAACAAATGAGTGCAAGTGTGTGAAAAGTGAGTTCTAGATGAGTGAAAGTGTGTGATTGGTGATTTCTAATTACTTGCTGAATTTGTAAAGGAAAAGAACTTGAAATAAATGAATAACTTGCAATGACTTGAAAGCAAATGACCACGTTCTAATGGCATTAGTCTCTACTCATATTGCTGCAAATAAAAGAAACAAGAAAATCACTTCAAGGACTGATGATAATGGTTATCTCTTCCTAACCCCCTGCTTCTACCACATAGTACTGTGTAAAACACGATTAGGAAGTAGCTGAAGACAAATCCAAGAATTGATAAAAACTCTAAATGACAAATTATAACACTACTAAGCCTTTTCCATCATACTGCTTCCTACATATATGATTATGTGTAACAAGTGGAAAAAGTATTAGTGCCACAAGCCAAGACTACTTAAAAACAAGCTGCAATTAATTAGTGTTCTGTTCTCTGAAAGATAAACCATTCATGATAAAGAGAGCATAAATTAGTTAGCATCCAACTTGTAAAACTAAGCTAAAAACTAATCTAGAAAACAGAGTAAAAAGGGCAGCATTACGAATAAGACAACTGCAACTACGATTAGATATTAAAGCAAATACAACACACTCAATCCCGGGTTAAAACCTGCAAAGAAGCAAATCTGATCAGTGAAAATAAAGGCTGCAGCAATGAAAAGAAAACAAGTTGTACATAACTCAAGAAAAGGAAATACTGTATGTGAAATAAAGAAATTGCAGAAGTATAAACATGAAATACTTATACAAGGGCAGTTATGAACGGGGGCCCTCCATCCATACAACCCACAGAAAACTCAGATGCTTTAAAACTTCAAAACAACACTGTTTCCATTACTTCATATGCAGAAATACATAGTCAAAAGTGCTGGAACAGCTCTATAAAAACAGAGTTCAGAAATACGATAAAATTCTCACAAGTTCATAAACTACAGCAGCTAAAAAGTTAACATAAGCGTACGCAGACGTAAGTATTTATAGGCATCTGCAAGATGGCCTAATGCGTAAAGCATAAAACAGAAAATAAACTGAATATCATGCGTATTAAAGGTGCAGTGAACACGTCATATGCTTCATGGTCGAGCTGGAGGTCGTGGTCGTTATGGGCAATGAATCCAGCATTAGATCATGTTCCCCACGGCTTACAAAACACGGACAAGTCATCTTTTCCACCAACGTGACCAAACAGCTTACGCATCAACGTTAAGCTGCCTTTATTTGACCGTAACTTGACCCCCTTTGACCGGAGGTACAGATGACGTGGCTGGCTGAACTGATGGCACAGGAACCTCGAGCACATATATCCCAACATGCCCATGTGGCTCGTTCTGCAAAATAGCACGTGGAACCTTGAGATCAACAAAATGGCTGCGGAATCGCTGAATGGCTGCGGAATCGCTGAATGGCTGCGGAATTGCCAGTCAGCTGCGGAATCTCTGCAAATATGTCAAAAACTAAACAAAACAGTCACCCATTAGCAAAGCTCACTTGATCATGTTTAATGACAACTAATGTAATGATCTGGGTGGAAAATGAGGCAAAAGAGAGAGGAAAGTGATGAAAACAGTAGGTAATGATGGATGATAAGGTGTAAAGTAGAGGCTCTACAGTAACTGTGAAAAGTCCATATTAAAGCAGAAAAAGGGTATGTTTATGCATGTTTATATGTATTTCTTCTTTAAAATAATATTAATGGGATTAAAGCTGATAGAAGGAATTGTGGTTTAAGTCCTATATAGCCAATGGGGAGAAATATATATGCGGGTATAAAGTTAATGAAGGTTTTAGAAGGGTGTATGTGTCCCGATATTAATGATAGGAAGGGTTTGAGGAAAGGCTTTAATAAAGTCCTAAATGAAGGTTAAGGGTTGATTAAAGTCCCAAAAAGTGGATATTGCCTAAGGGTTAGACTATGTTGGGTTTTAATAAAACATTCTACATAGAGATTTTATAAAGGGGCCTTAACCTGAGGAGGAATAACTTGTTTGGGAGTAAAAATTCCTGGGACAAACAGCTATATGCATAGACATATTCATACTGTGGGTAAAGCAAGGGTAACCCTGCATCAATTCAGCTCTAATAAAGCTACAAATATTCAACAGATTCAAACAATATAATAAGTTTTTCTCTCACACATTAAAGTTCTAGAAAAAGACCTTCAAAATTGTTAAGAATGTGGTTTTCCTACCTTTAATCCATAAACTATCTTTCTTGTAAATATTTTTTCAAACTCTTTTTCCAATAATATATGAGCATAAACTAAATCAATCTCACATATATTAAACTATTTTAGTGCCAAACATGATCTCTTAATTTATCCATCTTTCTTGGAAATGTTTTTTTAAAATAAGTTTTTTAATAAAACTATAACCATAACTTGAATTAATTTTTATTTTATTAAATGAAAAAAATATATATACCTAATTTTGTCGAATAATACTACTTTGAAAAGAAAGAAAATTAATTAAAATTTTATACATTTAGATAGGCTACATTAAAAACTAAAATAATATGATGAGATTTAGAAAACAAAGTTCACGAGTTACT